>JAMPIV010016122.1:0-78390 GCA_024509875.1 Oreohelix idahoensis
AAAGAAATTTGAGGACATAAAAAGCCAAGAAACTTTTTTCAAATTTAGAGACTAATCAGGGTTTAGTCAATTCATAGAGTTTTTTTATGATTACAAATCAGCTCAACACACAATTTGATAAGTGTCAATGCTTCAAAATCTATAGTCAACTGTAGACCCTCACACTAACACAATCCTACTATAGCATTTGAGGGATAAATATAGTGGGTTACCGATTAGTAAAAAAACATTGTCACTTATTATGTTTCAAGTTACTTTTGACTAGTGGTGGAATAGGGTGTTTCCTGGTGCAGAGAAGTCGTGTGTCCCAACAATGTAAGTTTATAGAGTCATACACGAGAGGTCGGGCCCTTGCATACGTCAGTGAGCTAACCTGAAGTGTGAAGTAACACATTGCACTGGACCAACCAAATCGCTAACGTACACAAGGTTCTCGGCAATACCAACACAGGATTGTAAACCAACAACCACTACAGTAACACACGTAATACACCAGCAACATTGTTACAAACATGGATGAATGGTAATGTTTAACAATAGAGTATTTCGATACCGCCACAGTCATTGTAAACATCATGGTAACCATGTAGGACGCCACTAACATAAGCAAGAACATTATGTAGGGTGATCAGAATAAGATAGTTCATTACGAAGAAACAACCATCAAAAATATCCAATACCAAACGCAAACTACAGACATGCATACGATGCAGTCTTCTCGATAGGCCAGTAAGAATGCAGGTAAAGACTCATAGCATAAAATCCCATTAAAAGCATATCCAAAGATTCGGCTACAGGTATCAGGCAACCTCAAAGTACACAGGCGCAGAAACACTAGCAGCTCACCATTTTCATAAAAGTTACATCATATATCTTTAAAAGTGTTCAGTGATGAATCCTGGTCGCTTTAACAACAGTGACATATAATGCTATCAAGATAACAAGTGAAAAAATCCATCAAATAAAACAAGTAAATCAAAATCAACGGCCACGTGCAATCCATGGCCTCTATAATAAATCCATCAACTTCTCTTACAAAATATAATAATGCCCAAGGCGCGTACTCCTGGCAATACTGGGTAATATCTCACTAAAGAAAAATAATGCCATACAAATCCTGGATAAAGAACATTCCCACTTCCCGACAATAATCTCTTTATCTTTACTTCAAAACATTAATCTTCTTGCTAACATACACCTAGGGACAACTAGCGTGATCAAGGAGAGGGTTTAAAGCTACCACCACCTATCTACGGTGACATTTGACCAAAAGCGCTTACACAGAATAAGCATATTGAAAATGCAAAGGAAAAGGCCCGCAAGACAACTAGTCCATAAACTCCCGAAACATTAGCAGTACCAACCACAGGGAGCAAATGAGACGAAATTCTAAAGAAGATTTATAATGAAGTAATTAAGACCGATCACCTCAGAAGTTTGGCTCAGCAGCATGTCATACAGCTCAAACTCACATTCTGCATTAACTTTTGTGACAAGGAAGCAAAATCAAGCTCTCATTCTCATTAGACAGTGAGCCCAAGAAACTACACCAATAACAAGATCATAAGGCTGCCGGAGTTACAAGACATTTTCCCATAGTAAGAGACACAAAAAGCGATTCGACATCCAGAGTGGAAACAAGATACAACAGTATGCCAACAGCACCCAACATGTGAATGCAATGACTAGATGATCGGCCAAAAAAATGGCGACGTTCTAAAGCGTAGCCAAGCTTTGTTGCATCGGGAGGAAAAAGACTTTAAAAGACAGCATCAAGAAGACCTATCCATGAAGACAACACCCTAAGTCGTAAGCCCACCCTGTACGAATTGGAGCAAGGGTGGCCAGGCAGTGCCTCCAAATTATATACATCAGTCAGTGGTCTCTCCAAGTGGATGATTGAGTATAATGGATCTGCAAATAACGACACTGTCCTCTGCAGTATATTAGCGTCCAAGAAAGCCTATCCTGATTCACATGCATGGATACATGCCTAATACAGATGCGGACTCAGCAACAAATGAGGCGAGTGTTACGTAATGGAAGAGCCAGTTAAACCCATTACAATTATCTTCAAATCCTAGGACAACCACTATATGAGACTATGCACCATTCCCCCTGGAGTAGAATTCTGTTCCCAACTATACAGCTTGAGGTTCAAGCACTATAGCAATCTGCAAATATTGAGATAATAAACTACCAACTCTGACTGCCACCAGATAAGTTCAATCCTCACTCTAAGCGCACTGTCCTGTCCGCAATCCTCGTGTCAAGGTTGTAAACACCCGCATCTGAGATATGAACTAAACAAGGTACGTGCCTACCAAAAAGACAGAACCCGTAACATCAGTGGTTACCATCTCATGAGTGTTGTAAACCCGTACAGATTAAAAGGCAGATAAACCCTTGCAACAGAAAGGGAGGTATAATTGTGAACGATAGAAGTATAATGAAGAGTCAGCTATAGTCTTCGAAAAAGAAGAGCTATCCATGACTATGAGAAGAGAACACAGAACCAACCCAACAACTCGCGCTGTACCACACTCTTGAGCCGGCAGGGACAGATAACTATTTTTCAGCCTCAGACAGGGCAATAAACAAACACTGAATAAATCACAGTCACAAGCTATCGAATATCGGCTTCACCCCTTTGCACATTGATGGATAAAACGAACAAACGTGTGAGCTGATCAGTGTTCCCTACATGGATGTGTCCTGTATGACCAGTTAAGAAAGATAAACTGGCCCAATGACTCAACACTAAACTCAAAGCTATATGGAGTTAAAGAGGAACTTCAAACAACAGTCGAATTCATCATGAGATTTCGTCTTTTCGTCTTGAGACGGTGTATAAAACAACAAAGATTGTGTATCAGAAGAAGACGCGATTATCATCTTTCTATTATCAAATTCCTGTCATAGAAAGATACACAGAATACACAGGACAACACTAGCGAGAAGGCAGAGACCTTCTCCAAGCTCTGCCCTAACAACACGTCCACAATCCTCAGTTGCATAAACAGTTCCAGTCTAAATGAAAATCGTGTGTTAAGCGCTAACAACAATGCTTGAGATGTTTGATCTGGACTCATCCCCCACTTTCCCCGCCCCCCCCCCCCACCCCCCTCTCATACTACACACAAAACCTTCGAGCACAGATTCTTACCATTTTTTTTTAAAAACAAGCGAACAGCTAGTCCATTAGCGCTGCGTTCAAAAAAAATTCAGAGCATTCCACCTCACAAACAAAAAGTGTGCTTACAGGGGCAATACAAACACCGACCCGTTAGCTACAACTCTTTTAACAGTTAAACGTAATCTCCCTTAATAAAACACAGACTTAACACTCAAAATCTATGGATACTCAATGTCAAAGACATACTAAGTAAGCCCACAGGATTTTTTCTAACACATGTCACAACATTATTTCTTAACAAGGTTTATTATTGAGCTAGGAACAAGACAAGAAGAGCCAAAAAAACCGAGTTTTCTTTCTGCCAAAACCTCTCATTCGTACAAAGATTTCTAGACATGTTTTACATAAAAAAAGAGAAACATTTTACTAATGAATTTACAGTAATGATCAATGTCATCATTTTAAAGCTTTATTCAAGCACATTCAAACAGATACAGAAATAAGCACATACACTTTTTACTGTTAAACATCTAGGCCTCAAGTTATGCCTTGTTTTGGAGAAAATGCACAATTTTTTCCCATATTTTTTTGTCACCCACGAAAAACTAAAAAATTCGCAAATATCCCATTTTACTTAACAGACTTACCCTAAAAATTTTTAGGTATATTTTATGTCATACAACAAATAAACATCATTTTAAAAGCCTTTTTAACACAGTTCCTTGCAATGGAATTTTCAAATAAACTAACTAATGTGTTATATGTACATAATCTCATGTGATGAGTGGCATACTTTTTAAGGAATGTCTCTATTACATTCCCAACTTCTCGATTAAGAAAGGAATCCAACATTCCGGTTTATTGCAGACAACAGATGTTTTGAGCAAACTGCCAGGATTAGTTTTACAATCAAATTAGGTCACCCAACACACTGACGTGAGTTTTTAGGATAGTTGAATTGGGGCATTAAATCTATACGATTTAACAAGTAATCTACAAATAACCAGACATACATAATGTGCACGATGCTTTTGGAGAACTCTGCCAACAGATATTAATACATCGCCTTCAAATGGTAAGGATAAATTTCACAAAAACAAAAGCTAAAGGTCGAGCAAAAGGACATTTTCATGTGCATGTTCCAACCTTGAAATCTACTCCCTGCACTCTCCATGCAAATTCCACTTGGTTTTTATTGCATATCTCGCAGTCCATACTACACATTTCAGATAAATAAATTAAATTGTTTCACACAGTTTTTCACTCCAATACATATATTCTTAACGTCGCAGTTAGATATATCACTGTCAATTGTGTTGCACATTAGTAAATCCGCCCGATAGTTTGGATCTCAGATCATCGCATAAGGTCAGATGCTAAAGGGTTGGTTAGAGTCTTCCATTTGGCGGAACCAGGCCATCTTGAATGGACAACAAGCAAAAAAAAACTTGTTATGGGTTATTTCTCATATTTAAAGATTTTTCACAATGAAAAGTCTTGCTCTTTCAATCAACAAAATCTCTAGAAAATTAGCGGTAATGTGGACAAAATAACTGACTAAATTCCTGCTCACAGATCTATCCACATAACAATCAACAGGGATCTGTGCTCTTGGAGACAAATTTATCCCTGTATGCAATTTTTTCAATAGAGATCAATATTGTAGGGACTAAATATCTGAGTAAATTGCAGCACCTGGTAACATCATCACTTATAAGGCCCATTTACTCTTCTTCTGCATCATAAATACAGTCACACATTTTGTAGGGATAACAATCTCTTTATGTAATATGCTGCGATCACGGGGGGGGGGGGGCGGGGGGGGGGGGGGTACTATGGACACTTGTAAGTAGTGCTTTTGGGGTTCTACTTTATGGGGGATTGGTAATGTCTTTATGGTATTTTGTATGGAATTGGGAAGGGGAAGAGTAAAATAAGCTGCATGTTAGTGAAGTTCCCATCTGTATCTAAAGTCGCTTCATCTCCTGGTTATGTGAGGGTCTGTGGAATAAATGCACTTGTAGTGTTACTTTTCACATTATTGTAAAAGCGCTAGTGTGAATCACAAACATGCGACACTTGTAAGGCGGGAGGTCGGTCAAGATAGAGTATGAGATCTTTTATGTGCACTTAGTGAATTACCATGGGGGGTGGAGTAGTATGTCAAGGTCAGGGGGGGACAAGGACATCACACTGTGTAAGTGCAACTCGTCCGTGTATTATTTAGGTTGATTCTTTTATATGGCGTCTATGATGGGAGTTTATCAGATTCGTATTGTGGTGTGCCTGGGGCTTGGAAGGGGGAATGGGGTGGTGATGATGCTTAGGTTTCCTGTATGTGTTCGATATTTTGATCTTTGTAAGAGCCACCAAGTCAATTAGAAATGAGTGTGCACCACAAACATCACACTGTTGTAAGGCTTCGTCTCCCTGTATGATAGGTGTGGGTGTTTGAATGATATTGGGTGTGTAGGCGACCTATCAGAGTACACAGTGCTGCACCACAGAAACTTCCACACATGTATGGGGGGCTGGAATACCTGTATGATATGACAGGGGGTATGATTGTGTAAGATTACTGCGCTTGATGATGTAAGATCAGCTGACAACCACAAAACAGTCACACTTGTAAGGCTGTATTATTCACTGTAGTAGTGGTCTCTTAGGTGACATTGAGTAAGAGCTATGGAGTGCAGGGTGAGTACATATGGACGATGCTGACCAGCGAAACATCAACACTGGGACTAAGATAGCGACGACTTTCATCATATGTTCAACAATCATATGTATTCTTTTATGGCGTTGTATGATGACCTACTCAGAGTAAATGCTTGCACCACAAACATCCACACTTGTAAGGTCTTACATCGTCCCAGTATGCACTTTATTCTTGATGATGCGTTGTAGAGCTAATTTCTGTGAGCAAATGTCTGCGCACACCATCACCAAACTGGCTACACTTGTAACGGACTACTTATTCACTGTCGCTATGATAAGTTCTATTACCATGAATGACTTATGTCCTCTAGACTCATGCAATACTGCAGAGCAAAATCTCGTACTCGCAGCCACAAACAACACACTTGATAAAGGCTTCGCTCCTGTATGTTATTCAGCTTTTACATGCCTTTGTAAGTATTATCAATCACGGATGTAAAGTGAGCTGCAATAAACAAACCACAGATATCACACATTGTAGGGCGTTTTTTCCTGTATGAGTATTCGTCTTATGACATTGGTAAAGCTATTAGGTGACCCAATCTGAGTAACATGCTGCACCACAGATATCACATCACAAAACTTGTAGGGCTTTAATCTACCTTGTAATGTAATTCTGCTCTTATTTAATGATTTTTGTTAACATCTGGATCGTAGTGCTCTACTTTTTAAACAAAGTGAGCAAATTTGCTGCATGCACTGCAAACAATCACAAACTTTGGTAAAGGCCATTCTTCTCCTGTATGTATTCTTTGATGATTATTGTCAGACTACTGCTCCCCAGAAAAATGGCTGCACCACAAACATCAACACTATCGTGTAAGGGCTTCACTCCTGAATGTATTCTTGAGAGGAGGGCAGTGGAATTTGAAGTTTACTGCTTCACAATTAAATGCTAGCACCACAAATCATCACACTTTGCTAGGCTTCTCTCCTGTATGTATTCTTTAATTGTCTTTGTAGGAGACCTAGTCTGAGTAAAATGCTGTGCCACAAACAACACACACTTGATACTAATGCTTTCTCCTCCTGTACAAATACATTTTCTATGTCTTTTAGGATGTACACTATCTGAAGTTAACAATGAGCCCTGTCTCCCTAACACAATCACCACTTTGTAAGGCTATTCATCTTCTGTATTGTCTAGTTTCATTTGATGATTTTGTAGACTAACTGTATAGAGTCACAATCTGCATCCGCCCAACATCAAATTGTAAGGTTTGTTCCCTGACTATTCTTTATTCTTTCATGTACTTTTTTTTCTGGCCACTTTATTAAACTCTGCATCACAATTGTAAACATTTTATCTCTGTATGTAATGCCTTTATGTTGCTGACAGGCGTTTCTCAACAGAACAAATTGAAAACACCACAACTACCAAACCTGTGTTAGATCCTATCTTATCCTCTATTTCTACAAATTATCAGACTGAATGCTAAATCACTTGCGAAGTATCAACGACTCTGTCACTGAGCACAAAGTCCTATGAACATTTATCTCACTGTCAGAGAATGGTTTTACACAATTATGGTTAGGAGACTTGATTTTTAGAAACTGGAGCTGTAATACTGTGTAGGTTTCGCGAGCATCAGTAGCTGTCCTTTCCTGACTGTTGAAGTTCAAATGGTGACACTCTCATTACAGTGAGTCCCCTCAGATTGATGCTATCTTTTTTTCTACATCAGTAAAAAGTGGCTTCTCCAATCTTATTCACTGCTTCATTCCTGTTATTTCCACTGTCCTGTGGTATTTCATCTCTGAAGTCACTGCATTTTACCAAACTCCCAGCCTCCACTCTGTGGTACTGCTTTCAATCCATATCGCTTATCCAGGACATTAAGGTACTGCGAAGAAATGAGTGCTTGCACAGGGTGACAAAAGAATAAAAACCGTGTAAATTAATAAAAATAATGCAAGCGAACATAGAAAAAATAATGAATATGGCATTCTCTTACATGTTTAGGTTACAATTTGTGTAGGAAAGTTGTAGTCACACATACACTTTAAGCACAATTTTCCTGACAATTCACGATGTACATTGTTATTCAAGGATCAACATCATTATGCAATCCAGGCATAACCCATTGGTGCTAGATCGCCCTCCAGCATAGTGTTGACACGTGTAAGACACATGTTTCATTTGCTGTACTGTCAGTATCCTGATTGTATCTACATGTTGGGATGCATCTCCTCATATGTTATACCTGGCGTAGTCCTATGATGTTTGGTGGCCAGACATTCCCACTAAACTTTGCCTTGTTTGATACTATTATCTTAGGCAGTGTTTGTTTTACTAACAGACATCATTGCAATTGATCCACAGTGATCTTCTACTCTTTGTGCACAACCAGTGTCCCACTACGGTTGCGGTGAAAGCTAGTCAAGCACTCCTGTACTGTGTAAGATTAAAGGCAATAATTCAATGAATTCAATTAAATGGATTTTTCCTCTAATATTATAGACTCCTATAATTGATAGTTTTTTCATACTTCACCATCAATTGCATTGTTAGATCATCCTTACAGACGTTGCATGAGCACACACTCCCAGGCACAAGGGTATTTAACACTTCGCATCTCATTGTCATACATAATTTACTAGATAATTATAAAACATCAACACCAGTGGATATTAAGCTGGAAACTTACGAAGATCAAATTGTTTGTCCCTTCGCGGATCCAACAGAGTCAGGATAGTCAAAAGCACCGATCCTCTTGAACTCTACCGTAGTGGATTGGATTATCTGACACAAAAGAAGCTAGGTATCAATTGGGAAATAGAACACTTTCCATACTAACTAGTAACATTATCCATATGAAAAGCTTTATGCATTCAACTTCTTTATGTCCTCCTCTCAAATAGGTTTTCTTTCATTTCTTATGTACCAATTTCTGGAGCGATACCTTGTTCAAAAAATTTTATAAGCCCATTACTTGGGGACATATTACTGTTGTATGCCACGCCCAATATACATGATATACAACAGTTGGTCATAACACTAATGACTTGTCTCGTAGATTGACTGCCAGATTCTGAGATTCAATGTTCCTATAATATTTTCGTATGTGGATGCAACGAGACATGCCTTGATGTTGGAAAACCCTTTGAAAGCATGGGACTGAGAGTGTGACCACAATAACTGCCCTAGTCTACTGCGTTTAACAGCTCTATCTCCAATTAGTTTATAACATTAGAGCAAAGTTTAATTGCACAATTTAGAAATAGACTTAATTTTAAAGAAAGGCCCAACTCAACTGCTTAGAAATAAATGTCATGCTTGTGCTGATATTGAAATCAAGTAAACTTGTGAAGCCAAAATACGAATTTAAAATAATCAACAAATAAGGTATTTTAGTTTTTAGCTATTTACATACCTGTTTCTCATCTTCAAATAACATAACTTTTTGTTGTCTGACGTTTTATGGCATGTCCGCAAGAAGTCAGTATACTGGTAATCTCAGTTTTTAGTACAGCTATTGTCACAATCAGGCCTAAGACAAATTTTGGATCAATCCTAGGGGGCATTTATGACAAATTGAGATCAATTTCGACCATTATAGCTCCCCTAAACAGCCAGAGGCCTTCAACAAATTTTTCGCCAAACGGTCCTCTTACTTTGTATAACTATCTATCGTCAAGGAATCCTCCATGACGGTACTCATAACTGTTTGGAGACTTTATGAATCCAGTTTTCTCACTATGATGTGATTTTTGAGTCACCCCAAAACTCTTTTAACCACTTGACAATTCAGAATCCATATGAACTAGAGCTTTATAATTGAACGGCTTGAGTGTGACAGCGGCAGTTAAAGAATGAGATTGTGGTTTGTGTTGGACCTTGATTTATTTTTCCATTTATGACACATGTAATACACAAGTAATAAAGACGTAGGGGAGAGTAAGTTTTCTTTTTCTCGTATACATATTCGTCCATTATGTCCGATCACCCATGTAACACAACAAAGACATACTCACATGCACAATGAAACACATACACATACGCATACATAAACAGACAAATGCTCATGTGTACATACTTATAAACAACAGCCATATACAAATATATATACGAGCAACAACCAATTATTTTCTTCGTACATGTCAAATAAGAACCATATAAGGTCATCAGTAGGAACTTTAAAACATGAGAAAACCATTTGAATTATGTTTGTGGATAGATTCCAAAAAATAGAATAAATGAACTAAAGTTCTGTCTTAAACAACATATAAGTCTAGTTAACTGCTGAAATAGTTTTATTCAAGACATAGTACATACAACAAATAATGGCAAAAAAATTGTGCCATATAGATTTTGCCTACATCATAGGGTACATACAACATCCCACCGTCGAGTATTAGCATCATGATTCTTGGAAGCTTCCATTAATACTCCTTGTTTACATTACCATCAGATAGGTCCAGAATTTTTGATTACAAGTAGCATGATATATTGTATAATTATTAGCATATATTCTGACTGTGAGGACTTGCTTTAATGGCATTTTGAAAATTCTTAGTGGGCTATTATAAAGTACAAGAAAGTTTTTGAGAGCAATAAATATTAGTGGGCTATAGTTGCATAAACTAAGGTGGTAAAGCATGCTTACTGTACATACAACACCCAAAGGCACTTATCAAGAAGGAGGTCCTTTGGAAAAGTTTTATAACTTGGTTTTTGTAACAAGAAGTTGGTTGTTGATGAAAAATGGTATGCTGAGCTTAGTCACCCTGTGTGCGAGCCAATGCCATTTGGAAGAATTTTTAGCGGTGGTTCTGAGGCTGCTCATTTGAGAACTAAGAGTTAAAGTGTTTTGGTGATTGGTTTTTTTGATGAGGGCCAATGAATTCAAATACCCTTTAGCTCCCATCAACAAAAACTCATCGACAAGTCCTCCTGTCACGAGTCAACAACATCACAGTTCTTATTTCCATGTTTTCCTCATCACTTTCACCTCTGTAATCCAGCTTCTCTTCCTATCCGTGCTAAATTTTTTTAGTCTAACTCTTTGCCTTTGCTCTTTCCCTGAGAGATTTCATAACAAGGACCACCTTGTAATTGCTTATCAACAGGTTTGCTCAATGTGTGTCTTATCTCATTGCCAGCATCTTTTTCCCCTCATCTTCTTGTTTCCACCTTTCTCATTCCACTGCCCCCACTGCAGCAGTCTAGTTGCCTTGTTCACATCACTCCACATATTGTGACTGTTATAATACCACATTCAAACCTTATACACTTCTATGCAAGCATCGCATATTAATGAGAAACGTCTAACTTTATCTGTCTTTCATTAAGTTTCTCAATCTATTCAGAGCCATGCAATAGGACTGGAGCGTTGACATTTTGAATATAACAGATTATTAATCTGCTTTCTTTTTTACTGTCCTTCTATCTTTTTATGGTTCTGGTTGTTTGATCTAATGAATTTTGTGCAGATGTTCTCAGTACCTCTCCACTGGTCATTGTTCCATATATTTTTTAGAGTCGTTGCCAGTGGTCTTCCGTATTTGGCTCTCCACCATCCAGAATTGTTGGGAGTAATTTGGAGCATGTGTCTTTGGATACAAGTGATTGAAACATGTCTCTTATTTCTTATTCTTAAGATATTCCACAATTATACACAATTTTTATGAGTGTCCCATTTTTGTTTTGATCTGATTTTCCAATCTGCTCCTCTAAGTACCTATACCTCACCGTAAATCATGATCATGCCCCTCTTATTTAATGACCAGGTGTATAACCATGTTGCGCGGTTAAGTATTCTTGTTATGTGGAAATATGTCTTCCCCCTATAAGCCAGTGTGATTTGAATGCACAGAATATTATTAATAGTTCCCTGTTTCTTGTTCCTCATACCTAATCCATGTTTTTCCAATGATTTTCTTCAAAGTTGGTGTGTTTGTTCCTAATTTTGTGCATTTAGGATCCCCCAATCTATATTGAGTGGTTGTTTAGGAGCCAGTAATAGCTTTCTTCTGTCCCTGCTAGTAATGTAACAACTGGGCAAGTAATCACAACAGTCTGGGCATGCTCAATTTAAGGGTAACAGTAGTGCAATTAAGGATATAAGTGTGTGAGGTTTTTAATTATTGTAATGTGCTATTAGTTGAGGGAGTCTGTGTATTACCTGTTCTTAGTTGGAAGACCCTACTTCTAGTGAAGTGGAAGAGTGCCAGACATTATTTACAAAAGCAAATTAAATATAAACCCAAGTTAAAATAAACACATCTCAACTATATGTGTATTGAAAAATAACACTAAAAGTTGTGAATCTTTTAATGTATAGATATTGTAACTTCACCACATTAACCTTGAATATTGGTGCAAATTAAATTTTTAAAATTAAAGTTTAATTTAGTTTCACACGAGCTGTAAAGAAATAATAACTAGACATTAAGCATAAAAGCACTCATGTATTATGTGTAGCTGTGTAAAGGAACCAGTTTTCCTAATTTTAAGCTTGGCCAAAAGCCACGACCTGCACAAAGGTAAATAACAAATAAAATCTCTTCCATGTTCATTTAATACAAGAAGAACATATATTTACGTTTCTGTTTTAGCATTTCTAGCATGTGTTTGTGGAGCTAGAATGATGATAGGTACATGATTTCTTAAGATGTTGTAAAGGGGATGTTTGGGTAACCATTTAAGAGCCACTGATCAGACAAGAAACACTTTAGAAAATATTAAGCTCCATGACTCAGATCACAGACAAACAGTCATCAAACATTACGAGGACCAAAAAGTAGGGGAATATATGGAATTTAAAATTTAATCCAAAGACAATATAATTATCAATTAGGTTCATATATGCTCCTTCGTACAAGTAAACTTGAATGCATCATAACAAGAAATTTGTGGTATAGAAGAAGTGTTATTGCGTTTACTCACCACTGATTTTAGTCGCATCAGGCAACCAAGGCGGGTGTAGGTACTTCATTTTCCACAAAAATATTCCAATATTTTCTATAAAGACGTGTAGGGCCTCGGGCCCCCTTTATGTCGCGTCTTAACCATGCATTGCCATAACGAACAGACCTCATTGCTGCAAATAAGCCTCTGAAGTTGTCTTGAAGGAATATCTCTGCCACTCCTCCCGCTGAAGGTGGGCCTGGGCTAGAAACTGCTGAGTAGTCTATGGAGCCTGGCCCTGGACTGTGTTGGACGCGTCTAATCATGAGGTCCCCACAAATGCTCAATAGGAACAGGATCGGGGGACATCAGGGCTGGCCGAGTGATAGACGTTGCGGTAATATAGGTTGTCAACAGAAGGTTATCTTGGACGATTGCGAGCTCCATTGAGGACGTGCAATGTCGCATCCTGTGAAGAAGAAAATCTGTTGTCCGTGCCGTGTTGCCAGCAAATGGCACAACAAAGGGAGTGCCTGATGACAAGTCTTGTCGACTGTAGTAGACGCCCTGTCCCCATATTTACCTGGCATATGTAAGGTCTGATCCCTGTCATTCATACAGATGCTTGCCCACACATTATAACAGCTGCCGACACCCCATCCATAACGGTTGTGTGCAACACGTGCGCGGATGTTGTGGTAACAGCTTACCATCGCGCGTTAGCCTTCAGACAAGAATCGACGATCATGAAAATATGCCAAAACGAGAACGGGACTCATCATAAAACAATCACTGATGCCCCTACTGTTGATTGGTCCCACCGATGATGTGACTGTTGGGCACCAATCCATTCTTGCTCTTCCTAGTGTTTTGTGACATGGGCAAAGCTACAAACGGACAGCGTGAAGGCCAGTTGCACATTGGTGCAAACGGTGGTTCGTACTGTCGATTTGAGACCCGGAACCCAGTGGCTGTTGAAAAGGTGTTGCTGTGAAGTTAGTAGTGCATTATAGAGTCCCTGAGTTCTGAGGCCTGAGTAACAATGAAGTTGATCTTGGTCGGCGTGTCTATTACTCTTGGGCGGCCAGTCCCCGAGGCCATAAACAGCAACACTGTGTTGAAATTTCTTGTGTTACCCTGTTTCCATCGTCTTCTGAGAAGCAACTGCTGTGACCCACACGAGGTTCTGAGCAGCATCCACTTTGCGAAGTGAAACTTCTGGATCTGAAACATGCCTATGCCAAAACCAACTCTGTCTGTTACTGTCAAACGTTTCGATGACCGAAAAAAGTGAAATTTATCTGTTGCAGAGTCTTTATATACCTGTCCATGGATGATTAGTGTTCATCAAACCAGAGATACACTCACTATTTCTTTGAGAAAAAAAAAAAATGTGTTGTGAACTTATAAAGTGATTTGGCACACCACTCTGTTCATGGGATTGCGTCTTACGTCAACACGACTCACCATGTTCAACATGGATATCTTGCCACATGAGAGATTAGTATAAGAGCGTGCTCGATAGTCCGTACAACCTTTAAAACTACGAATCCACTCATTTGTAAAATAAACAATCCCTCTTCCCAAAATATCCCCTACCATTTTGTGACGAGTATATATTAATTCCTTCACTAAATATTTCAGATTGCATATACCATATATGTCCATGTTAAAAAAATATTTATATCGTAGGGTTTTCTAGTGTTACTTAGCAGTATCTCGAAAAGATACCATCATGTTTTGATCGCGGTATATAAATACCGCAGTAATTTTTAAAGTGACGATATTCTTTTATTAACTTACTGCAAAAAACTTAGAATTAGTGATAGTGACCAATTGAGAGAAATAAACTGACAGACCTCTAAAAAAATATATTCATTTTGCCATAAAAGCAATTGCTTACACAACAGTGTATGTTACTAATGGCTGCTAAGAGCGGAAGTAAAAGAATTACTAATCATAGTACTTCCAAGCATGTCATGATTAAGTGAGTTGGGACCAAAGTTACCACATCCTGTAGACAATTGGAGTGTGAGTAACCAAAAAAGCTTTACCCAGTAATTTTTGTATAACCATCTCTGTAGATTATCCATTTCAGCTTTTATGAGCCGACTATCTGGAATTCCTCAGGACCAGACATCCTTTTAATTCTGTTAGAGAAACTCTTATGCTTTTGCTTTATTTCTTCCTTAGTTTGATTTTTTTCGACAGTTGACTTGTAGCTCTCGATGGCTGGCTGGAAGTCTGGAGATTTTGTGATCCATTCTGTTGAAGAACATTTGTGTCTGTTTTGTGGAACTTGTCTGGGAGAGAGAAGAAATACCACCAGAATAGACAGAAGGAACTCTGCTAACGTAACCTGAAGAAAGGGAGTATTTTTAACAAAAAAGCATTTTCAAGTGAAATTAATTACATGTGAATAGCGTCTCTTATTATTTAGTTTGAGCGCGCAGAAAAATATTTAATCAAGGTTTCATCCTCAAGAACTTAAGATTCTATAGGGTAGAGAACGCAATCAGGTTCAAGGCAAGGAGATCTGTACAGATCGAATGCCATCAATTAAGAATATATATATGGAACTAGTCTGAAATGAGGGAAACTATCTCACAGCAAACACGCCTTTAACAAATGCATACAAGTTTTATATACTACTGGGTTCCATCCTTTCACATGTCCGTCTATCTTTATTAACCCTTGTTGTGTCTTACCCTGTTCTCCTTGGGTCTGTGTGTTTTTGTTTCCCACAGTTCTTATCCCTGGGGATTTCCAGAACAAAGATATACTTGTAATACACACTCAGTAAGTTTTTCTAAATGTTTTAATTACTGTGCTGCTCCAATCATCGTCTTCTCACCTCTCTCTTGTATACTAATCAGTAAGTTTTCTCACTTATAGTGTATTATGTCCAGCTTCACATATCTTCCCTCTCACCTCTTGATCTTGTAATAACTAAAAGTAAGTTTTCTCAATGTGATATCCAAAAATCCCAAATCTCCATCATCCCCCTCTCCCCAACCCACTCCCCTCTCTTTGGTTCATACTATCAAGTACAGTTTTTCCTCATTGTGTATTATGATTCCTGCTCCACTCATCTTTTAAACTCCACCTCTTGTTCTAGTAATACTATTACCAGTAAGTATTCATCAATGTGTCATTTCTTATGTCCTGCTCCATACCATCTTCCTCTCCCTCTTCTCTTGTTCTTGTGCCAACCAGTATCCCATTAGATGTTATTTTTTCTACTGTCAAAACGACAACACGGATTCATCACAATGCCTTGTCCCCTTTTTTTTCACAGAAAAACAGCAACAAAAGTTTAAGACATTGTAAATACATCTAAGTTGGGTCAGAGTGTATTTAAATTTTATTTGTGAAACAACATACAAGAAACATAAACAGCCTGCTCAATATTTTCTTTGACTTGATAATTGTAATGAGCTCACATCTTCTAGGAATGGTCAATTTATAAAAAGGTTTGCCCTATTTGGTTCTTTGAATTTTAAAAAACTATGAAACCGTACCCACCTCAAAATACTTATAGAATTGTGTGATTCCTATATACACCATTTGGTGGTTTCATCGTCTGTGCAATGGAGTTTGTGCACTATGCTGAGATTCCCCTGTGTGATCTAAGGAAGGAGATCAGAGCACTGGATGGAGTAGTCTGTGTGTCTAAAGATTAGTCCTTTCCAACCAAACCAAACTCAAACTCAGATAGCGAACCACGTTGGAAAATGATGTGAGTGCACAAAAATATGGATACCTGATTAGGTCTCGATTATTAACATTACTGAAGCATAACATCACATGAAAGGACTTTTAGAACATTTATGTCACAAACAGCAAGAGAACTGTAGAGCAATATAACCAAAAGCAAACCCTATTCAACCTCTTTAAACAGCTTCATGACACTAGATTTTTACAGATGGAAAACGTTGTGGGGTCACCTGTCCCATAACCGTAACTCAGATGTAACAACAGAATGAAAATAACATAATGAGAAGTGACAACATGGTCTGGGTTCAGTAAACTCTAATCGAACACAAGAAGAAAACCTATATATCAGTGGATGTCCGATAAAAGAATTTGTAACCCTTATTCAAAATGTATATTCTTGTAGCCTCATGTAAGCTGGGTACGTAGGATTGCTTTCTATCACCAAAAAGCATAAGATAATCTCTGCAAGTTTTTCTAATCATACCCTTACAAAGACTCACAAAAAAAATGTGCATGTGCCTCAGCCGGGTAATTTCTCAAATGAAACTTCGCAGATTGAGTTGCAACCGGTAATTGCATGAACCATTTCTGCTTCAACACACTGACTGGTTCAAGTAAAGAGCGAAAAAAAAAAGGAAAGAAATAGGTACATTCCTTTTTGAGTCTTTGTTCAAGGTCTTGCTTAAAAACTTGCAGACATTATCTTACTTTTGTAATGATAGAAAGCTCATCCTCGCGTACCACATCATTGGCCGAAAATAAATATTTGAAAAGGGTAACAATCTTTTATGGACCCTTACCCTGTATAATGTAAATAAATTAAGGAAATGAATAAAAATATTTGCTCTTGAACAAGAAACACACAACAAGATGTAGAATCATACATACACCTTGCAGCAATAATAGTCAACGATAGATAAAAATAAAAGATTTACAAATGGGCAACAACAACATGAAGCTATTTTTAATTGCATTGAGAACAATTAGATCAAAAGAAAGTAAATCCAACAGAAAAATCAGAACCTTCTAATTCACAAATGTCAAGTCAGTCATTTTTTTGTAAGACTTGAAAACATGAAGAACAACAAAAAACAAACAATCAAAGAAGCCTAGAAGCATGAGTCTTTAAAATGGATGGCCTGGCCTAGAAATAGAAGGATTGTAAGTGCTTAACGACATAGACCCACTATTGTGGAAACTAGATGGACAACAACTTCCAGCAGCATCGCATCATTGGAATCAGAGATGAGGATAGGACGATAGGAGTCTGACAGGAAAACACACCTGGAGAACATGATGACATAACCTACCAGACAAGCATCATTGGAAACCAGAGAATGAGTAAGACAATGGAGGTCCTGACAGGAAATACACACTTGAGATACTGAGTATCTATAGGGACAGGAACATCTGAGTAATATGGCGATTTCTTAATTGGTTGAAAGAGAAACTCTTGAGAACATATCATTAAAGCACTTGGAAATATACATGTCCAGTACAGATGAGGAAAATTCGGGTTGGTACTTTGTAGCATTATCATTAGATGACATTGGAAGGCCACCCACATAGAGAGAGATCAGGAGGTCCAAAGCAAGACAGAAAACTTGCACTCATCTCTGAGGATGAAAATAGCTGGATCAAGTTAGGGAAGCTAATGAAAACGATGCTTAAGGACAAAGTTTATACATTGGCAATTAGAAGACTACAGTATTTAGAAGTATCGGGAGTCTAGGCAGCATGGTTCCTAACAGCAGTCAAATTCACGATATAAAAGCCTTGGACCAAGTAACATATAATCAAGTGCATTTCATTTTGATCAAACCGGATTGCCCAAATGAAAAGGACCACCTTCTCAATAAATGAAATGGAATGTAAAAAAAATCACATGTAATTCCATTTCTTTTCCTACAGACGAAGACACTAAGATGCCCAGCACATACCGACATGGAAAAAAATATGAATTTAGATAGGATTGTTAGCACTGTGGGAGTTGAAGATGTTAAGGCCAGTTTAGTGCATCAGTCTCAAAGCAATCTATGTATTAGAACAGATACAAGGATTGAAAACTTACCAGAATATCACTACTAAGGAAATAATTCTCCAATTCTCACCCCTCCCAACCCCATTGTGGGATGCAGTACAAACTATAAACGTCTTCCAGCACTCACTCAAGATCTCCTCCATAATAACTATCCACCTGGCTCATCCATTATGGAGAGTAGTCTAAATTCGGTATCTGCAAAGGAATAAACTCATGTAGCGATGACGATGGATGCATTGAACGGAACTATACCCCCAGAGAGAGAAGCATGGGGTATCCAAGTTATACATGCACTGAGGTTATTCTGCCTTACGATTAAGTCAGTGAAGGACGGAGGTGCGCAGGGAGGTGTGGTGTATTTGGTGTGTGTATGTCGTCGCAAAAGACCATAAGAAGGAGTAATTGCGAATCCATCTCTGTCGTCTATTAAGATCGCGTGTTGTTGTTAATTTGGAGATTTATTCTTACTTGTTTGCAAAGACGTGAATCTTCGACTTGGTGAGCGGTGCAGAGATAGTGACAAGCTCCTTAAGCATTGCTTCTCGAAATATTATAAATAACACATAAGCAAATACCAGAAGTGTATGTATTTCTCTTACTGATGCAATGTCAAGTTATTTCAAGCCTTCAATCAGTGATAAACTGACCAAGAGTTAAAACGACAGCCCTGTAGCGAAGTGAATATTCAAAAGGGTAGTAGTGACTACAAGTGGATAACCATCACACTGTGGCATACCATGAAATGAGAGAGACAGCAGACATGTTCTTAGCAAAGAGAAATGGAAGATAACACCGGAACAAAAAACAAAAACATCTCCTTCCAGGAAAAGAAGGACCCCTTTTGAAGGCTATTAGCAAAGTCCGCACCACAAAGAGACATTCTATCACTATCTTGATTGAGCAAAACAGGATACAAACAGACTGAAACAGTTCACTTATACAGACTGAAACTTGGTCCCATCACCACTTTGCTGTGGGACACGATGACATCATCCGGAGTCTAAGGCTCGTATGACTGTCTCAGTGGTGAAAGCCGAAAGGAAAGCTTACTGACATCAGAACGGATATCCTGACCACAAAACATTGATACAAGAATATGGATTTGAAATGTCAGGACAATGAATGAGACGGGTAAACTAAAACAGGTCACGGCAGAAATGAGAAACTATAGGTTACACCATTTCCCTAGGGATATAAGCAAGAGCAGATGGACAGGGGGCAGGAAAGTTAAAACAGCAACAGGAGAAACAGTACTTTACTCTGGAAGAGAGGAATGGACAGCACAATGAAGGTGTAGCCATTATTCTACAGAAAGGAATAGAAAGGACATTACTGGAATGGAAACCCATCAACAACAGACTGATTAAGATTGAGAGGCAGAGATTCTCCCAATACTACAATAATACAATTTTACGCACCAACGAATGATAGCGATGAAGAGGGTCAAGGATGAATTCTATCAACAACTGCAGAAAGAAATGGAAGACATACCTAGATATGATCTTATTGATAGTAAATGGGAGACCTCAATGCGATAATGCTGGTACACACACAATACATATAAGAAAAAGTAATGGGGAAAATGTGACAGCAGCGGAACAGCACAAACAAAAATGGGGAAAAATTAATAAGTTTCTGTAGTATTAACAACCTGGTCATGGAGGAACACTTTTCCCACATAAAGAAATTCACAAATTAACATGGGAATCACCAAATGGTCAGGAAAGAAACCAGATAGACCATATCATAATTAACGGTAGATGGAGACATGCATTACAAGATGTGAAGGTAAGAAGAGGTGCAGATGTGGGAAGTGATCACCATTTAGTAGTAGTAAAACAATTAAGGCTGCAGTAAAAACTGGTAAGAAGGGCTGGACACAACTGTAAACTACACAGAAACGGTATTGACATCAGTTTGACAAACCCCCCTTACCAGTTCAAATGAGACAGGGGACTGTTTCGGGATTAAAGAAAACCCTTCATCAGCCAAAGTTAGGAAAACATGGTGACAAGACAAGAAATTACATATAATACTACATAAGGAAAGCACATATGTATGTTTCTCATTCCATCATTCTATTGTTGTTTGTAGTATCTATAGGTAAGTCTTGAAACATTGTCAACTGTTTGTAACTGTGGCTGATGAAGGGTAAAACCCGAAACGTCGCCCTGTATTAATAGTGAAACTGTTATATTAAAACAGTGATTCAATACAAGGACGTTTTATATGAAGTTTATAAACTTATATCCACCACTTTAGTGATTCATAACTGATAAGTGAAACTAAGAAAGGCTGAGAACCAACTGTAACTATACAAGAAAAGGTTTAGAACATCAGCAAATTGAAAGGACCCAGGTACCAGAAAAGCTTTTTGCGCTAGACAATTATAGAATACAAGATCAATTTGCCAAAAGTCAGGAAAAGACATTGACAGATGATTTAGACCAGAAATTCAAAACCCATTAAGACAAAATAAGCAAATCACTTGGGATTCCAGGAAATGGAAGATGCAAACAGATAACCACCAGAAACATTAAACACCATACAGCTGAATCAAAGGAAATGAAAAGAAAGAAAACAGAAGCGATAGTCAACGCAGGTTGAAGCAACTATATAGCGAACAGTACAGTCAGCTGGACAAGGAAGTTAAACGCCAAACCCGAGCCAACAAAGGAATTTCCTAGACGATCTTGCAAGACAGGCAGAAGAGGCAGCACTGAGAAATGATCAAAGCACAGTATACCAAATATAACTACTCCAACTTTCATCACGTGGAAAAACGAGGTCGCAAACAATATTACATTATTAAGAAGATAATCAAGTGGAATAAATCTCATTGTCACGACAGCATTGGAGTCCAGGACAGGAAACAAGATGGGCAGAGCACTTCAGAGAAACTCTGACAAGGAACCTACCAGAGGGACACAATGAATGGTTCCTGAGATTGAAAAACCCTAAGCCATCATGACCAGTGTCTCTGCATACCTGTCGAGGTATGGCGAGGCTTTGCTTTACCCTGATTACCCCCTAGAGCTAGATGCCAGCAGGAGAGTGTTTACACCTTATAGGTTCTACCAGAGTCACGAGACAGGTTTGGCATGGACATGGAGTCAGAACGTAAACAACGCAGACCCTCCTAGGTCTTTCAAGAGTTGGGATGTTAGATTTAGCAAATGGCTGACATCCCTGTCATATGTAAAAATAACGGTATTGAGGAAGTTTAAGAAGAACCAGACAATGAATAAACCAACTTTGCTAAGAAGGACATCCGAAGAGAAACTGAGTGCTCATATGACTGGTCAGTAGGAAAGCCGAAAGGAAGCCACTGACAAGAGAAGGAACAAGTAGCCTGACCGCAAAAGACATGAAACAGAGAGAATAGAATTTTGGAATGTCAGGACAAGTGAATGATAACTGGTAAACTAAAACAGGATCACTGGCATAAATGAGCCAAACTATAGGTACACATTCTAGGATAAGCGAGAGCAGATTGGATGCAGCGGGCAGAATGGATTAAAAACAGCCCAACAGGGAAGAATAGTACTTTACTCTTGGAATGAGAGGATGTGACAGCACAATGAGAAAGGCGTAGCCATTATTCTACAGAAAGGAATAGAAAGGGACATTACATGGAATTGGAAACCCATCTACAACAGACTGATAAGTAGTGGTTAGAGATTGAGAAGGGGATTCCACCAACACTACAATAGGATACATTTTAGCACGCATCCAACAACGAATTGATAGCGATGAGGAGGTCAAAGGGATGAATTACTATCAACAACTGCAGGAAAGAAATGTGAAGACATACCTAGTAAAGAGTATATATCAACCCTTTATTATAGTAATGGGATAGACCTCAATGCGAAAAGTTAATTACACACAATACATTAATGAAAAGAACAATGGAGGAAATGCTGCAGCGGTAACAAGGCAAAAAAAAGGGGGGATAAAGCTAATAAGTTTTTCTAGTGTAGCATTAACAAACCTGGTTATTTGAGCGAGAACACTTTTCCCACAGAAAGAAATTCACAAACTTTATAACAGGGGAATCACCAAATGGTCTGGGACAGACAAACCAGATAGACCACAAACAATGATAGTTAACGGTGATTGGATACACATGCATTACAAGATACCTGTGAAGGTAAGAAGAGGTGCAGCAGATGTGGGGAAGTGATCACCAATCTTATAGAAGTAGCAAAACAGAAAGTAGGAAACTAAGTTTTTCAAGGGCTGGACCAACTAAAGTAACTACACAGAAAAAGGTTTTTGACATCCAGCAAATTGAAGGACCCCCTTACCAGAAAAGCTTTTGTCGGCTAGTGTCAGGACATAAAGAAACGATAGATCAATTCAATTATTGTGCCAAAAGTCAGAAACTAGAAAGACATTGACTGATGGATATAGACCTCAAGAATTAGCAACACCATTTCCAACAACCCCTATATAAGGAAAGCAGCAAAAATCATGCATTGAGATTCCAGGAAAGGAAGAAGCAAGACTGGAAAACACCAGAAACATTAAACACCATAAAGTGACTGAGAAAGGAAAAATGAAGAAAGAAAGAAAACAGAAGCGAAGTCCCCCAGGTTAAAGCAACTATATAGCGAACAGTACAGTCAGTCAGCTGGACAAGGAAGTTAAAAACGCCGCCAAACCCGAGCCAACAAAAGGAATTTCCTAGACGATCTTGCAAAACAGGCAGAAGAGGCAGCACTGAGAAATGAACAAAGCACAGTATACAAAATAACAAAAATTCATTCAGCGGAAAACAAGGTGCAAAACAATATTACATTAGTAAGAGATAAGCAAGGAAATCTCTCATCAAGACAGCAGAGGGACAGGAAACAAGATGGGCAGAGCACTTCAGAGAAACTCTGAACAAGGAACCACCAGAGACACAATTGAATGTTCCTGAGGCTGAAAACGATCTAGATGTAAATACAGACATTCCACGAAAAGAAGAAATCATCACAGCAATCAAAGGGTTAAAGAACGGTAAAGCTCCGGGCCATGATAACTTAAATGCAGAGCTATTTAAGACAGACAGACCCTGAGCTAGCAGCAGAACTATTAGAAACCTACTATTTGCACAAGTGTGGAAAACGGGGACAACACCATCAGAGTGGAACAAAGGAATAATTGTCAAATTGCCCAAGAAGGGAGATCTTTCAGACTGCAATAATTGGAGAGGAATCACTCTTCTCTCAGTTCCCAGCAAAAATACTAGGCAGGGATAATTATACAGAGAATTTCAAAGGCAGTAGACCACAAACTGAGGAAAGAACAAGCAGGATTTAGAAAGAACAGAAGATGTGTAGATCATATATTCACTCTCAGGAACATTATAGAGCAGTGCTCAGAATGGCAAAGACAGCTTTACATTAATTTCGTTGATTTTGAAAAAGGCTTTTGACAGCATACATAGGGACAGTTTATGGAAAATACTGAGGGCTTATGGAATTCCAAGCTGCATAGTGTCAATCATAAAAAGCCTCTATGCCAACTTTACGTGTAGTGTTGGGCAGAGCAACCTAAACCTTTGAGGTGAAAACAGGAGTACGACAGGGATGCCCCTTATCAACCACTCTATTTTTAACAGTCATAGACTGGGTGATGCGCCAGACTAAAACAGAGGGAAAGATGAGTAAATAAGATGGACTACATTTTCTAACATTGGAAGATCTGTAATAAGCATGATGACATGCACTACTAGCACATTCACAATCAACACATCCATGAAAAAACGGTATAGACTTAATAAGTTTAGCCACCCCGCCCCCCCCCACCACCCCCCCCACCCCCCCCCCCCACCCCCCGCCCCCCCCCCCCGGGGGGGGTGGTATTGAAACATCGATTTAAAAAAGTCAGAGGTCATGACGCTCAATGTGAGCAACCCTGAGCCCATATCAGTAAGGAATCAGCAACTGGTACAGACAGACACATTCACATACCTAGGATGCATAGTAACACCAGATGGTGGGGCAGGCAAAGACATCAACACCAGAACGAATAAGGCAAGAACAGCTTTTTTTAACCTAAACAACATCTGGAAGTCCTCTCAATACAGCACAAGCACAAAATTAAGATTATATCAGAGCTGTGTGCTTTCTGTGCTTCTCTATGGTGCAGAATGCTGGAGAGTTACAGAGAAGGAAATATCAAAATTGTCCTCTTTTCACACAACATGCCTAAGAAAAATTCTCTGAATCTTTTGGCCGAATATCATCACCAACCAAGATCTGCTTACTTGGAGCAAGCAAGAGGACATGCACACCATAATAGCTGGCAGACGCTGGAGCTGGGTTGGCCATGTCCTCAGAAGAAACCCCGATGCCATCACAAGAACAGCTATGCTATGGACCCCTGAAGGAAAACGAAAGAGAGGCCGACCAAAAACAACTTGGCGGAGGACTGTGGAGGCTGAGATGCAAAGAATGAACCAGAGTTGGGGCACTGTACGAAGGATGGCCGCCGACCAAGCAAAGTGGAATCAATTTGTTAATGCCCTACAAGATGCCCACCAGACATAATGGCCACTGACTGCTTTGACGGTTGTTGGCTAAGGATCAAAGAAGAAAAAGAAGTTCCTTTCCCTACATGGAGGAACGGGTAACCAAACAGACATGACGGCTTATCACTGAGAGGAGTGAGAGTGTTAAAAATACAAAATATCTGCTACATAGCAGAGAAATAAAAGGGTGCTGACCATTGAAACGCACGTAATAGTCAGTATAACAACTGCCACAGAATACGGCCATAGTGGATAAGAGAACGACCCAAGTATGCATAACAGATATCAAGGAGGACCATGTGTAGAACATAATACGCTGTAGTCAAGTTTGTGTAGTACCGTTGCTGGATTTTAAAA
This sequence comes from Oreohelix idahoensis, assembly GCA_024509875.1. Lineage (NCBI taxonomy): Eukaryota > Metazoa > Mollusca > Gastropoda > Stylommatophora > Oreohelicidae > Oreohelix > Oreohelix idahoensis. The sequence goes on from JAMPIV010016122.1 coordinate 25,340, forward strand.
AAATAAAACGCGTGTGTACATCAATATCTGCCATCAATGGTACAACCAAGCTGGACTGGTCTGTGTGGGTAGGGGTCAGACAAAAGCTGGTACCCTGGTCCTCCAGGTTGAGGGTTTTAGCATAGGGCTGACACCCCTGTCTATGTAAAAAAAAATAATGAAGTTACGGAAACAACATCAAATGAACAAACTTTGCTGCGGGATGGACATTCGGAGTCTGTGGCTCGTATGACTGTCAGTGGTGAAAGCCGAAAGGAAGCCACTGACATGAAAACGGATGTCCTGACCGCAAAACAGGATACAAGAATAGGATTTTGGAATGTCAGGACAATGTACGAGACAGGTAAACTAAGACAGGTCACGGCAGAAATGAGAAACTATAGGTTACACATCCTGGGGATAAGCGAGAGCAGATGGACAGGGGCAGGAAAAGTTAAAACAGCAACAGGAGAAACAGTACTTTACTCTGGAAGAGAGAGGATGGACAGCACAGTGAAGGCGTAGCCATTATTCTACAGAAAGGGATAGAAAGGACATTACTGGAATGGGAAACCCATCAACAACAGACTGATATACGATTGAGATTGAGAGGGAGATTCACCAACACTACAATAATACAATGCTACGCACCAACGAATGATAGCGATGAGGAGGTCAAGGATGAATTCTATCAACAACTGCAGAAAGAAATGGAGGACACACCTAGATATGATCTTGTTATAGTAATGGGAGACCTCAATGCGAAAGTTGGTACACACAATACATATAATGAAAGAACAATGGGGAAATGCGGCAGCGGAATAGCAAACGAAAATGGGGATAAGCTAATAAGTTTCTGTAGCATTAACAACCTGGTCATTGGAGGAACACTTTTCCCACATAAAGAAATTCACAAGTTAACATGGGAATCACCAAATGGTCGGGACAGAAACCAGATAGACCACATCATGGTTAACGGTAGATGGAGACATGCATTACAAGATGTGAAGGTAAGAAGAGGTGCAGATGTGGGAAGCGATCACCATTTAGTAGTAGCAAAACTGAAAGTGAAACTAAGAGGGCTGGACCAACTGTAACTACACAGAAAAGGTTTGACATCAGCAAATTGAAGGACCCCCCTTACCAGAAAAGCTTTTGCGGCCGACATTAAGAAACGATATCAATTTGCCAAAAGCCAGGAAAAGACATTGACTGATGATATAGACCAGAATTTCAACACCATTTCAACAATATATAAGGAAAGTAGCAAATCATGCTTAGGATTCCAGGAAAGGAAGAAGCAAGACTGGATAACACCAGAAACACTAAACACCATAAAGATGAGAAAGGAAATGAAAAGAAAGAAAACAGAAGCGAAGTCCCCCAGGTTAAAGCAACTATATAGCGAACAGTACAGTAAACTGGACAGGGAAGTTAAACGCCAAACCCGAGCCAACAAAAGGAATTTCCTAGATGATCTTGCAAAACAGGCAGAAGAGGCAGCACTGAGAAATGAACAAAGCACAGTATACAAAATAACTAAATTCATCAGCGGAAAACAAGGTGCAAACAATATTACATTAGTAAGAGATAAGCAAGGAAATCTCATCAAGACAGCAGAGGGACAGGAAACAAGATGGGCAGAGCACTTCAGAGAAACTCTGAACAAGGAAATACCAGAGACACAATTGAATGTTCCTGAGGCTGAAAACGATCTAGATGTCTTCTTCTTCTTCTTGCGATCGCATCTTTGATGATTACACCGTCAGACGAGTTCTCATGATGAATTCGACTGTTGTTTGAAGTTCCTCTTTAACTCCATATAGCTTTGAGTTTAGTGTTGAGTCATTCGGCCAGTATATCTTTCTTAACTGGTCATACAGAGGACAGTCCTGTAGAACATGCTCAGCAGTTTGTTCGTTTAATCCACATGTGCACAGTGGTGAAGCAGACAATCGTAGCTTGTGCATGTGTTTATTCAGTTTGTTATGCCCTGTCCTGAGTCGAAAAATAGTTATCTGTCCCTGCCGGTCGAGAGTGTGATAGTCGTCTTTGGGTTGGTTCTGTTCTCTTCTGATAGTCTGGATAGCTCTCTTTTTCTCAAAGTATGTGACTTCATTATCTTCTTGTTCACATTCTCCTCCCTTTTTGCAAGTTTATCTGCCTTTTCATTTCCGGGTACACCACAATGAGATGGTACCCACTGAAGTATGGTTCTCTTTTTGGCAGCTACCTTGTTTAGTTCATTTCTCAGATGCGGGAGTTTACCACCCTTGAGAGCTTGCAGGACAGACAGTGCATCTGTGAGGAGGACTACCTGGTGGCAGTCAGAGTTGGTGTTATAAATCATATTTGCAGCTTGCTCTAGAGCTTGAACCTCAGCTGTATAGTTGGAACAGAATTTACCAGTGGGAATGTGCCTAGTCTCATAGTGGTTGTCAGGATATGAGATAAAGATACTGGCACCTCCATTCCTAACAGCATTTGTTGCTGATCCATCTGTATAGGCATGTATCCATGATTGATCGGGATAGCTTTCTTGGATCATACTCAATGTAGCAGTTCGTTTTTGCAGATCATTATACTCACATCCACTTGTGAGACCACTGACTGATGTATTAATTTGGAGGGCACTGCTGGCCTGCTCCCATGGTACAGGGTATAGGGTGGGCTCAGTGGTGTTGTCTTCATGGATAGGTCTTCTTGATGCTGTCTTATAAGTCTTTTCCCCCGATGCACAAAGCTGCTACGCTTTAGACGTCCCAATGCCAGATCATCTAGTCTTGCCTTGCCTTCATTTGGTGCGTTGGCATACTGTTGTACTTTTCCATCTGGATCATGCTTTTTGTGTCTCTTCAATGGGACAATGTCTGTAATCCAGCAGCCTTCTGCATCTCTGATATTGGTGTAGTTTTCATGGCTCCTGTAATGAGCCTGAGAGCTTGATTTTGTTGTCTTCGGGCCTTTCCTTCTGCATTTTCAATATGCTTATTCTATGTAAGCCTTTGGTCAAATGTCACCCCAAGATAGGTGGGGTAGCTTTCTTCCTTGATCGCGGTTGTCCCTAGGTGTATGTTAGCAAGAAGATAATGTTTTGAAGTAAAGATAAAGAGATTATTGTCGGGAATGTTCTTTCTCCCAGGAGTTTATGGATTATTTTCTAAGAGATATTACCCAGATGCCAGGGAGTACGCCGGCATTATATATTTTGTAAGAAGTCTGATGGATTTATTATAGAGGCCATGGATTGCACTGGCCGTGATTTTGATTCATGTTTATTCTGATGGATTTTTTCCCTTGTTACTAGAAGCCATTATATGTCACTGTGTAAGCGACCAGTGATCATCCTCACTTATAAAGATATTGATGTAAACCTTTATGAAATGTGAGCTGCTGTGTTCTGCAGCCTGTGTACTTTTGAGTTGTGTACCTGTAGCCGAATCTTTGGATATTGCTTTAAAGGGATTTATGCTATGAGTTACTGCATTCTACAGCCTATCGAGACTGCGATGCACGTCTTTTGTTTGGATGACTATTTTTGCTGGATGTTTACGAAATGAACTTACTTATCTGATCCACCATGATTTGCTATGAAGTGTCGTCCTATGTTACCATGATGTTTACATGACTGTGGTGTAATAAACTATTTAAACATTACCATTCATTGTAACATTTCTGGACTATTACGTTTACTGTAGTGTGTGGTTACATCCTGTGTTGGTATGCCAGAACCTTTGTACATTCGCATTTGTTGACAGCAACTTACTCACACATCAGTCAGCCACTCGTAAGCCCGACCTCACTGACTCTGTCCTTGTTGTACCACACCATCCACCAGAAACATTCCACCACTATCAACAGAGGGCAGTCCAAGAGGAATAAGATGGACTACATTTTCTACATTGGAAGATCTGGAATATGCAGATGACATTGCACTGCTGGCACATTCACATCAACACATCCAGGAAAAAACGGACAGACTTAATAAATTTAGCCAGCAGGTGGGCTTGAACATCAATTTAAAGAAGTCTGAGGTCATGACGCTCAATGTGAGCAACCCTGAGCCCATATCAGTAAGGAATCAGCAACTGGTACAGACAGATACCTTCACATACCTGGGAAGCAAAGTAACACCAGACGGTGGGGCAGGCAAAGACATCAACATCAGAACGAATAAGGCAAGAACAGCCTTCTTTAGCCTAAATAACATCTGGAAGTCCTCCCAATACAGCACTAGCACAAAATTAAGATTATACCAGAGTTGCGTGCTTTCTGTGCTTCTCTATGGTGCGGAATGCTGGAGAGTCACAGAGAAGGAAATGTCAAAATTGTCCTCTTTTCACACAACATGCCTAAGAAAAATTCACCGAATCTTTTGGCCGAATACCATCACCAACCAAGATCTGCTTACTCGTAGCAAGCAAGAGGACATGCACACCATCATAGCTGGCAGACGCTGGAGCTGGGTTGGTCATGTCCTCAGAAGAGACCCCGATGCCATCACAAGAACAGCTATGCTTTGGACCCCTGAAGGAAAGCGAAAGAGAGGCTGACCAAAGACAACTTGGCGGAGGACTGTGGAGGCTGAGATGCAAAGAATGAACCAGAGTTGGGGCACTGTACGAAGGATGGCCACTGACCATGCAAAGTGGAATCAATTTGTTGTTGCCCTACAAGACGCCACTATGCGTGATGGCCACTGACTGCTTTGATGGTCGGTGGTTAATGATCGAAGAAGAAGAAGAAGTACATCAATATGCCCCTCTGGACACTTTCATTTTTGAAGGACATGTTGGCACCAGCTGTCAAAACCCACTTGGCAAAAGATACAGAACAGGCGGTGCATTATTTGTGTGCACAATTTGATGGAAGATGTTTAACACATTTACTGAGGCAGCTGGGAGCATTTAAGAAAACCTTTTTTTCAAAGTGACATGTTAAATGTATTAAAACATAATTTTCAATTACGCAATCAATTTTTATTGTCAGAAAAAGACATTATTGGAAAACTGTACCTTCTGATTCTGAACTATTTTACAATTAACGTAATTTGATTTGATTTAAACTAAAGTGCCATATTACGCTACTCATAAAATCGACTTGAATTAATTCTTGACAGTTCATAATCAACATTCATTTTTTAAGGCACTGATGATAGAAAACTCTATACAGAGAGATACAACAAGAGACAATTTGATCATCAGAGGAAGTCCCTCGTCGAACAAGTGTTTCAGCCCATTATTCTCCTTTACACTCGAAGGGGGCGGGCTCACCTGGGTCATGACTCCCAAGTGTCTCAGCCTCCTGTTGTCTTGTGTAGAAAATGAACCCATTCCACATTGGATGCAGCCTTAAAATCCGCAATTCCGCCAGCAGGAGGCAATTGTGAAAGTAACAAACAGAAGACAAATTATTGTGGTCGTTCCGCAGCACACCACTGACACGCATGTGTAACGCCTACAAGGCTTGAATTATTTGTGAGCCGGCCTCTGAAAGCTACCTTCGCCCCATATAATGCACCGCCCGTTTCTTGGAACGCGCCACTTTGATTTACTTAAAAAAAAAAAGTGGCAACACTGGCAACTACAAAACCTTTAGGCAGGGCTGAGAGATTCCCTGTGTAAGTTATGAAAATTGTCATTATTTATAAACAGATCAAGAGATATATGCCTTTGTCATCTTCAAGTTTCGTGCTCGGTGATGTAGGTGACCATGACGGTTCATAATTTCTTTCGCACGAGGCTGTTTATAGTTTCATTGTTAAAGGACAGTATGACTGGAGACCTCCATGTTGGATTTGTAATTTTATTTTTAAAGCGACCCAGTGTATGTCCCTCGTTATATTTTTTGGCAAAGCTTGAAACTGTGTTGGCGAGAGGTTCCTTCTATCCTATGTAGTTTTGTATTATTATCTGACCCATTCACCAAAATGGATATGGTTTTAAGAAAACTGAAATCGGTGTTTCTTCTCTTATTAAATCAGTTGGCTGAACACTGAGGAGGTATGGGCAGCATTGGCGTAACTGACAGCCCTTTTCAGGGCTTCATCATGCTAGCGGATAGATATTGTTAGTCCTTTTTAGAACCTAGTGTCTATCAACCCTAGTTGGGCTACCAGTCCTCTTTGAGGATATTTCATGCTAGCTGATGGGTGATGGTAATACTTTTCTGGGTTTATATTTCATCAACACAGTGCTTCGGTTAACAAAGTTCACATATGTTTGAATGGCGATTGTGAATTGCACTCGGGTATAACCAACGGGCTTAGTCTAGGTTGAAAGTTACACGCCTCACCCCTAGAAGGCAAAACCTTAAACAACATATAAGGGAGCCGCGTTGGTGTAGTGGTTACCACACTGCGTGAGTGATATAGAGATCCCAGGTTCGAGGCCTGGTGAGTACATTTGAAGTTTAAATGCTTTCATGGTAGTCATAAATACATTGTAGCTGGTTTTGACACCCAGTGCAATAATGATGGGAGTGGTGATGACAAGCAGGTGTGCTGCTGAAGACACAGTTCCTATCTCTTTTTACTTACTTACTTGGTCGTTCCCCTTCTACTGTGAGGTGTAGATGATTGGAAGAGAGAGCACCAGACTATCCTATTGGCTGTCTTCCTCTAGGCCTGGTTCCAGTCTAGTCCTTGGTCCTTCAAAGATTGTCTAATATTGTCCTCCCAGTGGACTCTGGGTCATCCTGGAGGTCTGGATCCCTGGCTCTTAGTTTCCCATGCTTGTCATGGCAGCCGATCTTCTCCCATTCTGCAGACATGTCCAAACCATCTTAGTTGGGACTGTTCGGTTTGGGTCTGCAGAGGTTGGACTTTTAGGTCTTGACATATTGTCTGGTTGCGGACCATGTCTTTTCTTGTTACTTCAACCACCTTCCTCAGATACCTAATTTCTGAGGTTTGGATCTGACTTTTGTGGGTTGTAGTCATTGCCCATGACTCGCATCCATACGTCAAAACTGGGACATAGGTGGAGCAGTATACAGCCATTTTCGTTTTCTTACCAACTTCTCTCTTGAAGAGGAATCCTCGATTTATGGCCTGAAAAAGTCTCCCAGCTTCTGCTTTATGAGTTGCCAACTCTTCTTTGATGACCCCCATCTTGTCTATAACAGCTCTGAGGTATTTAAGGTGGTCGACCTGCTCCAGGACCTGTTTTCCCATCTTTCCTCTCATGATATCACCATGGATTTGGTTTTAGAGCTGCTTATGACCATCCCTCTCTTCTCCAGCTCTTCCATCCAGACTTGCAGGATGGATTGGAGATGTGCCTCTGATTTAGCAATCAGGGCAACATCATCAGCAAATGCCAGCTCTGAAATACAGACCTGTCTCATCTTCTAGTACCCCACTGAATACTTTCTTGTTTTCTCCTTACATGACTTATGGTTTGCTGTCCTCACATAATTTCTGCAAGACTTGTAGAAGCTCTGTATAGCATGAATCAGAGGTGCTGGAATGTTCTTCCTTGCCAAACAGTCCCAAAGTTTGCTCCAGGGGAACCTGTCAAATGCCTTTTCCAGATCTATGAAACAGAGATGGATCTCACTCTCATACTCAAGAGCCCTTTCACTCAGCTGTCTGAGTGTGAAGATTAGGTCTTTAGTACTTCGGTTTGCTCGGAATCCACACTGGACCTCATCCAATTGTAGCTCATCTGTTTTGAAGATAACTACGGTGCAAAGTCTTTAGTTTCAACGGAAAATTTATTATGATCACATTGTGAGTGTCAATGTAGTATTGCTTCTTCTCCAGTAAGAAGTCAGTTAGTTCTCTTGAGGTGTACTTGCTGTCAGTAAATAAAAGGTGGCCTGTATTGGGATTAGAAACAACTTTAGAGCTGTCATCAGAAACATGAAGCATAATATGATATAATGCTTCATTTCTATTTCTTGAAAACATGTGACTAAACCAAAGTGTATACAATTCTGCAGATGTAGACCAGTAGTCATGAATGAATGGTTTCTTCTGAATCTCAATATTTAGGCCTATTAGAACAGCAGTAAAGTTATCCAGTTCAGGTCATGTGACTTTGGTTAATCGAGCATGCATTAAATATTGGTTCAAAGAATTATTCTGAATACATTTAAGTTTGGCATAATAACTGATGCATGTAATCTTTAATTTCATCAGTAAATAAAACACTATATCATTTCAGTGGGGTTGACAGGTCAAGCCCCCTTAGTCACACCTTTTTTTTCAAAACTGAAATGCATTCTATGTCAAGCCTTCAGCAATTTCTACCCACTCTGGGACATCTTGTGAGATTCTACTTGCCTCTCAACTTGTAGCTGTACTGTTAACTTTACTGGTTGTTTGAATTGGGTTTTTAGGGCCTACCCTTTCTTTTCTCTTTACTAGCACAAACTTTAGCAATTGTTATGCTACATCATACCTGTTCATTCTGCTGCTCAGTATCCCCATCAGATTAATCACTTTCATGAATATTCTAACATGAGGTCTTAGCAAAGTCCTCATCTAAATCACTAAGACTAACTGAAAAAACTACTGTCGCTATAATTCTCTTCTGTTCACTGAAAAATAAGCAGCCATTCTTGATCAGCTTATAGCGGTTAATGTGACCGCGCCATCTTGTCAGCCATATTGACTCTGTGGTTTAGTGCAGGGTTGCCAGATCGAAATTTTAATTTAAAGCCAAACAATACTAGAAAAAAGCCAAAAAAAAAAAAAAAAGCCAAACACATTTTAATATATTTTTCATACTCACATCACATGAAAAGCTCCAGATCCAGGTCATTACTATCCTCCCCACTGGAATGAGTGGAACACAAGGCATAAGCCTTGTCCGATGTGAAGTTTTTTAGCATTTCTGGAGATGCAGTGAAGTCTTTGCAACATTTGCTTGAAAGCAATAGTTTTGCCCTGATTCTCACAACTGCACCAAGAAGATTCAGCTGCATTTTGTTTCTTGCCTTTGTTTTAACGGAGGATACAAGAGAAAATATCCTCTCAACTACAGCATTGCTGACAGGGGTTATTAGGCAAGTAAGGGCAAAGGTGGCGAGCTCTTTAATTTCCTGATGCTGAAGTACACCAATCCAAAACTGTTCAGTGTCTACAGGGAGTCCATCTTTCTTAAATGGAGCTTCTTCTTTCCAATCGACAAAAGGCATTTGTCTGTATTGTTCTTCAATTTTGCTGACGTTGTTTCCTGCATGGTGTATAAAGGGTAACTCGGAAAACATAGGCCTTGAAATTTGATGTAAAATTTTCACAGGGCTCAATTTTGATAAACTTTCAAATGTATCTCTCGCCGAAGAAAGTCTACATGTAACTTGACTGAGAGCTTCTTCTAGCATTGACATACATCTTTCTTTGACATTTTTTATTTCTAGATCAGCCACAGCACTGTTGTTCTGCTGTAGGAACTTATTACATGCTGTTAAGAATTTTACACCAAAATCAACTTGATGAATATTTTTTTTCTGTCTTTTGGCATCATACAGTCTGTTCTGAAGACTCTTCTGGTGTAAGAATATTTGTTGGTACAATTCATGAGGATCAGCTTTCATTTGCTGAAAAAGGCTGTTCAGTTTTTCAAATTCCTGCACAAGAGGTGTTGCAAACTCAAAGAACAAGTAGTTTTTGTAGTCTGACAACATTTCCTTTAGAAGTCATGCTTTGAATTTTGTATCAAACTGTGATTGGGCTAGTTCAGCAGAAGTGAAATAAACCTTTAGCTCTTCCCAGTTCATCAAAATATTAAACATAACCTTTCCACGCACAAGCCACCGCACAAATGAAGGTTTTTCAAAGGGAAGGGGGGCAGTTCGGGTTGGCTCAAATTCTGTAGCTGTGTTCATCACAGTAAACAATTCTTTGTATGCTTCTCGTCTTAATTCACTATGGCGAAACCAATTGGGTATTTCTGACAGTAAAAATCCAATATTTGATGGTAGCTTGGATACTGCATATTGAATACACAGTGCCAGCGAATGACAGATACATTTGAGTTGCACACAGAAAGGAGATACAGCTTTTATTCTATACCACACAGAGTTGTTGCACCCAACCATGTTTGATGCACCATCCGTTGCGAAACCAATGCAATTTGCAAGACTCTGACCACATCTTTTTATTTCCTCGTAAATCAAATTGAATATCTTTTCTCCTGTAGCCTCTTGCAACGGAATTAAACCTATAAATCCATTTACAATTTCCTTTCTCCTATCACAAAAAAATCTAACTAACATGCACAAGTGTTTTTGTGTTGAAATGTCAGTAGATTCATCTAAAATGATGGCATATTTCTTGTTCTGAAAGTCATCAATGAGATCAGTTTTCAGTGCAGGCGAAATGATGTTTTTGACTAAGCATGCACATTTACTTATGTGTAACTTTATGTGCTCCAGTGTATTCCCATGCCCATGTGCTATCACGATTTCACTCAGGCGGTCAACTGTACGTATCGCACAATGGCACGTCATGCTTACAGCAATTTGTAGCTCTACTGCCTTAACTTTATCCGTATCTTGTCTATGAGTCTTTCTTACATTAAGTTGCGTCTGGCCTTGTAATGGAGTTCTCCGCTTGTGTTTCTCCGATTTTTCATGATTTGAGAGGTTGCTAATTCTTGGTAAAATGTTTCAGTGGCACAATTTACAATAAGCTGCACCCGACCCATCAGCAGCCTTTTGGACCCATACAAATGTTTCTTCCCATTTGCTTTTGTACTTACGATTGCTATCGTAAGAAGCTTTCCATTTACAGTATTTGACAACATGGCCATGACTGCTGATAATAAATGATTTATAAAAACAGCCGAAGTTTCACCACAAAACGTCTTACATATAGAAAGTACACTTCACGGCAGATAAGTATGATTGTAAATAATTATAAATCACATCCAAACACTTCGGAGGTCCGAGACACCAGACAAACTGGAGCGACGGTTGGCTATTTTATTTATTTTTTGCCTTCTTCTGGCGAGGCTCGTTCCTTTCAACCTATTTGGTTATATCAGAGCCCTGGTTGGCGCCTTTTTGCCCAGATTCTTGGAGGTAGAAATATTGCCAATGACCAAAAAAAAAAAACATTTATCTTAAAGGAAAATGATTTCGAAAAAGGATGGTTTGTAATTTTCGTGCAGATAATTTTAGCATGTAAATAAGCCAGGAAAAAGCCAAAAAGCCAAATGAATTTTCTAACGCCAATCACATTTTTTAAAAGCCAGATTTATGAAATCTGGCTTTAAAAAAGCCAATATGGTAACCCTGGTTTAGTGCCTTATTACCACTTTATCTTCAAGAAGATTTATTGCAAGGCCACAATAAAGCCTACAAATTAGTTGTGTTAGATTGTTTGGTTCATCTGCTATAGTAACCTGGATACCTTCTATATTGGTTGTATTAATTATTTTCCAGTCAATGATTTTAAATTTTTCGCTAACTAAGACTGCGACACCACCACCTCTACCTTCTTTCCTATCGTGTCTAAGTATCTTAAAGCCCTTACAACTATATCTACTATTTGGGTTTAAATGGGTCTCTTGAAGAGCATATATATCAGTAGTTCCTCCTGTCTCTGATAGTAGGGGTGCAAATTCTTTTTGATACCCCTACAATTCCACTGTATAATTCTAAATCTTTCTAAATTGAATTTTAACATCTTCTAGTATACCTTTTATTTTGGTTAACTATCAAATTTGCTCTTATTCTTTATTTCCTGTACTTGTGGACCCATTATCAATCAAGTTCTCAAGAAAATCCTCATTTATACTTGTCATCTTATCCCTAACTTCTTCCGCTAAGTGTGGTAAAAGTGTCTCAAATTGTTTTTTGATAGTTTCTTGTAGGTTGCTTTTGTTTTCCTGTTGCCTTTTGTTCTTTTTGACCACTTTCCTATTTTCATCCAATGCTACATTCCCTTCTGTCCCTATGTTAATCTCCTGTCTTTTACTTTCCATTCTTTTTAGTATTATTTCACTTTCTTCTTTTAGTTCAGACAGTTTGACTAGTATTATTTCACTTTCTTCTTTCAGTACAGTTAGTTTAGCTACATCCTGGGAAATTTGGTGCTGTATGGCTTTCACTTCTTGAAGCAATGCCTCTGCACTTTTCAGTGCACTTGTGTCGTCCGAGGATGTAGTTGAATCATCTGACTGGTTTTTGGTACTATTTTATTACTTTCTAACTTGTTCTTACATTCTTTTGCCATCTGTGACTTAATCATTTTGACATCTTCTTGCCCACTCTTAATTTCTGTTATAACTTTAGTGCTCGTATAAGTATCGTTTTCCTTTAATTCTTTAATGACCGTTTTGAAAGGGGTTTGGGTTGTTTTAGCTTCCTTCAGTGCTTTTTTGGTCTGCTGATATACTGGGCAGCCCTGGAATCTGGCGCTATGGTTTCCTTTGCAATTAATGCATTTTCTGTTTGCGTTATTATTTTTATAGTCAGTATCTGACTTTGCCTTTTCGCATTGCGTGAAAGGGTGTGCTCCCTCACAAAACCAACATACTGCCTTCCCCCTGCAAGTGTGGCGACCATAGCCAGACTTCATGCAGTTGGAGCACTGCAACACTGGGGGAATGAAGGCTTCTGTGTTTTTTTTGTTTGTTTTACCAAATAGTACCGTCTTGGGGGGTTCCCTACCTTCTGTTGTTATCACTACCACTGGGGTTACGATACTCCCTTTCACTTTTATTCGTTCTACGTGCAACAGCTTTAACTCTGGGTTCTGTTTGGCCAGGTTCTTTAGAACGTCCTCATCTGAAAGGGCTGGGTTTACCCCTTTAACAACACATTTTCTAGTTTCTTTTGCAATGTCTATTTCTATTTGGATGTTGTGGACCAGTTGGATCATTTTTGGTTTGTCCTGAAGTTCTTGTAGTAAATTTTTTGTTTTTCCTGTTACATTTAGTGTTAGTATTATTCCACTCTTGTGTTTTTGTATTTTGGCAATGGCTTTTTTGTCAATAACTTTTTCCAGGATCATCAAGATTTGGTCGTCCGGGAGGGATCGAAGCGTGGCTTTTGTTCCATCTATTTGTGTTATTTTGACTTTTTGGGGGGTTTCCTTTCGGTTGGAGTGTTCTTCATTTTCTCCTCTGGTTCCATGACTTCTTTTTGTTGTGTTTTCCTGATTATCATCTTCCCGTGGTACTATCTTTTTGTTCGCTGTCCTGTTTCCTGAGCTTTCCCCTTTATTGATTCTGCTTTTTGTTGTTTTTCCTTCCGCGCCTCCTTCCAGATTTTCCATTATTGTTTCAATCGTGTCATTTAGTTCTCTTTTTCTGATTTCAGGGTTCGTGGTCCTGTTTCTTTCTGTCCGGTGTGAAGTTTTGTCTTTTTCTTGAGTTTTGGCCATCGCTTTTCCTTCCCCGGACTGTTTTCTGGTGAATGGTGCCATTTGTTATTTTCCCTGTCTTTTAGTATGCTACTTGTTGTTGTCTTTGAATTATACTTTGATGATTGAATATTATTATTTGTAATCATTGGCTTTTGGCTTATTTTGTTATATATATTTTTCCCCACTACGATTCTTAAATTAAATAGTCCCCTAATACTTAACCTTAACTACAATAGGCCTACTCTAATACTAACAACAAAAATATAAATTAAATCACCACTTAAAATATGTCTTTCAAGATGGCTGCCTGATCTCACTCAAGAGATATAAGTATAGCAACTAACAACCTAGCGAATGTAAATTGGGAAGTGTTACAAGACACAAACTCAGATCATCGGCCCATTATAATAACCATGCATGAAAATGTCATTCCAGAACCAGAGAAACCTACCTTCAACTGTAAAAGAGCAAACTGGGAAGCTTTCAATTCAGAGATGGAGGTGATGGAATATAAAGACATGGAATCAGATGATATTGACTTGTGGGCAGAAACATTGACCAATGAAATTCTTAAAATAGCAATAAAATATGTACCAAATAAAAATATGCCATAACACCTTATACCAATAAATAACATTACTAAGAAAAGAAAAACTCAGTGGAATAAAGAACCAGTTGCCTGGTGGAATAAAAGCTGTGCAGTAATTCATGAGAGAAGAAAAAGGGCATTACAAAAATATAGAAATAACAAAACAGAAGAAAACTATGATGAGTATAAACTTATTAGGAATGAATCTAACAGAATAATATTCAAAGCCAAAGAAACTAACTGGAAGGAGTTTTGTCAGTCACTTAAACCTAGCACTCAAATTAAAAAAATATGGAAAAAGCTTAAGGCAATCAAAGGGAAGAATAAGAAAGCAATAATGCCAACAATCAAACTACCAAAGAGAGCAGAAACAGATAAAGAAAAAACAAATGCCCTTGCCGAGTATTTCTTTAAAGTCAGTGCAAAAAGTAGTCTTGGACAGGAAGAAAATGACAAAAGAGAAAGACTTAGGATACAGTTTTCAAAAGAACTACCAGACCAGATAGACGAAATAAACTATTTAGATGCTGATATAACAGAGGAAGAAGTAACTAATGCAATAAAAGATAAATCTAATACGGCCTCAGGGCAAGATATACTTAGTTATGAAATCCTTAAGAAAGTACACAAAAAAACTATAAACATAATAACAACTTCCCTTTATAAAAAAATCTGGAGCTTAGGAAAGATACCAAAAGCATGGAAAGTAGCTATTATAGTACCCATCCTAAAACCCAATAAGGAAGCCCATGATGTAAGTTCATATAGGCCTATCTCCTTAACATCACAACTAGGTAAAATACTGGAAACTGTTGTTAACAAAAGATTAAAATTCTACCTGGAAAAAAATCAGTTCTACAGCCCAAACCAGTCAGGGTTTAGAGCAGATAGAAGTACAGTTGACCAGCTTGTAAGATTAGAACACGATGTAAAGCTAGGGTTCAAGAGAAAAGAGAAAACAGTAGCAGTTTTTCTAGATGTCGCAAGAGCATGTGATGAATGCTGGCGAGATGGAGCTCTTTACAAAATGAAAAAGATTGGCATTACTGGTAAAACCTATAGGTATATAGAAAACTGTTTACAGAACAGGTATTTTGCTGTACAGGTAAACAATGATAAGTCAGATATATATGAACAACAGAATGGGATTCCTCAGGGATCAGTGATTTCACCTACAATTTTCACTATAGCCGTAAATGACTTAGCAGATGAATTTAACGACATTAAGAATGCAGTATCTCAATTTGCAGACGACTGTGCCATTTGGCGATCTGGAAAAAACTTGGACCATGTTTTCAAAAAACTTCAAAATCAAATAGACAAAGTTTCGGAGTAGATGAAAAGTTGGGGCTTCCAAATTAATGTAAACAAAACAGTAGGTATGATTTTCAGCAAAGCAAATTAAAAAAAAAAAATAACAAAATCAATATAACCATTAAAGGACAGAAAATATGGACCTTCTCAACAACAAGATTTCTGGGCGTAACTCTAGGTAAACAACTAAATTATAATAAACATATAGACAATTTGGTAGAAAGCTGTAGGGGACCCCTAAATATACTAAGGATTGTTAAAGGTAATGGATGTGGGGGGGGGGGGGGGGCAATAAAATAATGCTTTTGTTCTACAAGTCTTTCATCAGGGGGAAACTGAATTATGCCAGCATAGTCTATGACTCAGCTGCAGCTTCTAACAAAGCAAAACTGGACAGGATTCAAAATGCAGCCATGAGAATCATTACAGGTGCATTTATATCGACACCAGTAGAAGCGCTAGAAGTAGCTCTCGGCATACCTCCCCTTGATCTACCCCTAAGACGGAAAGAACTGAGATTAAATTATTGGAGTAAAGTAGCACAAGAAGTGACCACCACCCAGCACATAAAGCATTTGTCAAAAACCAACCAAGTGTAATGGGACGTCCCCTTAAATAAAGATAGATATCCAACAGGGTGGAGAACTATAGAAGACCTAAACGCAGTTCAAAGAACTATCAAACACAATTGAAAATAGTAATAAATACAGAAGCAAAATACCACCATGGGAACTAAAAACACCAATCATAGACTACTCACTTACTGAAAAGATCAAACAAAACATAGAAGATAAGGAAGCCAAAATGATAAGTAGAAAGTTCATAGATCAACTAACTAAACAAAGTCTGGCCGTATACATGATGGATCCAAGGGTGATAGTGGGCAACTAGGTGCCGGGAGTTGTAATACCACAATGGGGAATAAAAAAGAGCTACAGTGTAACAGAAGGGGCTTTGATTTTTACCGCAGAGAAGGTAGCTAGCATTTCTTAAGAGTTTAGAAATAATCGAAGATAACCCACCAGAAGCTGTTACGATATTTACAGACTCACTATCATCACTACAAGCACTAGAACACCCAGGTAAATGTAGCCGGCCAGACATAAAGGAAGAAATTCTAGCAATTAACACATCACTAGGACACAGAGGATGTAGTGTGAGGCTAGTGTGGGTTCCAGCACACATAGGTATTGCTGGCAACGAGTTGGCAGACCAGAACGCCAAGAAGGGAAGAACAAGTATAAAAAAAACAATATAAAAGCAGGACTAGGAAGGTCGGAGATCAAGAGCCAAGTGAAGATAACTATAAACGAGGAATGGAAGACAACATAAAAGAAAAGTAGAAAAGGCAGACACGCGTTCAAACTGCTGAAAGAACCAACAAGGACGTGCCAGGTCAGAGAAGAATTAAAGATACCATCGAACAAAAAACTCTAGCGTCTCCGACTCTGTGCAACATACTTCAGTGTAGAAAAACCACACTGCCAAGAATGCCAGGAAGAGAATGACAGAGACCACTACCTGATCCACTGTAAAAAGTATGAACAACAAAGGCTTGAATTAAAAACTTACTATAGAAATCACAATATAGACTTAACAGGTGATAAGGTTTTAAGTATAGATGCCCCAAGAGATGCCCAATCAATACTTAAAAGATATATACATAAAACAAAAGAAAACAATATAAGGTTAGTACTTCAGGAAAAAACAATCCAACTAAATAGAAATTTAAGCACAGCAAGAACTAACAAAGCTATATTAACAAAAAAACTAACTACTCATAGGACAAGGAAAGACAACAAGGTTAAAAAAAGAGGAAATTAACTCAAAAATGAACAAATACTAATACCAAATTAAAACCAAGCGTAAAGGACAATAGTTATACTAAAACAATACAAAAAAATAAATAAAATTGACCAAATATAATATAAAAAAAAAATCAGCAACTGCAAAAGACAATAGTTTAATAAAATTGAATAAAAAATTAGTAAATAAAATGACACTAAATACCCCAATTATACACCAACTTTCAGGTTGACCAGGGTTTAGACAAGATGGAACGAGAAGGGGCAATAAACGATCAGATGTTAAGTGCCCGATCTACACCCATCATCAGTCAAAAACCACCATCAACGCAAACAAGCTCTTATTGCATATGCACGATTTGCCCTTTTCATGAGGACGCCATACGATTCATCGATCAGGCTACCTTTTTCATCTTTTCCTCTCACGGGAAGATAGCACTCTATATTAAAACGATGCGTCCTTTTCAGGGCGAATACAGCCGTCGGAAACCACTTAAAAAGGATGGTCTCGTCTAACCGAGCCCAAGCGAAATAGAGGGGAAAAATTCTATTGTGAAGTTTACGTCTAGTTTTGGTCAAGTGAATTTCACTGATTTGATGGATGATTAAAGGGACTTTAGCTTTTCATAACATTAGAACTTGCGACGTGTATCCCCCTGAACATCCAGTATTTGTTGTAACTTTTCATTCAACGAAGAGTAGCGGCTATGATCAAAGCAGTCAAAGACGGATCCCAGAACAGAGAAGCGAGAATTTAGCATCTCCGTGCGAACACTTAAACCGTTCGGCAATTCGGGACACGAGCAGGTCAGAAAGAAAGCTTCTTGCAGAGCTTCGCACCTCTGTGGAACCGGCCAGACTTGCCCGAAAGACTATGGAACGGGAAGAGACGGAGCGCTCAGCGTAGCGGATCACGATCTGAGGAATCAGGAAACTCACCGCGAACGAGGCTAGTCTCGCAGAATTTTCACATCCTCGTGCGAAGCAGCCTGAGACGAACGAAGATCGGAAAGCCAGTCGGGCCCATGGTTAGCATGGTGGCTAAATAACTTCGTACTTTCCTGGGATCTGAAGAGGCTGCGAAAATTTTCACACACCCATTTAACTTTACATTCCTTTGGAGATATATACAGAATCTGAAAAAGGGCAACTTTATCATTCGTCCTGACAGAATTTAAAAGATTCATAGCATATAGTTAAATAGTCCTGCTAGATTTCATCTAAATTGGTTGGATATTGGAACAAATTCTTTTTCTGTGCAGAGCCGGTAATTTATACATATAGCTTCGAGTGATCAGAGGTGCTAGTTATTTCATTTTATATTTCACTGGAATTGATGGTTGTAAAAATTTAACCTTATTAAAATATATCCCATTTTTCAAAGTCCAGTGAGCAAACTAAATGTTACATCTATAGTTTATTACCCTAATACAAAGTGATCGCGTAAAAATTAATGTGCAAGGTCCGATTAAGGGGAATTTAACTTTAAATACAGTTTAGGTTCTGTATAAATAGAAGTGCTTTGTAACTATTAACCGTCTCACGGAGAGTTTTTTCTTGATTTATTAATTAAAGACAGCCGATGCGAGAAATATAGTCTAACGAGTAAAAGTAGTGAATCGATCGCATTAGATCTTAAAATATAGTTTTATTGCATTTTCATGTTTCTATCTTCTATACAGAATTGATTCTTACGACCTTGCATCCCAGCAAGTTATACCATAATTATACACATGAGGTCCTGCCAACTGGAAGTCGAAAACTCCAGCAACTTATAACATAATTTAAATTTAATCTTTTGGCGATCCTGTGAGATTCAGCTACTGAAGTTTTTTCCAGAAAACAAAGCAGCACCCAAAGACTGTTTTTAAAATCCAACTTTCGGTGATAAAGTTTTTTTAAAGCAGTTTCAAACTTAAAGAGATGAACAGTTGCCAGTTCGCAAGTCATTTTACTTATTACTCAATTGATGTAGAAGGAAGAACATAGATTTCCCTGGCACTGTCTGTCAAGGCATAATCATTGGATTTTACCAGGCTGCCCCTGAAGACTTACCTCAATGTTTTTGTAGTATTTGTGACATTACGGCAAAAAAAAGTTATCCCCCCCAGCTGTGCCCATCTTAGAAACCGCACCATCCCTCACACCTAGCCAAGTGCCTGTGCCATTCATTTTAGGAACTTTTATCTTACAAACCAACAGTAGACTTTACGCTCATCAAAGCTACCGTCTGGCGATTTTTTGAGACTATTAGCTACCTAAGCCCACCTCGTTAAATCTGGGGCCTGACACAGGAAGAAATCCAAAAGACAATTTCCAAAATTCATTCGAGTTCTACGGTATTAGCTGCTGTTGTAAAATGGGTCCTAATAGTGCCAGAATTAGGCGACAACTTGGTTCAGTAAGTCCTCTGTGGTGTGACTCTGTAGTGTTAATGGCCAGTCCAAGCATGTTTTTGGAATGACAGGTGATTATTCTTTTTTTTTTAAAAACCCTTATAATTGAGTTCTCCTAGTATTAAGGGGTATTGTATTCGGTTTGTAAATCAGAGGCACATCTCCCAATCCAACCTGCAAGTCTGGGAGGAAGACTTGCTGGAGCGAGAAACAGAGGGATGGTCATAGCAGCCTCGACCGTATAAAAACAAAATCGCATAATCCAGTTGCTGATATCGCGAGAGGGAAAGGAAGCTGGATCAGATGGGTTGGGAAGAGCGGGTCAGCAGAGCAGGTCGAACCACTTTGTCAAATATCTCGGAGCTGTGGTGGTCCGAAGGGGGAAGCATATCCTCGGGGGAGGGTTGGATAGTCGGGGGCGAAAGGCGGCTAGAGGAGACTTTTTCACCAACACCGTAAATTGAGGATTCCTCGGCGGGAGAGAGGTTGTCGAGGAGGGAGAGGATGGCTGTGTGCCGCTCACCTGTGTCCACCAGTACTTGAAGTGTGGAATGCGAGTCGAGCGTGGGCAATGACTGCTGGCCCGCTATGTCCAAAGGTCCAGAGCTGATACGGAGGTGAGTGTCTGAACGGAAGGACACCACGGTTGGGTGACAAGAGAAGAGGTTGTCCGCAGTCAGCCAGTTGACCATCCGACGTTAGGCCTTTAGGGTACTTCCGACCGCTAGCAGACCCGGATGGAACAGTTGCAGCTGGGATGGTTTTGGCCATGTCTGCAGAATGGGAGAAGATCGTATTTAGCCACTACGGCGGGCATAGGACAAACAAAGAAGCCAAAGGGGTCCATAACCTCCCGGAACGAACCAGAGTTCCGCTGGGGTAAGGGACAAGGAAACATTGGCAACGGTCTTTTGAAGGAATCCCGAGGACAGGAGTGGAAAAACCGGGCTGGGAGGGGGACGACAAATTGGAAGTGGTCCTGGCGCTCTCTCTTTCCAGATAGACTCTAAAACACAGGTACAGAAGGGGAACGACTAAAACGTAAGTTTAGTAATAGTAAGTATTCATTGTACGGGATTTCTCCTGAAGCGGGATTGATGCTTACTGGTGTTCATTCGACCCTAATATCCCCTTCCGTAAAGTCATGTTGTTATGAATAAAGGGAAACAGTTGAGAACCCTAGCTGAGTCCTCTACCTCCCTTATCACTGTAAACACCCTTGATCACTACAGAGTAATCAATTTACCATTGGGTCTTAAATTGCCTAATCTCGGATCATCATGGTCATCACCCCCCCCCCCTTCCTTGTCTTTTGGGACCGGGTTTTTTCTGTTGGAGTAAATACAAGTGAAAGGTGTATGGAGAAATACTTCTCCAGAAGAAGGAAAAAAAAAACCTACCCCCCCCCTTGTCAGATTTTTGTATTTTGTAACCTATCTGATTTCTTCATGTAATATTAATAATTATTTGTGACTTGATTTTTTAATGCTAAATAAAAGTGATAAAAACATCTTAGCAGTTGTCGTATGCTGGCCAAATCCAAACAATTTCCCATATTTGTTATTGTAATCAGCAACTGCAAAAGGTCACTTAGATGAGTGTTAGAACTGAAAGCAAAAATCGTAGTAGAAATAAAAATGACAATAAGTGACCCCAATTATAAATAACCAAACTTCAGGTTGAACAGGTGTCCAAGAGTGTAGAACGTAGTTTTGAGAGACCAATAATGTCGTAAAACAAAGCTGTTAAGTGCTCGCTCTTCCACCCATCACCTCATCAAAACAACAAACAACAAATGCCTCAATTCTTATTTTCTTATTGTCGTTCTTCCACAGAGCTCATTCCTACACAACGTAAAGGTCGTTCACATATACAATCAAAATGGGTTCGTACCAAGCCACAAGCAAACGTGAAGTGGAAAAATCTATTAGGAGGCCCGCCAACACTTGTCAGCATCAGCAAACAATAAATCTTTACATGAACAAAGGACATTCAGCCCGGAAGCACGACGGCCCCATTACTCTCCTATCGTCGGGGCCGGTCCCCCTCTCAGAAGCCGAAAACAAACGCAACCAGTTTGACCCCACTACGGACCGATGAGCGAACCCACAAGCTTCGAAGGCAGAGGACAACCAGCTCCCGCCGAAACCAGACATCAGCAACATCACCGCTAAAAACAAGATGTCGATAGTCTAGGTGGCCCCCCCATCGCATTGCAGTGACCATGACAGCATCTGCAGAGAAAAAAACACGGCCACCAAAAACATCGACGACAGAGGGTAACAATGCTTTGAAACCCGACAAAGCAAATCCACCGCCAAAAACGAGATGTCATAGTCCCGAGTCTCCATCATGCAGTGCCCCAGGCAACTTCGGTAAAACGAGATCAGAGACAGGACAATGAAAAAACAGAATGTGAATCCGTCCCGCAGACCAAACGCTCAATCTGAGACAGAAGTTTGGAACGTGCCAACTTCGCAAGCAAAGAACAAATCAATGCCGTTTCTAACGTTGCACAATACAGGAGAGGATAATTAATTAAGATCACTCAGATGTCTGAGGAGGTGAGGCCTCGCTCAGGCCCTACCCGACGATAAAGTAATCGGTATCCTGGGTTGAGGCAATAACGGGCAGGAGGAGCATATACTAAAGTTTCAGACACGACCAAACGGAGTTATAAGATAACTCTAAATAACACGGAGAAGACAAACCAAACTGAATGATGATCGAAACTAGAGTCGGACAACAAAGAAGTCCAGCTGCCCCACCAGATAGAAACTTGGTTAACTGTGGAGATCTACATAGAAGAACCAAAAAAGATAGTTGTAAGAGGGTCGACAACAATTGGATCTAACACAAGAAGTCTACTAACAGCCGTAACCTACTGCAAAAACAGAAAACAAGAATATCAAAAAATAACACAGGTTGAAAGACTGAAGACATGGGACAAGAAGGACACAAACGTAGTTATCATAACTATTGAAGGGTCTTCAAGACCAAGTCAACTTAACCTAGACGATAGATGTCGAAAAAAACAGAAGAGTACATTCCTCTGTTATGCAGTGCTCAAACTGCCAGCAATTCTCGCACACTAAGAAAACTTGCAGGAGAGAGACATGTTTGTCGGTACTGTGCGGGAAGTCAATCTTACAATGAATGTCCTCATGCGCAAAAAGGATAATAAACAAAACTATAAAGTGCGCAACTCCAACAGAACCTGCGCAAACTGTCTTGGGAACCACGGAGCAAGATTTACCGTGGCTGTGTCCGACCTTCTATGAAACAAAGGCCATACTGAAGGGAATCTGTAACCAAAAACATCTCCTTCCAGAGAAGCAAGGCCCACCGAGTGGCTTCAGGCGGCATGGCAAAACAGGAACAGCACACAAGAGCCCAGCTTGTTAAAATTAACCACAGAGGTGCGAGACTTAAAACAAACAACTCAAAGTCGAGAAGAACAGGCAGCACAACGAAGACACAAGATGCCATAAGAGAACGAAACAATAGGAGACATCTTACAGAGCGCCCAGGTGCAAATGTTACAGGCATGATATCACATTCAACACCAAATAAAGTCCCGGGACCAGTCGCTAAACTCGCAGAGCTAAAGGATAGAGGGAACGAACGAAATCCTCAAAGAGAATTGAACAACAGAGAGAAAGGATCATCGAGGATATCGTAACAAATAGACACAATCAAGTACCTCGCGAAAGAAGCAACGACACTTAACGACCTCCCCACACAACAATAATACCACTCGGAAACCGTATATGGTTCTTAGACGCCTACCAGATAAATGCTATCAAGAAAGAATAAAAAGAAGCGGAAGACAAAATCATCACCCGAAACCATAAAGGACCTCTTACCAAATAATAATAAAGACAGTCCATGAACAACAACAAGCAGAAACAGACAACAAACGAGTAAGGGACCAAACAGACACTAGTGTCCTTTCAGGGCCAGTCCAATTCCAGACTAGGAAAGTGATACCAGCGAAGATGTAACACACTAAATTCCCCCAATATAACCTTTGTAACCATTCAATTGAGGCTTTGATTTTGAACAGGGTATTACAGCAAAATAACAGACGCAAGGAAAAAAAGCAGCGGCCTTTCAGGATGAGAGAAGAAAAAGGGCCTTACAAAAATATAGAAATAACAGAACAGAAGAAAACTATGATGAATATAAACTTATTAGGAATGAATCTAACAGAATAATATTTAAAGCCAAAGAAACTAACTGAAAGGAGTTTTGTCAGTCTTTTAAACCTAGCACTCAAATTAAAGAAGTATGGAAAAAGCTTAAGGCAATCAAAGTGAACAATAAGAAAACAATAATGCCAACAATCAAACTACCAAAGACAGCAGAAACAGATAAAGATGGGGGGGTGGGGGTGGAAATGGGGGGGGTTGGGGGGGGGGTGGGTGGGGGGGGTGGGTGTGGGATTAAAATAAATAAAAACTGAAGGGGTTGTCAAGGGTAACTCAAAGTTCCACAATAAAAGAGTTTTGTTTTGGGGTGTTTCTGTAGACCCCTGATCAGGGTAGATTTATCGTTTTATTGCAGGAGGTTACTTGGTTCACAACCCTACGGCGGGGTCCCCCCCAAATGCACTCCCCCTGACACCCCAGTCGGGTGTGGCAGTGTGGGGGGGTGGGTATTCGGGTGTGAAAAATAATAATTCTAAGTCTTTCTCGTCCTCTCATTTTACTTTCGGGTAAACCATTTTTTGACACCGGTAGGGGGTGGTAATTCCCACCAAACGGCTAGGGGGTAATTTTCTTTATGCTTTTATGGCATGGGGGGGGTGGTAGGGGTGGTTGTGCGGGCATTATTGTTTTTACCCAAAACAACAGTGAGACCTACCACCAGGGTGTCAAGGGGGATAGATTGCTTACTTTACTTAGTTTGAGTACACAATAACTGTCACCGGGGGTGTTTTTATTTTGGCTTTTTTTAACCCATTTGGAGGGGGGGGGTTTCGTTAGGAGAGGTTTTGGGGGGGCCCAAATAGTAATGGGGGGGTGGGGCCGCAGGGGGTCCTTGGGCAACATTGGGGGGTGGGGTGGGGGGGTTCATCATAGTTAGGGGGTGTGGGGTGGTAATTCACTATTTGGGTAGGTAGATGGGGATTGTGTTATCTCTTCATCCTGACCAAGGAAGGGATTTATTTTTTTTGGGCGGGCCTTTTACCTTTTGCTGTAATTTTCGCGGGGGTTCAATTTAGTCCCATTGAATGGGTGACGGTTTTATGGGGGGGTTTTTAAATAGTGTGTTAACATCTTGGAGGGATGGGGGTAGATTTCATGGGGTGGGTGGTGACCGGTCAAGATAGACCATCTTGTAGCCAAAGCTTTTGGGATGAGTTTAGGTGGTGTCATTGGGCGAGGCAATATGTGTTGTTCATAAAAGGCTTTTTTCCACCCCACTAATTAGGGGGTGGTTTACAAACAAAAGGGTCCTTTAAACCAACGCTGGGGGGGGGGGTTGGTGGTGTCGGCTGATGTTTTTAGGTTTGGTTTCCCACACCCCCCCACTTCCCTTATCTTCTTTCGAGTGGGGGAGAGGGTGCAGTTACCCAGGTTGGGGGGGTGGCCCTAAAGGCGTTTTGGGTGGTAGTAAGATGGGGTAGTGTTAACAGGTGGTCCTTAGGGTCATTGATCGTCCATAAATTGGTATTTCATTGGGGATCGCGCGGGGGGTTCTTCTATCTGTTTTGGTTTTCTTTCGGATGGGATTTCAAGGTTCAGAACTCCTTATGGAGAGGTTAACGGATGGTTTCGGGGGAGTTTTTAGCGATAACCGACCCCCAATAAAAAAGAGGAGTGGGGGTTACTTTTCATTGTGGAAGTTTCAGGGAATGTTAAGTGGGCGGCTGAGGACATATGAGTTTCGGGGTAATCTAGACGAGGGGGTTCCTTGTCCTTTGATTGGTGCGGGAAAATAAGTTTTTTGAGTAGGGTTTGATTGTTTGTGGTGAGTGAGTGCGAACACAACAAGGGGGGGTGTGGTAGACGGAGCAAGCTAGGGCTATGGGTGAGAGGCACGAGGGGATTTTGTCGATGCCCAACCGGGAGGATATATTTTTGGGGGGGGGGTGGGTACTGGGGTGGTCGTAGGATTTTTTTTGATTTTAATTACAGCGATTCCTTAGGTCAGTTTGGCCTTTGTGAGATCAGGGGGGTATGGAGGGGTGGGATTGGGGACGTATTTTTTTTGCGTTCTCCTTTTGTCACCACCATTTGCTGCAGGGTTTTGGGTTGGGAAGTTTCCTCCAACTATTTCATGGGGGTTTAATTTTCCCACCACCAAAATTCACTTGGGTATACCGTTGACTTCCCCGTAAGGGTGGAAAAGGGGAAAGGGGGCCCTCAACTCCATAACATGTATAACTCAGGGGGCCAAATTTTTTCCATTTTGGATCACTCCACATACAGTGGGTTAATGGGACACCCACCTGGTCCCCTTTGATAAAAAAACAAAAAAATATTTGGGGTACTGTTTGACTTGGATTTATTTTGAAGACCCTTCCATAACAAAAAAACATTAATCAAGTAAAGTGTCCTTCTTGTCCCATATGTTCAGTCCTTTCCACCTGTTTATTGTGATATGCGTTGTTTTCTGTGTTGCAGCGGCATGGAGAATTCTTGTGTAGGATCTATTGTTGTCGATCTCGCACAACATACCACCAATTAATTACACAACCCATACCCACAATTGAAGATCACAAAACCCATACACCACCTTTTAATTCACATACTACACACCAGCATTTAATTCAACAACCCAATGTACCCACAATTTATTACAACCCAACATAACCACATTAATGTGGGTGGACCATCTCCCCCCCCAATTAATTACAAACCTTACCCCACCAATGGTAATTCACACAACCAAATAAAAACAAATTAATTAACTACTCAACCAATGCCCACAATTTCATTGCCTCAAACCCCACCAATTACTTTCAAACGTCCATTACAACACAATTTAATTAGATTCCTAACATCCATACAAAACAGTTAATCTCAAACAACCCATAACTCAACAATGTAATGCCACGTTAAAATTACAGGCAATTAATGTCAAACAACCCATAACACCAAGTCAATTCTTCCAAGGTTCTGTTCTCACAGTGAGCGTGTGTCCCTGCGGGACGGATTCACACAACCATATTGAGTCCTGTCTGTCAATCTGATTACTCGTTTTCCCGACCCCACCAATTATTTGCCTGGGCACTGCACCCCACATGGATTTAATTCGACAACAACCATTACTCCATTTTAATTCACACAACAATACACACAAAATTTAATAATGTCAGTTTTCACAACCCATACCCCTAAATTAATTCACTGTCCGTCGACCACTACCAATTGTTCACTCGTGTTTTAACCAGATGGACAATTTTTTGCTCACAGGGACCTGCATATTAAACACATTCAGTATTTCTTCACATCCCCAATTAACCCACCCGACCGACTACCCCACATAACCTACCCTATAAACACCCTATTTTTATCAATATCCCCTTACCAAAACCATATTTTTTTCACAATCATGACAGTCGCTAGATAGATCACTTGGCCCATCCGCTATCTCCAAGTTCAAAGCCCCTGCTGAGTAAAGGCACATATCGGCCAGTTTTACAACTAACATTTCAAACTCGCCTATCCTTTCTGCTCCTGCTAATGACTCGCATTGGTTGGCCCGTATCGTCTCACCTGTAAACTCACAATCCGGTTGGCATATTCTTCATCGTGTAGGTGATCTAGAGGCATACCAGAAAGTATGGATTATACCATCGCACTAAGATTTCTTTTTCCCGATGTTAAAACAGACAAGTTGGTCCAGAGATATCACTTCAATGAATGGTAACAGTCAGCATTGTTTTCCGAAGTAGCTAGAGCGCAGGTGTGCAGACTTTGTGGACTGCGTGGCATTTTTGGTTCACTGAATGTAAGGCAAAATCCCCCGTTACCTAATGAAAAAGATTGTCACTCTCCTTTCATTCTCGCTTTAGTTGTCTGTGTAGAATGGAAGTTGTGTTCAGCATGTGCACGAGACGTATGATTGAGAGTGACCTGGCTGCGAGATAACATGAGTAAGTCAGTTCCGCTGTTACCTAATAGGATGATGAGATTCCGTGCTTTAGAGAGAAGATGAGAGAGAGCAGTTGCACCATAAATTATCACTGCTACTGCCCTTGAGGTTACATATCTGGGTCTAACGTCTTCTACGATTGTAATATCTGCTGAATGTCCTCAAAGCGTAACTCTTTCCAGTCGTCGGGAGTATCAGGAAATTCGCACCTTAGGACCATGTTTTCCCGATATTGTTGAAAACCTATTAGCCACAAGTTGTCTCCCCAGTGGATGAAAGGTATGTCCGGCTCGTGCTTTTTTAGATGTAAACAAAACAGTAGGTCCAATGATATTCAGCAGAAGGACTTTTGAGGCCAAATAACAAAATCAATTTAAACCATTAAAGGGTCAGAAAATCTTGTAACCATTACCTTCAACACTAGATTTCAAGCCGGCATAACTTAACATAAAGATTACATAAATTAAAATAAACAATATAGGTACAATTAGTAGAAAGCATTAGGGGAACCCCTAAATAGTAGACTCTAAGGATTGTAGAAAGGCTAGATGGATGAGGGTAGTAGTAGTGGCTGGTGGGGGGGGCTAGGGGCAACTTACAAATAATGGGCTGGTATGTTTCTACAAGTCTTTCATCAGTGGGGAAATAAGATTAATGCCAGCTGTAGTCCTAATGGACTCAACTGCAGCTTCTAACAAAATTGCCCAAAACTAGAAAGGATGCCGAATATGCAGACCATTGATGAACCCATTACAGGTGCATTTATATCGACACCAGTAGAAGCGCTAGAAGTAGCTCTTGGCATACCTCCCCTTGGAGGATCGCTAAGATCGGAAATGAACTAAGATTAATTATTGGAGTAAAGTAGCACAAGAAGTGACGTCGCCACCCAGCACATAAAGCATTTGTCAATATAAAAAACCAAGTGTATGGGATGTACCCTTAAATAAAGATAGCCTTATCCAACAGGGCTGGAGAACTATAGAAGCGGTAACGTAGCTATGAACTATCAAAGGGTCTGGGTTAGGAATTTGTACAGATAGCAAAAATACCATGGGGAACTAATGAGCACAGCTATTATAGACTAATGTTACTGAGGAAAGAATCATAAACGGGGGTCTAGAAGATGGAAGCCGCAATGGATAAGATAGGGAAAGTTCATAGATCAACTAACTAAAACAAAGTCTGGCCCGTCTAACACTGAAGATCCAAGGGTACAGTGGACAACTAGGTGCCTGGAGTTGTAATAACCACAATGGGGATTTAAAAAGAGCTACAGTGTACCTGAAGGGGCTTCGATTTTCACCGCAGGAAGGTAGCAATCTTAAAAGTCTAGAAATAATTCGAAGAAAACGCACCAGAGAAGTTTGTACCAATATAATACAGACTTCCTCACTATCATCACTACAAGCAATAGAACACCCAGGTTAAATGCAGCCGGCCAGACATAAAGGTAGAAATTCTAGCAATTAATACATCACTAGGGAACAGAGGATGTAGTGTGAGGCTAGTGTGGGTAGCAGCACACATAGGTATTGCTGGCAACGAGTTGGCAGACCAGAATGCCAAGAATGGAAGAACAAGTAAAAACAAAATAAGAGCAGGACTGGGAAGTCGGAGATCAAGAGCCAGTGAAGATAACTATAAACGAGGAATGGAAGACAACATGGAAGAAAAGTAGAAAAGGCAAACACGCGTTCAAACTGCTAAAAGAACCAACAAGGACGTGCCAGGTCAGAGAAGAATTAAAGATACTATCGAACAAAAAACTGTGGCGTCTCCGTCTCAATGCAGCATACTTTATGATAGAAGAACCACACTGCCAAGAATGTCAGGAAGAGGACAATAGTTATCTATAAACAATACAAAAGAGAAAATAAAATGGACAAATACCGGTACTAATATAAATAAAAATCAGCAACTGCAAAAGACAATAGTTATTTAAATTTAATACAAAATCAGTAAATAAAATGACACTAAATACCCCAATTATAACCAACTTTCAGGTTTAACAGGGTAGACCAAGATGGAACGAGAAGAGGCAATAATGGTCAGCTGTTAAATGCTAGCTCTCCACCCATCAACTCATCAAAACAACAACAACAAGCAGCGGCCTTTCATTTCTTTTCAGCGAACAAGACACCAGCGTCCTTCTCAGGACGCCACTATTCGAGAAAAGATCACATTATCGTCAAAATTGTCCGAAATAAACCACACGCCAAAAAGAGGAAGGTCTACACCAGCGCTGAACAGCCAGGGGAATAACAAAACCACAAACAACAAAGACAGACAGCCAGAGAGCAAGACTGCCCCAAGTACTCGTGCCGGGACCGGTCCTTCTCCAACTCTTAACACGACGACTGAGTTAGCTGTGACGTGTGTCGGGCCGACTGAGAGTCTGAGTGGCCCGACTCCTTGCGAGGCAGAGGAGAGGGCAGATGCAAACGTCCCTGGCCTAGATGATGAAGACCCAGAACGTGAAGAATATTTATTACAACAGTTGGAGCAGATGACGGAAAGAAGAGAGAAAAGGGCAGATGCAAACGTCCCTGGCCAAGATGATGAAGACCCAGAACGTGAAGAAATGATGAGAGCGTTACAACAGCTGGAGCAGACGATGGAAAGAAGAGAGAAAAGATGACAGGAGCTTAGAACCATGTGGCCACCACCACTCGTACCCGAATCGTCAGCAGAAACCCTGTCTACCGCAGAGAAGATGCACCAAACACCGATGACACCACCACACGATGACGAGTTGACAGCTGTGGCTACCCAAGAGAAGCTGCTCCAAAATCAGAAGACAATAAAATCACCACCAAAGCTTGATTCTAGTCCTGACCGGGACCGGAGAAGGAAAGAGGGAACAGAGGCTAGCAAAAAAGGCGACACAGATGCAATAGAGAGGATCGTTAAGATCACGCAGATGTCTGGAGGCGAGGCCTCACTCAGGGCCCTACCAGATGACAAAGTGATCTGCATCCTCGAGACAATAATTGGCAGGAGAGGCATCTCTAAAGTAAGGAAGCACGAAAAGGGAGTCGTGCTTTCCCTTAACAAAACTACAACAACCACTTCGCTGATGACAGATCTGGAGACCGGTCCAAAAGAAGTGCAGTTGCTCCACCAGATAAAAGTGGTGGTGGAAAAACACAAGACCACAAAGAAGTTTGTCGTAAGAGGGGTGGACACCAGATGGCCCGCTAACGAGCTTCACAACAAACTACAGACCGAAAACGCAGACGTCAAATTCACGCAGGTCGAAAGGCAAAAAACATGGGACAACAAAGACACAAACTTGATTGTAATAACCATTGAAGGGTTGACAAGACCTGAGAGACTGACGCTCGAAACGACTTCAAAAAGGACAGAGGCATATATCCCTCCGGTCATGCAGTGCTCTAACTGCCAGCAGTTTTCACACACAAAGAAAACGTGCAGGAGAGATGCAGTTTGTCGGTATTGTGCGGGTAGCCACCCATATCGCGACTGTCCCAAGGCGAAGGACGATCAAAATTACAAGGCCATAAATCCAAACCGTATCTGTGCAAACTGCCTCGGAAACCACGGGGCAAGATACCGAGGCTGCCCGATGTTCCAGGAAACTAAGAGTATCCTGAAGGAAGCGGTTTCCAAAAACATCCCCTTCAGAGAGGCAAAGCACAAAGTGGCTGCGGAGGTTGCAGAAAAACAGCGCACGATTGACAGACGACAGTTACACAAGCTGACCGCTGAAGTCAAACAATTGAAAATGAAACTCCAGGTCGAAACTAGAAGCAGGCAGACCCCCGAGGATAAAACTGACAGTGGAGAAGATGCGATAGATATACAGAACATAAAACACATGATGGAAGAAATGAAAAGAATCCAGCAGCAGGTAGAAGCAGATGTCAAGAAGCTGTCAGATCTGAAAAAGGAAAACGCAGAAATCCTCAAAAGAATAGAAGCAGAAAGAATAGCCATTGGGGAAATTTCATCAAACAACACGCGAGAAACTAAAACGAACAACCAAACAGAAGAAGAAATCATCGAAGAAACGCTAAAACAGCTATTACCAACGATAATAGAAAAAGCACTTTCACAGATACAGGAGAGCAGGAAGACAATAGAAACAGAAACTAGGAGCGTAAAAACACACAAAACCAAACAAGCCAGATAGTGAGGCAGGACATAAAAAACACCATGAACGCGACACGGCACCACAAACGGACAAACACAGAGGAATCCAGACAGCCAGCTAGTGGTCCTTTTCAGGACCAGTCTTTTTCAGGACTAACATTCGACTAGCACCAAAGAACTTAACACACAATATACCCCAATTATAACCAACTTTCAGGTTGAACAGGGTATAACTGCAACATAGCAGACAAACGAACGAACGAACGAACGCAGCGGCCTTTTTTAAGTATCAGTCCAGACAAGAGAAAACGAAACGAGGCGCCCTGTGTGGGTAGCAGAAGAACAAAGACATGACACAAAGTCTATGAACACTGCCTGGGTGTTCGGTAGTATTAAATGTTGATCTGTATAAGGCTTTGTGTTGTTTGAATTGCTAAATCTGCTGCTGAGAGGGTTGCAAGCAACCAATAAGTGCAACCCCTGTCAAACGATGTAAATGGCAAAGTGGTGTGTAGTACTACTTGTGGGTTAGAGCGAGTTAAAACTGTCTGACAAAACTTGAAACTGACTTGTAATAAGGTTAAGGCTAGCTCTAATGTAAGTACCAATAGCCAGTCTCGCAACATAAGAGATGCAGTGTCCTTATCCAAACTTCTATTATGATTAAAAATATTCAGTTTAACACCCCTTAAAATTATTATATAGGGCCTATGGGGCCTCTAAGTCTAAATAATTTCTTCAGTTGCAAAAACCCTGATGTGGCTTCACTTTTTATGTCCTATTGCCGTAAATAATGTAAATTTAAATTTCAAAATTTGTGAGTGTTTGCATGTGTGTGTTTTTTCATTTCCTAAAAGTTGTCTGTTCATACCTGTCACAGTGTAACAACCACACCAAAAAAAAATATAAAAAAAGGGACAGGATGGAAGTAGAGCAGTGTGAAGGCTTGAAGTGTTTGGACTGATTTTTTAATTTTTCATCATCATCAATATGTAGCACTTGTACCTCACAAGATCTTCATTTCCCCCTGCCACTCCTACACTAATCATTATATATTTGTTTTCGTTCTTGCTATAATCATTTATTAGTTGATTAATTTCCAGCTCTACTTTTCCAATTTCTCAAGCTGTGCACTCCCTACCAAGGCTGTTGATGACTTGCTGATACTTTATTTAGTTCTCACCTTACTTACTCCACACTTCCCCTTTGATATATATATTTTTAACTGTGGTCACCTGATCTATTGTTCCATCTGCCATTCATGACATCTCTCTTTATTCTTACTACTTTTATACCAGCTATGTTCCCATGAAATAGGCTTTTTTGCCTGGACATCACATATCTGAATCTAATCAAAACCAATCCAAGCATGTACTTTCTAGTCACAGTGGGTTTATCTCATTCACAGCCCATGATGATATGAGTAGTAGGGAATGTACCACTTGGTTAGTATTCTGCAGGTGCGCTGCAGGCGCGCCTGCAGGCACGTGACTTTTATATAGCAAAAATTCTGCAGGCGCGTGACTTTTATATAAGCGCAATCTGCAGGGGCAAGATGGCGGACTTGAGATAACAAGGGGAGGTTATATGGGGGGAAGATGGCGGACTTGAGCTAACAAGGGGGAGATAAGTAGGTTGTTGTATTGCATGACTTTTTATATAAGGAAATACTCAGTGTGCGGGTGGAGCAGCAGGTGTTGGTACATGACTTTTATATAGCAAAAAACTCGATCGATTTCAGGCGGCGGCGTTTCAGGCGGCGGCGCATGACTTTTTATATAAGGAAATAATCAGTGTGCAGGTGGAGCATCAGGCGTTGGTGATGACTTTTTATATAAGGAAATACTCATTGCGCAGGTGGAGCAGCAGGCATTGGTGCATGACTTTTTATATAAGGAAATAATCAGTGTGCAGGTGGAGCATCAGGCGTTGGTGATGACTTTTTATATAAGGAAATACTCATTGCGCAGGTGGAGCAGCAGGCATTGGTGCATGACTTTTTATATACAGAAATAATCAGTGTGCAGGTGGAGCATCAGGCGTTGGTGATGACTTTTTATATAAGGAAATACTCATTGCGCAGGTGGAGCAGCAGGCATTGGTGCATGACTTTTTATATAAGGAAATACTCATTGCGCAGGTGGAGCAGCAGGCGTTGGTACATGACTTTTTTATATAAGGAAATACTCAGTGTGCAGGTGGAGCATCAGGCGGAGGGTGATGACATTTTATATAAGGGATTGAGGTGGAGGAGAGGAGGAGGTACATGACTTTTTATATATAAGGAAAATGTGCAGGTGGAGCGTCAGGCAGAGGGTGATGACTTTTTATATAAGGAAATACTCATTGTGCAGGTGGAGCATCAGGTGTTGGTGCATGACTTTTTATATAAGGAATTGAGGTGGAGCATCAGGGGTTGGTACATGCCTTTTTATATATAAGGGAAATGTGCAGGTGGAGCATCAGGCGGAGTGTGATGACTTTTTTATATAAGAAAATACTCATTGTGCAGGTGGAGCATCAGGCGGAGGGTGATGACTTTTCATATAAGGAAATACTCATTGTGCAGGTGGAGCATCAGGCGGATGCGTATGACTTTTTATATAACATGGCGGACTTGAGATAACAAGAAGAGGTTATATGGCGCAAGATGGTGGGATGACTTTTTATATAAGGAAATACTCATTGTGCAGGTGGAGCATCAGGCGGATGCGCGTGACTTTTTATATAAGGAAAATGTGCAGGTGGAGAGCAGCAGGCGTTGGTACATGACTTTTTATATAAGAAAAATATACTGTCAGTGTGCAGGTGGAGCATCAGGGAAAATGTGCAGGTGGGCGGAGTGGTGATGACATTGTTTTATTATAAGGGATTGAGGGGTGGAGGAGGAGAGGAGGTACATGACTTTTTTTTTATATATAAGGTGTGCAGGTGGAGCATCAGGCAGAGGGTGATGACTTTTTTTATTATAAGGAAATACTCATTGTGCAGGTGGTGGACAGGTCAGGTGTGCAGGTGCATGACTTTTTATATAAGGGAATTGAGGTGGAGCATCAGGGGTTGGTACATGCCTTTTTATATGAGAATACTCAGGTATAAGGGAAATGTGCAGGTGGAGCATCAGGCGGGATGACTTTTTACATAAGCAAATACTCATTGTGCAGGTGGAGCAGCAGGCTGGATGACTTTTTATATAAGGAAATACTCATTGTGCAGGTGGAGCATCAGGCGGAATGACTTTTTATATGACTTTTTATATATATAACATGGCACTTGAGATAACAAGAAAGGTTATATGGCGCAAGATGGTGGGATGACTTTTTTATATAAGGAAATACTCATTGTGCAGGTGGAGCATCAGGCGGATGCGCGTGACTTTTTATATAAGGAAAATGTGCAGGTGGAGCAGCAGGCGTTGGTACATGACTTTTTATATAAGAAAATACTCAGTGTGCAGGTGGAGCATCAGGCGTTGGTGTATGACTTTTTATATAAGGAAATACGCAATGTGGAGGTGGAGCAGCAGGAGAAGTGGATGACTTTTTTATATAGTAATATGTGTTTATTGAGATAACAAGAAGACGATAATAGGAAGAGGATAATAGTTAGATTTTGAGAGTTTTAGATAACAAGAAGACGTTAGTTATAGATATATATTAATTCTGCAGGAGTATACAGGGGTAAGATGGTGGGGTGACTTTTTATATAAGGAAAAAAAAATGGCGGCGCACGCTGCAGGCGCAAGATGGTGGGATGACTTTTTATATAGGAAAATGTGCAGGGGTAAGATGACGGACTTGAGATAACAAGAAGAGGTTATATGGCGCAAGATGGCGGGATGACTTTTTATATAAGGAATTGAGGAGGAGGGTAGGAGGAGGTGGATGACTTTTTTATATAGTAAATATATTAGTGTTTATTTTTAGATAACAAGAAGAGGTTATTT
Source organism: Oreohelix idahoensis (assembly GCA_024509875.1). Lineage (NCBI taxonomy): Eukaryota > Metazoa > Mollusca > Gastropoda > Stylommatophora > Oreohelicidae > Oreohelix > Oreohelix idahoensis. The sequence continues at coordinate 60,912 of JAMPIV010016122.1, forward strand.
ATAGATATATATTAATTCTGCAGGAGTGATGCAGGGGCAAGATGGCGGGACGACTTTTTATATAAGGAATTGAGGAGGAGGGTAGGAGGAGGCAGATGACTTTTTATATAGTAATATATTAGTGTTTATTTTTAGATAACAAGAAGACGTTCTTTATAGACATATATTAATTCTGCAGGAATGATGCAGGGGCAAGATGGCGGGATGACTTTTTATATAAGGAATTGAGGAGGAGGGTAGGAGGAGGCGAATGACTTTTTTATATAGTAATATATTAGTGTTTATTTTTAGATAACAAGAAGACGTTCTTTATAGACATATATTAATTCCGCAGGAGTGATGCAGGGGCAAGATGGCGGGATGACTTTTTTATATAAGGGAAAATGTGGTGGTGCTTTGTGGTGGCGCGTGAAGTGGACTTTTATATAGCACTATATTAGTTCGCTAATAGTGTGTGTTGTGGTCGAGTGGAGGTTTTTTGTGGGGGGGGTGACGAGGCATGGGTGTAATGTACCAGGTGGGGTTAGGTTAGGGGTGATATTTTTGTGTGATGTGGTAGGGTTTTGGAGGTGGAAGAGAGATATTTTAGATGTTGAGGGGAGATGTGGTGACGTTGTCAGGATGCATCTGTGTACATTTTTGGGGTGTAGCAGGCGAGTGGACCAGCATTGAGAGGTGGGAGTGAAGAGACGTTGGTGATGAGGTACGGGTGTAATGTAGCAGGTGGGGTTAGGTTAGGGCGGATTTTTGTGTGTTGTGGAATTGTTTTGTTATGTGTGTTGGTGTGTTTGTTTATACAGTCTGCAACCGCGTGACTTTTATATAACGAAAATGTGTTTATACGTACATATTACAGATAGGTAGCCAATATTACAACAGTTAGACGCTATTTAGTTATACATATATAGAAATATAAAAGAGAAAACACTAGATACATTTTATATATTTATTGACAAAGTTAGTTGATCTATGGGTGACATATAACCGCACTTCTTTTTCGTATACCACTAGGAGCCTTCAGAACACAGGCGGTTCGGACTACTTGACGAGTCTGTCACGTCTTTTTCGCGTAACCATCTTCAACAAGGTGAGTGTCTGTCGTTATCACGCCATTGTCTATGAAGGAAAAAAAACAGACTTGGGGTGGGTTCACCAGGGTCTGACTAAGCGCGTAATTAATCGTGAGAGGTGTGTTGTATTATGTGTTGTGTGGTTTCTTGGTTGTTGTACAGAGTGGAAGATCTTGTCGGCCAGGTAGTTTATGTGTTGGTGCATATGTGTTGTATTATGTGTTGTATGGTTTCTTGGTTGTTGTACAGAGTGGAAAATCTTGCCGGCAATGTAGTTTATGTGTTGGTGCATATACCTGTAGGTATCTATGTGTGTGTCTGTAGGTAGTTGTATACAGAGTTTAGATGTTGAGCATCACCATATGTCACTTTAGCTTTCTTGGTTAACATAGATTGTACAGGGTTAAATATTTTAGAAAAGTTGTGCCCCGACTGATAGGGTACAGAATACTTTATTATAGAACAACGTGTCTCAAACGGTTTAGTCTAAGAACCCTATGATGTCTTACAAATTATTGAGGTCCCAGAGATCTTTTGTAGATAAGAGTTGTACCGCGAGGATATGACAATATCAAAAGAAGGTGTTCGATTATAAGGAACATAGTGTTCACCTCGCTGACCCCCAAATAGGCTTTCCGCACACCATATTTTGAGAATCACCGTTCGTATATGTCTTTCTTTTATTCAGTCACCGCCTTCCACGCGAACTCAACTTAGAACACGGGGATAATCGATAAGAAATTTCATTACAGGCCATGTTTAATCAGAACGAGATGTGTTTGCTTAAACGATCCCTTGTCGAAGATATGACTTATTTTAAACAGCTATTACCCGCATGTGTTTGTTACAAGGTTCGCTTTTCGAGAAGAGGAAACATATTTCTCACTGTCATATAGAAGTAAACCGGTGATGGAAATTTTTAATTGTTGTATATACAATATGTATAGATCGGAGTGATGTGTTAGAGACGACACGATAGCAGGACCAGCAGGAAGATGGGTGGGTGACGTGTTAGAGACTTAACTACACTAGGTCTTGCATGAAGAGGCGGTGTGAAGTGTTAGAGACTTGTTCGTACTAGGGCCAACATGAAGATGTGGGTGTCCAGTGTTAGAGACGATAGAGAAGTGTTAGAGCTTGGGTATACCATTTTTTTGTGTAACACGGCATGGTGTTGTCTTTTTATACAGTACTTATACAACATATGTTTAGACAGATATTAATATGTATTCACACGATATTTATACATTCCATATTTTAGGCAGCTTAGATAACAAAGATTCTTTAAGTGTAATATATAATTCTTTTAAAAGAAGACAAAATGTCAACCTAAAATAATACTTTCAAGCACCTTGTAGGTCGCCTGACACCTGCCCAACCTTATTTGCTCACTAACAACAACGGGCTTAAGGGAAAAGCTAATCGATTGTGTACGAGCAACTTTAAGCTAGGTTGCGAAATGTTTTCAGACACGAATCGTGGTAACAGCTGCTTGATTACCCAGAAGCTTAATCGATAAGCGACGGGCTGTTGAACAACATTTCTGCCACCCAGTGTTTGTGTATAAGTATAGATGAGAATTACAAATAATTCGTGTTAGCTTTCTTTGACTGATAGACTCTTTCACAGTGTAAAATCACTGTTTGTTATCTGTAAGGTTTAAATAGTTTTGTTAAGGCATTATATCTATAATAGTGTGTATTCGTAACCAATAACAGGCGATTTGTGTGTATTTCATCCAAGTTTAGATATAGGGACACTACGCAAAAGGGATTTCAGCAGGCAGACTAGCGTATGACGCCAACTAGATACGGCTTTAGTGTTACAATCTGTAACTGAAACAAGGTTGAGGTCAGTTTCAAACATTTTAAGAAAACTCAACAACCATGTGTTTGTAACATCACTAGAAAGAAACCGGATCGCTGGCCAGTGTGAAACAGCGAGCGTAAAACTTGACTCGTTTTAAAATCGTCGTACCATAGAGGGTGACGTTAGGACTAAATATAGCTAGCTAGAAAAACGTAATAAAATAACTAACAGACAAAGTTTTCCTTATCTACAACGAGATTTGCCTGTGTAAGACTAACACTGCTACTTATGTCTGTTCACGTCACTAGGGCGAAACACAATCGAACAAAAGTAGAAACATTCCTTCGTTCATGTGTTCGAATCCGCTACTTTAAGGTTTTCACTTTTTTTTAAATATTTTATTTTTTTATTTTTATTTTTTTTATTTTACAAGTACGGCATCTGGTGATAGGTCTCGGCAGTGAGAGGTGAACGCGACATATGACTTACCAAAGTTTTTTTCGCACGTGTAACAAAGGCTGAGCTCGTCGAGAAGTGGGAGTGCAGTGTCTGATAGAGGTATATAGTTAATGCTCTCTTTTAAAAGAATACTTGAGTTAAAGAGGAAAATATAAAAATTCGGATATATGTCATAAACCAACAGACTAAAAATATGACGCCAACTACCTATTCTTTAGTGTTACAGGTTACAATCGAGACAATGTCGAGGCCAGTTTCAACCATGTTAAGAAAAACCAACACGCACGTGTATTTTACCACGCGTTGTTAAACTCGATCGATGGTCTGCGCTCGCGAGGAAGACATTATCAAATGTAATCGATGAATGAAGCATACTGCTATAGTCCGTTAGGGTGGGTAACGCCAGCGTTAAATATAGACTATCGGAAACAAGTTTATGTTCCTTTGAGTTTGTACACTTTATCTTTCGACGAAATACCGACGACGTGTCACAGACACGGTAGATGGAAGGTAGTGAGACTTCTTTCTTGCTTATTTTCAAACTTTAGTGAAAGGTTTTCTTCCAAACACCAAAGACGATCCCAAAATTTTCCCCCAGGCCTCCCCAAAGTGGCCAACCTATAGGTAAATAGATCAACCATCAAATACTTCTTTAAAAAATTTCTCACCACTTGTCAAAAAAATACTGCCTCTTGTCAAAAAATATATCCCCCTTATCAATCAAATTTCGCCCCCCTCGACAAAGAAATCGACAGAGAAGATGCACCAAACACCGATGACACCACCACACGATGCCGAGTTGACAGCTGTGGCTACCCAAGAGAAGCTGCTCCAAAATCCGAAGACAATAAAATCGCCACCAAAGCTTGATTCTAGTCCTGACCGGGACCGGAGAAGGAAAGAGGGAACAGAGGCTAGCAAAAAAGGCGACACAGATGCAATAGAGAGGATCGTTAAGATCACGCAGATGTCTGGAGGCGAGGCCTCACTCAGGGCCCTACCAGATGACAAAGTGATCTGCATCCTCGAGACAATAACTGGCAGGAGAGGCATCTCTAAAGTAAGGAAGCACGAAAAGAGCGTCGTGCTTTCCCTTAACAAAACTACAACAACCACTTCGCTGATGACAGATCTGGAGACCGGTCCAAAAGAAGTGCAGTTGCTCCACCAGATAAAAGTGGTGGTGGAAAAACACAAGACCACAAAGAAGTTTGTCGTAAGAGGGGTGGACACCAGATGGCCCGCTAACGAGCTTCACAACAAACTACAGACCAAAAACGCAGACGTCAAATTCACGCAGGTCGAAAGGCAAAAAATCATGGGACAACAAAGACACAAACTTGATTGTAATAACCATTGAAGGGTTGACAAGACCTGAGAGACTGACGCTGGAAACGACTTCAAAAAGGACAGAGGCATATATCCCTCCGGTCATGCAGTGCTCTAACTGCCAGCAGTTTTCACACACAAAGAAAACGTGCAGGAGAGATGCAGTTTGTCGGTATTGTGCGGGTAGCCACCCATATCGCGACTGTCCCAAGGCGAAGGACGATCAAAATTACAAGGCCATAAATCCAAACCGTATCTGTGCAAACTGCCTCGGAAACCACGGGGCAAGATACCGAGGCTGCCCGATGTTCCAGGAAACTAAGAGTATCCTGAAGGAAGCGGTTTCCAAAAACATCCCCTTCAGAGAGGCAAAGCACAAAGTGGCTGCGGAGGTTACAGAAAAACAGCACACGATTGACAGACGACAGTTACACAAGCTGACCGCTGAAGTCAAACGATTGAAAATGAAACTCCAGGTCGAAACTAGAAGCAGGCAGACCCCCGAGGATAAAACTGACAGTTGAGAAGATGCGATAGATATACAGAACATAAAACACATGATGGAAGAAATGAAAAGAATCCAGCAGCAGGTAGAAGCAGATGTCAAGAAGCTGTCAGATCTGAAAGAGGAAAACGCAGAAATCCTCAAAAGAATAGAAGCAGAAAGAATAGCCATTGGAGAAATTTCATCAAACAACACGGGAGAAACTAAAACGAACAACCAAACAGAAGAAGAAATCATCGAAGAAATGCTAAAACCGCTACTACCAACGATAATAGAAAAAGCACTTTCACAGATACAGGAGAGCAGGAAGACAATAGAAACAGAAACTAGGAGCGTAAAAACACACAAAACCAAACAAGCCAGATAGTGAGGCAGGACATAAAAAACACACCATGAACGCGACACGACGGCACCACAAACGGACAAACAAAGAGGAATCCAGACAGCCAGCTAGTGGTCCTTTTTCAGGACCAGTCTTTTTCAGGACTAACATTCGACTAGCACCAAAGAACTTAACACACAATATACCCCAATTATAACCAACTTTCAGGTTGAACAGGGTATAACTGCAACATAGCAGACAAACGAACGAACGAACGAGCGCAGCTGCCTTTTTTAAGTATCAGTCCAGACAAGAGAAAACTAAACGAGGCGCCCTGTGTGGGTAGCAGAAAAACAAAGACATGACACAAAGTCTATGAACACTGCCTGGGTGTTCGGTAGTATTAAATGTTGATCTGTATAAGGCTTTGTGTTGTTTGAATTGCTAAATCTGCTGCTGAGAGGGTTGCAAGCCACCAATAAGTGCAACCCCTGTCAAACGATCCTTAATAAATTTTCTTAGTGCATGGGTCTTGGGTGTGAGGTAGCCACATCGACGTAGGTTCGCCTCAACCACACCTAGCCCCTGTCACATTAAGAAAATGAATCTCTTGCCATTGCTCATTAACAAATGATTAGCAGCACTACTAACAGATATAAAAAAGTATAACGTTTCAGCTTCAAACATTTTTTTCTCCATCCTAAAATGTTCACACGTGTCCAATGTATTGAAATGATTTAAACCAGCTCACTGCCAGGCATTTTTAAATTTTCATTTCATATTCAGACGCTGGCACAAGATATGGCTTGCAGATAAATGTAAATGGCAAAGTGGTGTGTAGTACTTCTTGTGGGTTAGAGCGAGTTAAAACTGTCTGACAAAACTTGAAACTGACTTGTAATAAGGTTAAGGCTAGCTCTAAAGTAAGTACCAATAGCCAGTCTCGCAACATAAGAGATGCAGTGTCCTTATCCAAACTTCTATTATGATTAAAAATATTCAGTTTAACACCCCTTAAAATTATTATATAGGGCCTATGGGGCCTCTAAGTCCAAATAATTTCTTCAGTTGCAAAAACCCTGATGTGGCTTCACTTTTTCTGTCCTATTGCCGTAAATAATGTAAATTTAAATTTCAAAATTTGTGTTTGCATGTGTGTGTTTTTTCATTTCCTAAACGTTGTCTGTTCATACCTGTCACACTGTAACAACCACACCAAAAAAAATATAAAAAAAGGGACAGGATGGAAGTAGAGCAGTGTGAAGGCTTGAAGTGTTTGGACTGATTTTTTAATTTTTCATCATCAATATGTAGCACTTGTACCTCACAAGATCTTCATTTCCCCCTGCCACTCCTACACTAATCATTATATATTTGTTTTCGTTCTTGCTATAATCATTATTTTATTAGTTGATTAATTTCCAGCTCTACTTTTCCAATTTCTCAAGCTGTGCATTCCCTACCAAGGCTGTTGATGACTTGCTGATGAACTTTATTTAGTTCTCACCTTACTTACTCCACACTTCCCCTTTGAATATATTTTTTAACTGTGGTCACCTGATCTATTGTTCCATCTGCTCATGACATCTCTCTTTATTCTTACTACTTTTATACCAGCTATGTTCCCATGAAATAGGGCCTTTTTTTTTGCCTGGACATCACATATCTGAATCTAATCAAAACCAATCCAAGCATGTACTTTCTAGTCACAGTGGGTTTATCTCATTCACAGCCAATGATGATATGAGTAGTAGGGAATGTACCACTTGGTTAGTATTCTGCAGGTGCGCTGCAGGCACGCCTGCAGGCACGTGACTTTTATATAGCAAAAATTCTGCAGGCGCGTGACTTTTATATAAGCGCAATCTGCAGGGGCAAGATGGCGGACTTGAGATAAACAAGGGGAGTTTTATATGGGGGAAGATGGCGGACTTGAGCTAACAAGGGGGAGATAAGTAGGTTGTTGTATTGCATGACTTTTTTTATATAAGGAAATACTCAGTGTGCGGGTGGAGCAGCAGGTGTTGGTACATGACTTTTATATAGCAAAAAACTCGATCGATTTCAGGCGGCGGCGTTTCAGGCGGCGGCGCATGACTTTTTATATAAGGAAATAATCAGTGTGCAGGTGGAGCATCAGGCGTTGGTGATGACTTTTTATATAAGGAAATACTCATTGCGCAGGTGGAGCAGCAGGCATTGGTGCATGACTTTTTATATAAGGAAATAATCAGTGTGCAGGTGGAGCATCAGGCGGTGGGGAATGCCTTTTATATAAGGAAATGCTCGTTGTGCAGGTGGGGGAGCCGGCGAGGGTGCATGACTTTTTATATAAGGAAATAATCAGTGTGCAGGTGGAGCATCAGGCGTGGGTGGATACCTTTTATATAAGGAAATACTCATTGCGCAGGTGGAGCAGCAGGCGTTGGTACATGACTTTTTATATAAGGAAATACTCAGTGTGCAGGTGGAGCATCAGGCGTTGGTACATGACTTTTTTATATAAGGAAATACTCAGTGTGCAGGTGGAGCATCAGGCGGAGGGTGATGACATTTTATATAAGGGATTGAGGTGGAGGAGAGGAGGAGGTACATGACTTTTTATATATAAGGAAAATGTGCAGGTGGAGCATCAGGCAGAGGGTGATGACTTTTTATATAAGGAAATACTCATTGTGCAGGTGGAGCATCAGGTGTTGGTGCATGACTTTTTATATAAGGAATTGAGGTGGAGCATCAGGGGTTGGTACATGCCTTTTTATATATAAGGGAAATGTGCAGGTGGAGCATCAGGCGGAGGGTGATGACTTTTTATATAAGAAAATACTCATTGTGCAGGTGGAGCATCAGGCGGAGGGTGATGACTTTTTATATAAGGAAATACTCATTGTGCAGGTGGAGCATCAGGCGGATGCGTATGACTTTTTTATATAACATGGCAGACTTGAGATAACAAGAAGAGGTTATATGGCGCAAGATGGTGGGATGACTTTTTATATAAGGAAATACTCATTGTGCAGGTGGAGCATCAGGCGGATGCGCGTGACTTTTTATATAAGGAAAATGTGCAGGTGGAGCAGCAGGTGTTGGTACATGACTTTTTATATAAGAAAATACTCAGTGTGCAGGTGGAGCATCAGGCGTTGGTGCATGACTTTTTATATAAGGAAATACGCAGTGTGGAGGTGGAGCAGCAGGAGAAGTGGATGACTTTTTTATATAGTAATATGTGTTTATTGAGATAACAAGAAGACGATAATAGGAAGAGGATAATAGTTAGACTTTGAGATTTTTAGATAACAAGAAGACGTTATTTATAGATATATATTAATTCTGCAGGAGTGATACAGGGGTAAGATGGTGGGGTGACTTTTTATATAAGGAGAAAAATGGTGACGCGCTGCAGGCGCAAGATGGTGGGATGACTTTTTATATAGGGAAAATGTGCAGGGGTAAGATGACGGACTTGAGATAACAAGAAGAGGTTATATGGCGCAAGATGGCGGGATGACTTTTTATATAAGGAATTGAGGGGGAGGGTAGGAGGAGGCGGATGACTTTTTATATAGTAATATATTAGTGTTTATTTTTAGATAACAAGAAGAGGTTATTTATAGATATATATTAATTCTGCAGGAGTGATGCAGGGGCAAGATGGCGGGACGACTTTTTATATAAGGAATTGAGGAGGAGGGTAGGAGGAGGCGGATGACTTTTTATATAGTAATATATTAGTGTTTATTTTTAGATAACAAGAAGACGTTCTTTATAGACATATATTAATTCTGCAGGAATGATGCAGGGGCAAGATGGCGGGATGACTTTTTATATAAGGAATTGAGGAGGCGGGTAGGAGGAGGCGAATGACTTTTTATATAGTAATATATTAGTGTTTATTTTTAGATAACAAGAAGACTTTCTTTATAGACATATATTAATTCCGCAGGAGTGATGCAGGGGCAAGATGGCGGGATGACTTTTTATATAAGGGAAATGTGGTGGTGCTTTGTGGTGGCAAGTGACTTTAATATAGCACTATATTAGTTCGCTAATAGTGTGTTGTGGTCGAGTGGAGGTTTTTTGTGGTGGGGGGTGACGAGGCATGGGTGTAATGTACCAGGTGGGGTTAGGTTAGGGGTGATATTTTTGTGTGATGTGGTAGGGTTTTGGAGGTGGAAGAGAGATATTTTAGATGTTGAGGGGAGATGTGGTGACGTTGTCAGGATGCATCTGTGTACATTTTTGGGGTGTAGCAGGCGAGTGGACCAGCATTGAGAGGTGGGAGTGAAGAGACGTTGGTGATGAGGTACGGGTGTAATGTAGCAGGTGGGGTTAGGTTAGGGCGGATTTTTGTGTGTTGTGGAATTGTTTTGTTATGTGTGTTGGTGTGTTTGTTTATACAGCCTACAACCGCGTGACTTTTTATATAACGAAAATGTGTTTATACGTACATATTACAGATAGGTAGCCAATATTACAACAGTTAGACGCTATTTAGTTATACATATATAGAAATATAAAAGAGAAAACACTAGATACATTTTATATATTTATTGACAAAGTTAGTTGATCTATGGGTGACATATAACCGCACTTCTTTTTCGTATACCACTACGAGCCCTCAGAACACAGGCGGTTCGGATTACTTGACGAGTCTGTCACGTCTTTTTCGCGTAACCATCTTCAACAAGGTGAGTGTCTGTCGTTATCACGCCATTGTCTATGAAGGACATTGGGGTGGGTTAGTCTGTCACGTCTTTTTTCGCGTAACTCATCCTTCAACAAGGTGAAATTGTCTAGAAAGGAAAAAAAACAGACTTGGGGTGGGTTCACCAGGGTCTGACTAAGCGCGTAATTAATCGTGAGAGGTGTGTTGTATTATGTGTTGTATGGTTTCTTGGTTGTTGTACAGAGTGGGAGATCTTGTCGGCCAGGTAGTTTATGTGTTGTGCATATGTGTTGTATTATGTGTTGTATAGTTTCTTGGTTGTTGTACAGAGTTTATGTTCCTTTGATATGAGACCTGTACTAGTTCTACCATCGAACTTTGTCATTGAGGATATGATGCACCGCACACAACCCGGGAGGGCAGACCCAGTTTTAACTGGGCACCAGAGGAACTCTGGAACGGTTAAGGAGGCCAACCCGATGCTGATTACAGCATCGGGCCGGCTGACTTAACACCACGTGCATCACACATACCTTGTGTATATCCTCAATGACAAAGTTCGATGGTAGAACTAGTACAGGTCTCATATCAAAGGAACATAAACTTGTTTCCGATAGTCTATATTTAACGCTGACGGCACCCACCGTAACCGACTGTGTTTTACTTTATTTAAAATTCTCACTTTTTAGTGACGCAAGAGAAAATAATAGAACCACAAAACTGTTACACTGGTTTAATAATTGCGCAGCAACGAGCTATAATGTTTTAAAAGACAGAAAACTGGAGTGGTGGGTACAAAGACAATATATCAGTTTAATAAAGACAAAAAAGAAATTTAAAAGATTAGTTAACTTGGTTTGGTAAGGAGGTTCGTAAGGGATCATCCAAAATATATCTCGTCATCCCTCTAGTTACTTTATATGCAACTGATAAAGGGAGTTGCTATACAACTGGTAGATAACGTTTGTCGTAGCTTTTATCAGCTAGGTAATAGATGTTTATAGTCCTGTCTGAGCCGAGATGATAGTGATGACAATGTGAAAGTAAGGGGTAAGAAATAGTTTTATCACAAGGTGATCGTGTGAGAGAAAGGACAGTCTCTGGATAGAATAATTTATCACACGACAAGAAGTGATGAAGTGTTTAAACCGTTGGGGAGCTGGTTGAAGACCGGAACTGTAAGTATTTACCAAGGGGGAGTATTTTTTGACAATAGGAAGAAGTTTGATTACCAATAGGGCGAAAATATTTTTTGACAAGGGGCAGTATTTTTTTGGCAAGGGGCAGTATTTTTTAACAAAGGGGCAGTATTTTTTGGCAAGGGGAAGTATTTTTTTAACAAAGGGTCGAGATTTCTTTGTCGAGGGGGGCGAAATTTGATTGATAAGGGGAGCTGTTACGTACATTTATTACCTAAGGGGGTAGTCTTCGGTCCTGCCAAATGTACGCACCAGTCTTAATATAGTTATATTATTTGTGCGTTCGATTGATTCACGCACTGACGTGCACAATGCAGTGTGAGTTGCTTTGGACGCACGGGTAACCTAGTTAGGGGGATTCTGACGTCATGTTTTGAACGGGGCAGTTCGGACCATGTTTATGTCCGATATATATTTCTTGGATTTTTCTGGCAAGTTTGAAGAAGCCATTATTTTGTAATGATATCTACTGGTATTCATGAGGAAGCCAATAGTGGAAGTATCAAGTAAGTGTCGCCCCATGTCATATCGAATGTTTATTGAGTTAAATTAAAGAATCAGGCCGCTCCTAGTTTTGGTCTAGCGGGAATTCATCGCAGTATGTCATTCCTAGAATGGACAGACGGAGTCGTTAGCCCTTTTGAATTACCGTAGAGGGAGGATACCTACGAGTAAACGAAGTTAATTGACTTGTATGCTTCACATGTTTTATATGCCGTATTTTCGTCAATGCCAAAGTCGTGGCATGGATATAGAGAGGTTAGTCAACACAGAACTCTAACCTGGTCGTATTGTCGTGGATGACTTTGTTTGGATTTTATATATATATGCTACCTAAGTATCGTATGGAAAAAGTCTGGAATTGTTACAATTATGATAAGAAGTATTGCTCCTTGAGAATGAATCCGTTGGCCATAAGATACGTCCTTGAAAGAAGGTCAACGGACTTGACTGCAATACATATGATATGGTAGAGGAAGTGATCCTTAGTCACTTGAATAAGAGGACTTAATTGTTAGAGAATCTTCATGAACTTGAAAAGTAATTATCAACATTTTTGACGTATGACCTTTTTGCACCTGTAACTATGATCGTCTTGTTCCACTCCGTATGTGTCACGTTAAATAAACTATATGTACAGTCATCACAGACTTGTGTGCTGCCAGTAAGTGACCAGTTAAACACTACTTGTTGGAGTTCGTTTTGAAGAACATTTTTTCTGACATTTTGTTCCTTTGCAACCATTCGCGTAACGAAGTTCTTTACCATTAGAATGAACGACCCCAACAGTAAATGGTATGCCAGTGTGGTCTGGAAATAAATAATTTCACAGGAACGTACTCAATCCAAGTATCGGTTGAAAAGAAGATTTGAACTTTCAAGGCGACAACATCTCAAACTTGGAACCTAGTGTGATGATGAATCAGAATCAACTTACGATTACCAAATGCTCAAGGTCATCAATCAACCTCCACGTCAAGTTTTACAGTGACTGACTGCCTTGGGATCACCTATTCGTCATTATTACGTGCGAGCTGTTGTTATATACGCAGAGCGAAGTATTTTATCCTCAGACGTACATCCACGGAGACGAGGCACATTGTTTTTTTTTCCCGGCACACGCGAGACGCGAGATGAGTATAACGTGCTTTCGTTGTACATTTTATTACTTTTAGCTGTGCCTTCTATACTTATGTCCATCTTTACATTTTCCATGTTATATGTTATATGTTGTACATTCGTCGTGGGAGGTAGGGAGGTTGATCTGACGAACGAGATCCATCTCGAAGCCAATTCGGGCTCTTCGTCAGACGTTCTGTAGGGCTCAACTTGTAAGTTTCAATTGAGCGATAATTCCGGTCCAAGGCTAGAAACCTTGCCGAAGTTCCGATCGCTAATTGTTCCTTATGATAGTATCTGTTTAGCTGTTTCGTCACGTTTACTTGTTGTTTTTGGTAGTTAATTTTACTCGTATTTAGTTTTATGATGAATTTTGTTTGTATTATGCGTCCGTCTCACCTTTCCTGTCGTTCAGTTTTTTACAAAACCTATGTTTTTACACTGTGTTGTCAATTGTCCTGTTGAGTATCTGATCGTAGTTGTCATCGTAAATTTTTAGGATATTCTATTTTAGTTACACATTTCTATTTTTGTTGATTTCTACGATTGTGTTCACTCGTCTTTGATTATCGTGTCTTGTCGGTAATGTTTCTATTGTCTTTCACGTTGTTGATTTCATGACATTTCATTACATAAATTACTGTATTGATTATTAACATATTTCATAATTATATGATAACAAAATATACCGTTCTAAAACAGGAACGAAAAACACTTGTTATAGTAACAAGGTTAATTAATTTACATTGATTAATTATCATTTTATAAATCAAGAGTATTGTGACTACTTATAAAGCATAATGTATTCACTAGATTATTTCATTAAGCAAGCAAAAAGCTCTTCAGATGGCTCCTGATGAAGCAAAAAGCATTTGCACTTGCAGAATATAAGAAAGCTCAAGAAATAGAAGCCGAACAGAGAAAGTTAGAAACTTTAAGACTAGAAAAACTTCAATTTGAGGCAGATCAAAAACGGATTGAGTCTGAGGAGAATGAGAAAAAAATGAGATTAACTGCTGAGGAGGATGAAAAGAAGAGGAAATTTATAGCTGAGGAAGAGGAGAAAAAAAATGAGATTAGCCGCTGAATTAGAAGAGAAACGATTTCAGCGAGAGGCAGAACAGAAGCAAAGGGAAGCTGAAGAAAGACTTAAAATTGAGATGGAAGTTAAAAAAAAGGAAATGGAAGGTAAACAAAAGGAAATGGAAGTTAAACAAAATAAACATGGAAGAAAAAGAAGATTAATACCCCCCTAGCTGAACAAAATACAAAACGACTTCAGCTTGAGATGACAGAGAATGCTAAAAAACCACAGCATGAATTAAAATTAGCAGAGTCAGAATATGAGAGACTTAGGTTAACTCAGGAAGCTAATTCTCAGAGAACTTTTGAAAGCCAAACTTCATCCAGACATGATCATTTTAAGGAAATTCACCTTAAATTACCTAAATTTAATCCCCCGTCGGATGACGTAATATTTTTCCTAGATAGATTTGAGGCCACTTGTAGGTCTTATAACGTGGATCAAACACTGTATTGCACATATTTATCCATGTTACTTACTGGGGATGATTTAGCAGTTTATCATACTACCAGTATTAATGAGAAGAATGATTATAATGCTCTTAGAGCCGCACTTCTGAAGAAATTTCAAGTGACAGAAGATGAATACCGATTAAGATTTCGTACATTACTACCGCAATCAAGCAGAAATTTCAGTGATTTTCTGTCACAAATACGACTAACCCTAGAAAGATGGATCGAATTATCCAAAATTGAAAAGTCGTATGAAGGTCTCTTCGATTTACTGATGCGCGATAAGGTACTATCGTCTGTAAATCCTACATTTCTCGCTTTTATACACGAACGGAAACCTTTATCTATGAAAGTCTTAGGAGAACTTGCAAAAGAGTTCTGCACTGCTCACCCGACCATGAATCTAAGTAATGCACAGATTAAGAATGAATTGCCTGTTGCTTTTGCAGCACAACAAAACAATTTTTCACGAAATCGTTCCTTTAGTGCTGACAGGTATGTCAATAAGGGAAATAATTACAATTTTAACAATGATAACTTTTACAAAGGGAAGCAATTTCAACAATCTGCTCCATTTAATGTTTCGTGGAACCAAGCTCACAGATCGCGAGATTTTGGTAACAATAATTTTAAAAATAATCAAGGACATTATAATAAACAAAACTGGAGATCAAGATCTCAGGGTCCGCAAAACAGACAAGGTTCTTGGAATAAAAATTTTAAAGAACATCATAACTTTAATTATACAAATTATCGGACTCATCCAAATTTTAACTCAAGCTGAAACGACAATTATGGCAATTTTAATGCAAATAATCAAAATCGATCGCGTCGTAGAGATAGATCGTCGAGTAATACGGGTAGACATTCTAATGTCGCTTTAAGTGATACACAGGCTAACATTGAACAGTGTAAAGTAGCTGAAACTCACAATGCTATGTCTTGTTCTCTTGATTGTACCCAGGTGAAAGACTGTCCAGAATGCTCGACTCTTTTCCAGCCTAAGGCGATCACGACGCTGCGTTGCGGACATACCTTGCCTAGTCTACCTGTAGTCTGTACGGCCACTGCTGCGTCAGTACACCAGGGACAGGGCTCTCTTAAGTTTAACAAGGGATTTGTCAACAACATTTCATGCTCTCTCCTATTTGACTCAGGTTGTAGTACTGTGGGCGTCCGGACTTCGCTGATCAACCCAAGTTGTGCCACGGGCAGGGTTGTCAAGTGTGTGACTTTTGGTGGCACCGTTGAAACATTTCCCACTGCTATTATTGACCTTAATACACCATATTTTTCAGGAAAGATCCAGGCATGTCTCCTTCCGAATCCAATTTGTGATGTAATACTTGGTCGCATACATGGTATTAAAGAGTGTACACCACAGCAAATTGCTGAATGGGAAGAGCGACATATTCAAACTGCAAATGCAGTAGTGACTAGAGCGCAAGCTACTAATATGTCGCATGATACACCTATTGAACCTACAGTTCATACCACTTGTGATGATGATGCTCCTATTTCACGGGAGTTGTTTGCAACATTGCAAAAGAATGATGATTCATTAAATTTTTTTTTTCAGTATGTGAACAAAAAGAATACCAGCAACAAACTTGCAAAATCTAGACATGACTTTATACTTAAAAATGGGATTTTGGTTAGAGTAATACGGGAAAAGGATTCATCCTTATGTTATCAGATCTTAGTCCCATCCTCTATGAGATCTCGTATATTACGACATGCGCATGACTCGCAATGTGCGGGCCATAATGGGTTTTTCGCGTACCAAATCCAGAGTGCTTTGGCATTCTACTGGCCAGGGCGTCCATAGGGACATCACTCTCTATTGTCGGTCCTGTTTGATATGTCAGGAAGTTAAGGTACGGGGTCCATTTCATGCGGCTCCTATTCAAGCTGCGGACATCCCGATTAGACCATTTGATAAAATGGCTATAGACATTATTGGTCCGATGCTTCGATCTGCTAGAGGGCATACGCATATTCTTACGTGCATTGATATGTGCACTCGTTGGCCTGAGGCCATCCCTCTCAAGAACACTTCATCTGCCAGTGTAGCAGAGGCATTGATGTTAATCTTCTCACGCATTGGTTTTCCACGGAAAATCTTGTCGGATCATGGGGTTCAGTTCATTTCTGAATCCATGTCTCAAGTTATGAAGACATTAGGTATAGACAGATCTCTTAGTTCTATTTATCATCCGATGTCAAATGGTTAATTGAGCGTCTCAATAGGACACTCAAGCAGTTGTTGGGTAAGATGACCCAAGACCATCCCCAAGACTGGGATCGGGTCATACCCGCTGCTCTGTTCGCGTATCGCGAAGTACAAAATCAAGCCACGGGGTTTTCTCCATTCCAGCTAGTTTTTGGCATGCAACCACGCGGTCCGATGTCGTTAATCCACGACTTATTAGTTGACGAGAATATTGAAGAGGAAACTCAATCCTCTTATGAGTATGTGATCTCTCTGAGAAAGAGAATCATAGATGCTTGTAGACTAGCTACTGTATCATCCGAACAAGCCAAAGAAAAAGCTCGTCTATTTGCAAACAAGTATAGACGTCTCCGCCAGCTTATTCCTGGTGACGAAGCTTTTGTATTACTCCCTGCGCATAACAATCGTCTTTTAATTACCTGGAGAGGTCCTTTCAGGATCATCTCAAGAATATCCGATGTCGACTACATCGTTGATGTTAATGGTAAACATAAAACCTTCCACATTAACATGTTGAAGGAGTATTACTCACGTCCTGATTATCTACAGTCAGTGTTTCAGGCAACTGACGATCCTACACCTCCTATTCAACACTATTCTAGTTTGTCAGTCATCCAAGAAGAAGAATCTTCTTCGATGATGTACAACTACCAATACCAGTTGTACCACTCCATTCCACTGAGAAATGGAATGATGTTACAATCTCATCTACTCTTTCGGCTGATCAA
>JAMPIV010016123.1:0-70000 GCA_024509875.1 Oreohelix idahoensis
AGTACAAATTTCATTTTTAAACAGCAAATTAGAGTATTTATAACTAAAAGCCACATTAAAACTGAAGTTTCCAACAATACATTTGCAGCAAATGTTTAATTACCTCATATCGAATGCCTAGAGCACTGGAATTCCCGAATGCCAGTAAGAATTTGACCTTGTGACACGAATAGTAACTATGTTCTGTGCAATTAATAGTGAGAGCAAATTCTGGGTGGAGCAACGACTTTTGATCGTGTGTCAAAGATGTTATGAAGATGGATGGGGCGGCAGCAAACTGGTGGTTGATGTATTTTATCTCTATTGTGAATGATGATGAACAAACTTCTACTGTAGTAAACATTGGCTGACACACTGTTGACATTAGGCAAACACTGTGCCTCAATATAAATTAGAATGGACTTCAAAATACAGTCTTAACGTTAATGTTCTAACTGGTCAGGAAGTTGTTCTTACTTAGATCTGCCTACTGCTATGTTTCTAACTCTTAGAGGCCGAAACGACGCTACCAACATACATCCGCAAAACCCCTAGAAGCCAAAACGATGATGCCAACGTCGTTTTTGTGTTCCGTGAAATGTGTTCCGTATTTTAGTAATTTGGTATTTTAACATAACGGAAGTTACTATTGTTTTATTCAGAAGAGTGCTATCTTTGAGTTGTGATTCGGAAACACGCTTGCTCTAGCTAATTTCACTGTGAAAAAACGGTAAATCTGTCAGCTTTCGATCGGCGATTATTGTTGTTTATACAGACAATGTCTAGCAAACCAACCACATCATGTTTATCAAAACGTAGGTCTTTTTTATCTGTAGAAAAAGCTAGGGAACTGTGTATCTTTGAAGAGTTTAACGAGAATGATGATTTTGAAATTGAAAATGATGATTTCGAATTTGAACTTAACGAAGAAGCTAGTTCTAATGAGGAGAGGGTGTGGTCACAGCCAGGCCCTAGTGCTACAAAACGACAAAAAGTTTTGACCAAATCATCGACAAAAAGGGGGAAAAGCATTAGTACCAAGGAGCAACAAGGGGCAATTAGTAATGAATGGATTTCAGTACCAAACATCAGTATTACAGAGACCCAAAACGCATTCAGATTTCTTCCCAAATATGGTCGCAAACCAGGAGTACACGATGACTTAGGTCTTAGTGAGGCATCAACTCCTTTTGACTGCTATAGGACATTGTTTACTGATGACATTGCAAATTCAATAGTACATTCTGTAAATGAGTATACAAAACTTAAAGTTCTTAAAAATAATCCATCCCTAAAAAGATCTAGATTTTGCAGCTGGACAGCACTATCAAACTATGAGTTGTTAAAATTTATGGCTACAATAAATGCTATGGGCATTGATCCCAGACCTTCTATTAGAGACTATTATTCATCAGAAACTGATTGCCTTTATGCTCCATTTTATCACAAAAACTTTGAAAGAGATAGATTTTTGTCTATCTATCAAACAATGTTGCATGTGGGACAGCCTGATTCTGAGGGAAAAAGTAAAGTGGAGCCATTCATCAACTCTTTGATTGAAAATTTCAATAATGCCTTTACGCCCTTTGAAAATGTTTCGGTTGATGAAATGATTGTAGGATTTAAAGGGAGATGGAAATACAAGCAATTTAATGCAACTAAACCTAGTATCATATAAAGAGTTTTGGTCTTGTTGACAGTACCACTGGGTATGATCCAAGCACAGACACCAATAGTGGGATGGCAATAAAAGTCTTTGGAACTCTATTACAGCAAATTGGAACTGGTTATCATATATTTGCAGACAGGTTCTACACCACCAGGGCACTCATTGAGTATTTGCTTCAGCAAAAGCAATACTATACTGGCACCCTCCAGTCAAACCGAATTGGCTTTCCATTAGAAATAAAAGCACTTTCCATACCACACATGGAACGGAAATGCTGGCAAACTAAAGATTCATCTTTGCTTTGTATTGGATGGAGGGATAAGAAAGCAAAAAAGCCAGTAATCATTGTTTCCACCAAAACAAATACAGGAATGACTACCACGACAAAACCAAAGCCAATAACAGTCCATGACTATAATCAGAGCATGAATGGATGTGACCGTGCTGATCAAATGCTTAGGTATTATGGCATTCTTCTTCTTCTTCTTCCTCGTTCGCCTTCAGACTTCCACATTTATGACTCTAATAAAGGCAGTAGTCAACCCAAGGCTCCCAACATCTCCAAACAGTTTTTCGTTGACAGAAGTGGGTTGTTGCCATATGCTACTCCGTTCATTACTGTAGGTTGGGCAGTATTGCAGCAGGTGTTCGACTGTCATTGGGCTGGTACCGCAGGTGCAGAGATCTGTTGCACCAATTTTGTATTTGTGGTACAGATGGTATCTCAATCTGTTGTGACCAGTGCGTAGCCGAAAAATGATGACCTGTTCTTTTCTGGATAGTTGATGATATGCATCATTTTTCAAATGTCCCGGGTGCTCTCTTTCCCATTTGGATTTGAATGTAGCCTTTATAGTAGTCTTTGCCGTTGCGTAAGTTGTCTCTATATCATTTTGTTGTAAGGCACCTCCTTCCTTAGCAAGTCTATCTGCCTCCTCATTTCCTGGTATGTTGCAATGGGCTGGTATCCACTGGATAGTGCACTTCTTGAAGCATTCGGCCAGTCTTTCAAGGGAGATTATCAGATCTTTCAATCCTTTAGTTTGGTGGCTCTTTAGCGCTGATATTATTGAGAGGGCATCTGAAAAGATTACTATCTGTTTTTCTGCCTGTGCTTTGCATTCAATAAGAGTTTCAGCTGCCTGTTTCAGGGCTTCTGCTTCAGCACAGAAGTTGTTGCAGTATTTTCCAGTGGCAATTGCCATAGAGTGAATTCTATTCTTTAATTTTATGAGGATGCCGGCACCCCCATTTTCAACTGCATTTGTTGCCGAACCATCAGTATATGCATGTGTCCAAAGCTTTGCTGGAAATGTTTGGTCAATATACTTGGTTGCTATACACTTTCTTTGTGTTTCTGTCTGTGTTCCCTTACCTTCAATGCCTGGAATATCAGATTTTAACTTAGGAAAGCATCTTATTTTCCACAGTGGGATAGTTGAGCTTGTTGGGATTTTCTTTGCAACTGAGCTTGCTAGTATGGTATTATTGTTAATTTTTTCTTTTGCTTGGGCGACAAAGTCAGTTTGCTTGAGCCTGCCTCTTCCTAGCATATTTATTCTTTGGTACATGGGGTGTCCTTCGAGCCTCTTAAATTGTTCAGCTTGTTTTAAGACTCTGCTGTCACGTCTATCCTCCATTGACTGTAGCCCTGTGATGTTTTCCATATGGTTGGTTTGTGTAGACTTTAGGGCCCCTGTTATAATACGTGCTGCTTGGTTTTGGAGTCTGTTTACTCTGTCAAAATTTGACTTTGCTGCCGTCAACCAAGCTGTGATGCCATATTCCATAGCAGGTCTGACTCTGCCTGTGTACAGCTTTTTGAGGATATTCTCATCAGTACCCCATGTGGTACCTGCTAGCTTTTTCATGATGGCCATGCGAAGTTTTGCCCTTAGCTGTATTTTGTTAATCTGTGATTTCCATGTCATTCGGCGGTCTAATGTGATTCCTAAGTATGTTGGTGTTTCATCTTTTCGTACTGCCTGCCCATTTAGTTGCAGCTTTGCTTGCTGTGGTTTATTTGACAAGGTAAAAATAGTGTGTGTAGTTTTTTGTTCATTTATTTTGAGCAACCACTTTTTGGACCAACTTTCAAGCGCTAGCAGTGAATCCTG
The DNA here is from genome assembly GCA_024509875.1 of Oreohelix idahoensis. Taxonomy (NCBI): domain Eukaryota; kingdom Metazoa; phylum Mollusca; class Gastropoda; order Stylommatophora; family Oreohelicidae; genus Oreohelix; species Oreohelix idahoensis. Next base: position 3,766 of record JAMPIV010016123.1, read on the forward strand.
CATGCGCACTCTTGCTGTGGTGATGTATTGTTCTGAAGTCCACATGGCCAGGTCATCAGCGTAGAGGGAGTTGTGGACATTCTTGTGGATGTTTTCTGTTATATCATTTATATATATGAGGAAGAGTGTTGGGGCATTCACAAACGACGCAGCAACAAGTGGTGGAAAAAAATATTCTACTGGATAATGGAAATTACTTGTACCAATGCTTTCATCCTCTATAGGCTCACAGGCAGTAGAAAAATGACATTAAAACAGTTCAAAATATCTCTGATTGATGCTTTGCTTCAGTGGGCCGCAGATCTAATGCCCGAGCCACAGAGGAGTATCAAGGCAACCCCGGGAAGACCAAGGACAGCCAACCCAATTCAGAGGCTTGAAGGAGCTAAGCATATGATAGCTTTCACGGAAAAAGACAGAAGATGTAGAGTCTGCAGCAAACCAGATTCTCCAAAAAGAACAAATTTTATTTGCGAGGGTTGCGATGATTATCCTCACCTCCACCCAAAACACTGCTTCAAGATATGGCATATGCAAGCCACCATTGACTAAAATGTAAATATCCTTTCAGATAAAATTGTGTACATATTGTTTATGCATAATAATGTAAGTACAATACAATATATGATTTACTTTGAATATGACCTTTTTGTTTCCAAATTTTAATAATGATAGTACGGTCCGCTAGAGAGTCTCTTAAACATTAACAAAACATCACAGAAAGCTGAAACTTGTAATTAATATTCATATATGGATTAGTGTTATTTAAAAAAAAACTATGGAGCACTTTGGATAATATTTCAGTCTTTATGCATCTGTTGGTGGGTACATTTTTCATTCACTAAAATGAATTTTTAAAAAAAATTGTTTACATTATTACTGATAATTGAATATAATATGAAGAATAGCACTTAAAAGCCCCAATATTATAATTCTAAATATATTTATCTTTACTGTGAAACATAATTTGTGTGACTTTTGTTGTGTAATATCAACACAATATATGATTTAATTTAAAAGTTCACGCGGCCTTGAATATCTTCTTTTTTATTTTAATGATGATGGTACGGTCTGCTGGATGGTCTGTAAAACATTAACAAAATATCACAGGAAGCTGACACTTGTAAATAATATTCATATATGGATTAGTGTTATTCTAAAATATGCTGGAGCACTCTGGATAATGTTTCAGTTTTTATGCATGGGTTGGTGAGTACATTTTTCATTCACTAAAATGAGTTTTTATTAAAAAGTAGTCTATAAAATATGTAGAATATCACTAACATCCTTCATATTCTAATTCTACACTAATTTATCTTTACTGTGATGTATAATATGTGTGTCTTTGTTGTATAAAAACAATACAATATGTGATTTAATTTAAAAGCTTCACGCGGCCTATAATGTCCTATTTCTTTCCAAATGTATATAATGTTTTTATGGTTCGCTGGATGGTCTGTAAAACATTAACAAAATATCACAGAAAGCTGACACTTGTAAGTAATATTCATGTATGGATTAGTGATATTTTAAAAGACCCTAGAGCACTCTGGATAATATTTCAGTCTATTGCATGGGTTGGTAAATACATTTTTAATAGACTAAAATTATTTTTTTCTTGAAAGTGGTCTATATTATTACTCATCACTGATTACTATATGTGGAATTTCACTAAACGTCCTTCATATTCTAACTCTACATTCATTTATCTTTACTGTGATGTATAATATGTGTCTTTGTTGTATAATAACAATACAATGTATGATTTAATTTAAAAGCTTCACGCGGCCTCTAATATCCTTTTTCTTTCCAAATGTCTATAATGTTTATATGGTTCACTGGATGGTCTGTAAAACATTAACAAAATATCACAGGAAGCCGACACTTGTAAATAATATTCATATATGGATTAGTGATATTTTAAAAGATGCTGGAGCTCTCTGGATAATATTTCAGTGTTTATGCATGGGTTGGTGAGTACATTTTTCATTCACTAAAATGAGTCTTTTCTTGAAAGTGGTCTATATTATGACTCATAACTGAATACTATATGTAGAATATCACTAAAAATCTTTCATATTCTAATTCTACATTCATTTATCTTTACTGTGATGTATAATATGTGTGTCTTTGTTGTGTAATAACTCAGTAACTTTAGAATTTATAAAGGTACTGCTTTAAGGTACAAAAATAATTCTGGCAAAACTGATGAAAAAATTCCGGCCTGCAAGAGCTAAGTCTGGCCGTTGTCAAACTTGAGTAATTCTTTAAACAATTTCTACTATGTTCTTCTGACTTGGATGTAGTATACTTGCCCACCACCAGAGTTCAAAACATTATCCGTTAGCCCTTTAAATATTCGTTAATGACGTTAGTCTATATCTATAGTTGTTAACCCTGTCTGCATGTGGTTCTTGAACTATCTTCAGGATTGCAATCTAGTAAATGATCTACATACCATTTTCCTTGATGAGATGCTCAAACGAAATAACTTGACCATAACTCGATAACAACATACCGTTGTTGGAAGAATCTTGATCTGTCTTCTCTGCAAAACTGCAGTCAGTTCTACACTTTATAAAAGTATTCAAGCTGGTTTCTTCCTTCTGCCTTCTTCATTGTACAGATGTCTACCCTTGTTAGCCTAAGCTAACTTTCACATAGCTGGCTTACAGCATGGAGTAAAGTGAAGGGTAAAAAACAAGAGGGCTTTTTCCGACTACCCACGGGTTTATCTACCCCTATTTCATGTGACCAAGTCCCCCTATTCTCAAATTTAAACTCGTTACTCTTCTCTCAGTTATCTCCCTTTTCCTGTCACAACTGGGTCCAAGGTGGGTAAATAAAAACGCGATGGCAAACCGCTGTGTTTTAATCATTTTCCAGTGGAATGCAGAAAGGATCAGAAATAAGAAACAGGAAGCTGCATGCTGCAGACAGTGAAGTAGCCTGCATCGAGGAAATTTACATGAACCAATTCAGAGGTTTCTAGTTAGGGGGTATCAAACCATAAGGGTAGATAGAGAGGGGGACAAAGGGGGCATCCTAGTCCTGACAAGCAACCCGCTACCAACCAAAGAAATACAAGAGGACAACCAGAAGCAGTGGGAGACCACAAACTTTCATGATATACAACAGGTACTACCTACATGAAAATTATTATTCTACCCTACATTTTTTTTCAAAAACCAAAATAGTATCAAAACTATTCTTTATGTTGACCCCATTTAACCATTATAACACATATCTAATGGAGTTCAGATTTTGGTGCTACAGCAGGAACTTAATTAAGGCTGGTTAATGGTTTCAAACTTACCACTTGACCCTTGAACATTTATTAATGTTTTTACTTTGAATTATTTAACTTAGCTTAAACACATATATTTACTGTCTTTTTTTGTGTGCTGCTAAATAATAATAATTACAATACAGTGTTTCATGCCTTGTATACTTACTTACTTACTTAGTCGTTCCCCTTCTACCGTGAGGTGTAGAGGTTCATGCCTTGTATAGTTTGTGATTATTCTTTCCATTAAACTTATGATCCACATTGCTACATTTACTTGGTTGTTAGATCTGTGTGTTTTTTTGGCTACTTTATAAAGGATAAAGCAAGCTAGTTCTACCTACCATATTCACTACTTTATAAAGGATAAAGCAAGTTAGTTCTACCTACCATATTCACTACTTTATAAAGGATAAAGTAAGTTAGACCTACCTACCATATTCACTACTTCATAAAGGATAAAGTAAGTTAGTTCTACCTACCATATTTACTACTTTATAAAGGATAAAGTAAGCTAGTTCTACCTACCATATTCACTACTTTATAAAGGATAAAGTAAGTTAGTTCTACCTACCATATTCACTACTTTATAAAGGATAAAGTAAGTTTTACCTACCATATTCAGGCTCAACATTGTCTTCAAATGTTTGCTGCTCATTATTTTTTTCATTTACATGAATGCCAAATGACAATCTCTTGATGACAAATTCTGTTGAAGAAATTGGACTGCAGCTTTGCTGAACTTCCTTCGTAACAACTAGTTTGGATTTTTTCAAGGTATCTAATGCTCTCTGCGGATGTATAGATATGACATTATGGAACAAACTAGCGACACAACTGACAGGCATTTAATATTTTATTTTTCAGTCTCTTAAAGTGTTGATAAGTTTATTGTGTTAATTTCTACTTGTTATGTTTGCATAAAAGCCTTTATGCCAACTTTACATGTAGCATTGGGCAGAGCAACCTAACCTTTGAAGTGAAGACAGGAGTACGACAGGGATGCCCCTTATCAACCACTCTATTTTTAACAGTCATAGATTGGGTGATGCGCCAAACAAAAGAGGGCAGTCCAAGAGGAATAAGATGGACTACATTTTCTACATTGGAAGATCTGGAATATGCAGATGACATTGCACTGCTAGCACATTCACATCAACACATCCAGGAAAAAACGGATAGACTTAATAAGTATAGCCAGCAGGTGGGCTTGAACATCAACCTAAAGAAGACAGAGGTCATGATGCTCAATGTGAGCAACCCTGAGCCCATATCAGTAAGGAATCAGCAACTGGAACAGACAGATGCCTTCACATACCTAGGATGCATAGTAACACCAGACGGCGGAGCAAGCAAAGACATCAACAACAGAATGAACAAAGCAAGAACAGCCTTTTTTAGTCTAAATTACATCTGGAAGTCATCTCAGTACAGCACAAGCACAAAATTAGGATTATATCAGAGCTGTGTGCTTTCTGTGCTTCTCTATGGCACGGAGAGCTGGAGAGTCACAGAGAAGGAAATGTCGAAATTGTCCTCTTTTCACACAACATGCCTAAGAAAAATTCACCGAATCTTTTGGCCGAATACCATCACCAACCAAGATCTGCTTACTCGGAGCAAGCAAGAGGACATGCACACCATCATAGCTGGCAGACGCTGGGGCTGGGTTGACTATGTCCTCAGAAGAGACCCCGATGCCATCACAAGAACAGCTATGCTATGGACCCCTGAAGGAAAACGAAAGACAGGCCGACCAAAAACAACTTGGCGGAGGACTGTGGAGGCTGAGATGCAAAGAATGAACCAGAGTTGGGGCACTGTACAAAGGATGGCTGCCGACCGAGCAAAGTGGAATCAATTTGTTGTTGCCCTACAAGGCGCCACCAGGCATAATGCCCACTGACTGCTTTGACGGTCAGCGGCTAAGGATCAAAGAAGAATGTTTGCATAACATTTTTGTATGTTCAACAGCATGTATAATGTGCAATGTAAGTACTTTGCAGTCATAATTACTTAGCATTCCCAAAGTACTCTTTGGGACACACATTTCAGATTATTATTTACTACCAATAACCCGTCAAACTTGAAGGGTTTTTAATTATAGTGTGCTGTTTCCATTCCCGGATGAGCAGATAGAAGTACATTCTTAGAGTGTTTTTGGTTTCTTTCCATTATACGGTGTAATCAAACTGTTCATGAACACTGTCATTTGAACGCTTTTCTTTGTTGATTGTAACTATTTTCAGGAGAGTATATATAATGGAAACAATACAATTGTTCAGTATGGTTGCATTCCTCAGCTGTGACCAACATACACTTACTTACTTACTTATTCGTTCCCCTTCTACACTGAGGTGTAGAGGTTTGGAAGAGAGAGCGCCATACTATCCTATTGGCTGTCTTCCTCCTGGCCTGGTTCCATTCTAGTCCTCGGTCCTTCAAAGATTGTCTAATGTTGTCCTCCCAACGGACCCTGGGTCGTCATGGGGGTTTGGATCCCTGGCTCTTTGTTTCCTTTGTTTCCCATGCTTGTTGTGGTAGCCGATCTCCCATTCTGCAGACATGGCTAAAAAATCTTAGTTGGAATTGTTCTACTTGGGTCTGCAGGGGGTGGGATTTTAGGCCTTGATGTATCGTCTGGTTGCGGACCATGTCTCTTCTTGTTACTTCAACCACCTTCCTCAGATATCTCATTTCTGAGATTTGGATCTGGCTTTTGTAGGTTGTAGTCATTGGCCATGACTCACATCTATATGTCAAAACTGGGACATAGGTGGAGTGGTATACAGCCATCATCGTTTTCTTACCAACCTCTCTCTTGCTGAGGAATCCTCGATTTATGGCCTGAAAAAGTCTCCCAGCTGCTGCTTTTTGAGTGGCCAACTCTTCTTTGATGCCTCCCTTTCAGTCTATAATAACTCTGAGGTATTTAAAGTGGTTGACCTGCTCCAGGACCTGTTCTCCCAGCTTAATCTGATGTCTTCTTTCTTCTCGTGATATCACCATGGATTTTGTTTTAGAGCTGCTTCTGACCATCCTTCTCTTCTCCAGCTCTTCCTTCCAGACTTGCAGGTTGGATTGAAGATGTGTCTCTCTGATTTAGCAATCAGGGCAACATCCTATAGCCAGTTGTTGTGAGTAGTTTCCCATTTTCATTCATTGTTCTCGGCCTACGTTTCCCAAGCTTACTTTTTTAAGTGGATATTGTCTGCACCTATCTTTGCATTTAGGTTGCTCATCAAAATTGTGATGTTATTCCTTCTCTTTCTAGCAATGATATTTTGTAACCTGGAGTAAAATTCTTCTTTCATAATTCTTTTTTTTTTTTATGTAGTGAGCAAGAAGCCATATGAAAACCCTAGATGTACAGTACAGATCAGGGTTTCTGAACCGGGTACCACGAGATAGGGGTTCAAAAAATATAAACGTCTTTTTTTTTTAATTTTAACTTTGCATGCTGGGCAATGTTGGCGGACATAGTGGAGCAGGTTTTTTTTCCTTTGTATTCATGTTGCTTTCTCCTATCACTTTTAGTAGATTTGCTATTTAACATTGTCAATACATTTTCAATTTGTAAATAACTAATTAAAATCAATTTACAAATTTTATTTAAATTAAATATAATAATAATAATAATAATAATAATAGCCCCTTCAGTCATAACTGACTATGGGAATGCGCCCCTGAGGTGGCAGCCCTCAGCTGCTTATTTTCCTGGTGCTCATTTCGACGTTTTCTCCTCACCTCTGCTTCTTGTGTGAGCCTCTCTTTGCCCAATCTGAGGTGGTGCCGTAAATAGCATCGCCACTTAGTGCGATCGGCAGCTTCATCCTCCCATGTTGCTGGATCCATGTCCAGTGCCCTCATATCTCTCTTGCACACATCTTTGAACCTCAGCTGTGGTCGCCCAACTGTTCTCTTGCCATCTGCTAATTGTCCGTAGAAGATATCTTTTGGGATGCGACCATCTTCCATGCGGCGAACATGGCCAAGCCAGCAAAGTCTGCGCTGTCTAAGCAGCGTATACATACTTTGAAGGCCAGCACGTGACAACACCTCGACATTTGTCACTTTATCTTTCCACGAGATGCCGAGGATGCGGCGTAGACACCGCAAATGGAAGGTATTGAGCCTTCTTTCTTGCTTAGCATAGGTCGTCCAGGTCTTGCTGCCATATAGGAGTGTGCTGGTGACGCAGGCATTATATACCGCAGCTTTGGTCTTCATTGTGAGTTTAGAGTTTCCCCAAACACGCGATGTGAGGCGGGCAAAGGTAGCTGCAGCTTTGCCAATGCGGCTGTCGATTTCTGTATCCAGTGAGAGTTTGTCATTGATGGTAGACCCTAGGTATGTGAAGTGGTGCACCACTGCCAATTCATAGTTATCAATAGTGATAACTGGTGCAGCACCCACATCCTGACTCAGCACATTCGTTTTCTTTAGACTTATTGTGAGGCCAAAGTCCTTGCATGCTTTAGTGAAGCGATTCATCAAGCTCTGAAGCTCCTGTTGGCTTTGAGTGACGACTGCAGCATCATCAGCGAACAACAAGTCTCTTATAGTGACCCTTCTGATTTTTGTTTTTGCCTTCAGCCTTGAAAGATTAAACAGACGGCCATCTGACCTAGTGTGAAGGCATATTCCTTCAGTTGCATCTCTGAATGCATGTTTCAAGAGTAAGGCAAAGAAGATTCCGAAGAGGGTCGGAGCCAGAACACAGCCTTGTTTAACGCCACTTCGTATATCAAAGGGCTGTGACGTGCTTCCAGCATATTGGACTGTTCCCTTCATGTCGTCATGGAATGACAAATTAAATATACAGAGCCCACTATACATGAATTAAATCCCATTTTCTGTGATAAAACTTTTAGGCCTACTTTGAGTAAGGCTTAAGAAAATCAAAAAGGAAATTTTCTTCTACCTACACTACTAACTTGCATTATGGCTGATATATCCTTTGTGAGTAGAGGGTAGGGTTAGGGGGTCATACAAAAAAAGTGGGCTAATAAGTTGGCAGAAATAAACAGATCTATAGAATAAAATATCCATTTACTAATCGAAAGAGCTTGGACAATTATTACTAAATTATTATACTTACAACTTACTGATCATGTCTACGTACTGTGAGCTTTATATATATATATAGATAGATATGGATGAAAAAGTTGAGAAGGCTGATATAGATAATCCCAAAGACTCTTCAAACTGGCTTTGGAAGAGTGACTAGCTCATCAGCCATAGTTAAACAACAATGAACTCTACTTTTGTGTGTCATTTTCAAATTTTTTTTCTCATGGAAATAAACACTGGCTTTTGTCAGTATAATGCAAATTAATAAAAAGAATTTGTTCACCACAAAAGTCACATTCTGACCCCAGAGACATGAGAGTGGGTAGAAGTAAAATAAAGGTATCTCACTCAAAGATCTATAAGTATATAAACCAATAAAACGGTATTGAATCAGTTTTACAAATAACGGTTCACATGAAACAAGGGACGTTTCAGGTTCTACCCTTTGTCAGCCACAAACAGGTGCAAATACAAGAATTACATATAGGTACTACAAAAACATATGCTGATGAGACACTGAGTGATACAAGCAGATGGAAAAAGTGAACACCCTCAGTGATGAGCGAAAAAAGAACAATAATAATGCAAGAAAATCATAAAACCTAAAACAAATTCCGAAACAAGAAAGTAAATAATCAACGAAATGAAAAAAAGAATGAACAAAACTTCGGAACAAGTAAAAGTTCACTTAGCTAGATCCGTAGATGCTTGGAAAAGAAGACTGTAGTACTCTGTCCAAAAAATCTCTAAGGAAGTGATGTATAATTATTAAAGATATAAAAGGATATGAAATGAACCAAAACAAAAACATAAGAAGATAGATTGAAAAAACAACGAATAAAGAAGAATCAAAAAGAGAGAAAAGCTACCAGAATTTTTGCAAAATGATGTTGAACATTAAGGCCACCAGGAGGTAAAACGCCCATTTGAAAAATAAGACAATTCTCCAACGAAAAGTGAATTCGGTCATCACCGACACATGAAAGGAGGGCAGTGACATGAATATCAGAATTACCTGAATGGTCAGGCCTATTGAAATGTTTGCCATGATAGATGTCATTCAAGTGCTCATGAAACCTGTCTGCCAAACGCCTGCTAATTTCACCAATATAGGTAATGCCACACCTCTTGTAGCACAGTGGGCTGATCACCTGCTTGCCAACCAATCTGATTACAGAAACAACGATAGATTGTTTGGTCTGTTTCTGTTCCACAAAGACGCCACTAGGCGTGGTGGAAACAGCGATAGATTGATCAATTTGTTGTTGCCCTAAGACGCCACTAGGCGTACTGGCCACATACTGCTTTGCCGGTTGGTGGCTAAGGATGGAAGAAGAAGAAGAAGAAGACACCTCTTGTAGATGATTGCATAAATCAGGTTTCTGGATTTGCACATGAAAGACTCTCTAATGATAAATTTTCCTTTCGGAAAAGTGACTGTCTGAGTTCGGAGTACAAACGGACAGCTCTTACATATGCAGCGTTGGCATGGTTTAGTGCCAAAGTATGAAGAGCTAGCATGTCGCAAGTGACTGTGTACAAGAATATGCCTAAAATTCCAACCCTGCGATATGCCACCAAAGGTGTATCATGAAATAACTCTCTGGTATCAGGATCAGAGTGGCAAATAGGCAGATGTCAAAACAGAGTTTTCTTCACCACCAGACAGTGAGGATGGAAAGTTAGAATCAGTTAGAACCATGAGCATCAGTAGCCTTATAAGACGTTTTAAGAACAGTAGGGCTAATAGTCACAGTGATGTCAAGGAAGTTAACTGAAGTTGTAGAAATTTCAGAAGTGAATTTGATGGCAGGATTGAAATTACCAACATAGTCAATAAATCGAAGGAGGTCTACCTCAGACATGTCTGTAATGCCAATAACATCATCAATATAGCAGCAATATAGCAGTGGTAAAACTCGGGTATTGGTCCATCGTAACTTTGAAGGACCAAATATTCAAAGTGGCCCATAAACAGGCAAGCATAACTACGGCCCATCTTAGTACCCATAGCGGGACCCAAAGATGCAGCAATAGTGAATGCAGTCAGCGACCCATAGCTTGACTGCTTGCATCAGGATCAGCGAACCAGAGCTGGTCAAGACCGTACTCCACCTCCATGTGGTGGTCCTGGAAACAGTCTGCAGCAGTGCAGTTCTGGCTGAGCGAGTACGGAACGCAGAGGGAAGGCAAACCCGGTCCCAAAAACTGTTGTGCTGAAGTTGGATGTGTCGACCGAAAGGTGCAGATATCACAGCTTAGGCGTAAACAGACACAACGCAACCACCGTCCTTTTCAGGGCAAACAAGGAAGAAGAAGTACCCATAGCAATGCCACTGATTTGGTTGAAGAATTGGCCATTAAACTCAAAAGTGTTGAGAATAAGAACCAACTCAGCAAGGCAAAGAAGCGGACCTGTACTTATAGTAAGATCAGTACGCTGGTCGGGAAAAAATTGGAGTGCCTTGAGACCATCAGCATGTGGAATAGAAGTATAAAGGGAACAAACATATAGGAGGAAATGATGGTAAGTACGATCAGGCGTGAATCTGATCGAATCAAAGGTAGTGATAGCATGAGTAGTGTCTTTCAAATAAGAAGGCAGATTGACGACTAAAGGCTGGAAAATACTATCAAGGAATTCAGAAATACAATCAGTGGGACAAGAACAGGCTGAAACAATAGGCCTACCAGGGTTAGCGATTTTATGCACCTTAGGAAGCATGTAAAAGGAAGGCTTACCAAGAATACTATCAAAAATATTGAGAGATAAAACACCAGAAGGAAGAAGATCATCATGGACAAGGCCACGGATAGTCTCATAAACAGTAAGATTATTCCAGACTGTAGCTTCACCAGAACAAGGTGAGTAAAAGGTGGTGTTCTTCTTCTTCGATCCTTAACCACCGACCGTCAAAGAAGTCAGTGGCCATCATGCCTAGTGGCGTCTTGTAGGGCAACAACAAATTGATTCCACTTTGCACTGTCGGTGGCCATCCTTCGTACAGTGCCCCAACTCTGGTTCATTCTTTGCATCTTAGCCTCCACAGTCCTCCGCCAAGTTGTTTTTGGTCGGCCTCTTTCGCTTTCCTTCAGGGGTCCTAAGCATAGCTGTTCTTGTGATGGCATCGGGGTCTCTTCTGAGGACATCACCAACCCAGCTCCAGCGCCTGCCAGCTATGATGGTGTGCATGTCCTCTTGCTTGCTACGAGTAAGCAGATCTTGGTTGGTGATGGTATTCGGCCAAAAGATGCGGTGAATTTTTCTTAGGCATGTTGTGTGAAAAGAGGACAATTTTGACATTTCCTTCTCTGTGACTCTCCAGCATTCCACACCATAGAGAAGCACAGAAAGCACGCAACTCTGGTATAATCTTAATTTTGTGCTTGTGCTGTATTGGGAGGACTTCCAGATGTTATTTAGGCTAAAGAAGGCTGTTCTTGCCTTATTCATTCTGATGTTGATGTCTTTGCCTGCCCCACCGTCTGGTGTTACTATGCTTCCTAGGTATGTGAAGGTATCTGTCTGTACCAGTTGCTGATTCCTTACTGATATGGGCTCAGGATTGCTCACATTGAGCGTCATGACCTCAGACTTCTTTAAATTGATGTTCAAGCCCATCTGCTGGCTAAATTTATTAAGTCTATCTGTTTTTTCCTGGATGTGTTGATGTGAATGTGCCAGCAGTGCAATGTCATCTGCATATTCTAGATCTTCCAATGTAGAAAATGTAGTCCATCTTATTCCTCTTGGACTGCCCTCTGTTGTCTGGCGCATCACCCAGTCTATGACTGTTAAAAATAGAGTGGTTGATAAGGGGCATCCCTGTTGTACTCCTGTCTTCACCTCGAAGGTTAGGTTGCTTTGCCCAACACTACACGTAAAGTTGGCATAGAGGCTTTTTATGATTGACTCTATGCAGCTTGGAATTCCATAAGCCCTCAGTATTTTCCATAAACTGTCCCTATGTATGCTGTCAAAAACCTTTTCAAAATCAACAAAATTTATGTAAAGCTGTCTTTGCCATTCTGAGCACTGCTCTATAATGTTCCTGAGAGTGAATATATGGTCGACACATCTTCTGTTCTTTCTAAATCCTGCTTGTTCTTTCCTCAGTTTGTAGTCTACTGCTTTTGAAATTCTCTGTATAATTATCCTGCCTAGTATTTTGCTGGGAACTGAGAGAAGAGTGATTCCTCTCCAATTATTGCAGTCTGCAAGATCTCCCTTCTTGGGCAATTTGACAATTATTCCTTTGTTCCACTCTGATGGTGTTTTCCCCGTTTTCCACTCTTGTGCAAATAGTGGTTCTAATAGTTCTGCTGCTAGCTCAGGGTCTGTCTTAAATAGCTCTGCATTTAAGTTATCATGGCCCGGAGCTTTACCATTCTTTAACCCTTTGATTGCTGTGATGATTTCTTCTTTTCGTGGAATGTCTGTATTTACATCTAGATCGTTTTCAGCCTCAGGAACATTCAATTGTGTCTCTGGTATTTCCTTGTTCAGAGTTTCTCTGAAGTGCTCTGCCCATCTTGTTTCCTGTCCCTCTGCTGTCTTGATGAGATTTCCTTGCTTATCTCTTACTAATGTAATATTGTTTGCACCTTGTTTTCCGCTGATGAATTTAGTTATTTTGTATACTGTGCTTTGTTCATTTCTCAGTGCTGCCTCTTCTGCCTGTTTTGCAAGATCATCTAGGAAATTCCTTTTGTTGGCTCGGGTTTGGCGTTTAACTTCCCTGTCCAGCTGGCTGTACTGTTCGCTATATAGTTGCTTTAACCTGGGGGACTTCGCTTCTGTTTTCTTTCTTTTCATTTCCTTTCTCATCTTTATGGTGTTTAGTGTTTCTGGTGTTATCCAGTCTTGCTTTTTCCTTTCCTGGAATCCTAAGCATGATTTGCTACTTTCCTTATATATTGTTGAAATGGTGTTGAAATTCTGGTCTGTATCATCAGTCAATGTCTTTTCCTGGCTTTTGGCAAATTGATATCGTTTCTTAATGTCGGCCGCAAAAGCTTTTCTGGTAAGGGGGTCCTTCAATTTGCTGATGTCAAACCTTTTCTGTGTAGTTACAGTTGGTCCAGCCCTTCTTAGTTTCACTTTCAGTTTTGCTACTACTAAATGGTGATCACTTCCCACATCTGCACCTCTTCTTACCTTCACATCTTGTAATGCATGTCTCCATAAAAGGTGGTGTTACTAGCTGTGTAACTCTTTTATGAATGTATAAGTCCTTACGCAAAACAACCACAGCCCCCCCTTTGTCTGCCGGTTTGATAACAATATCATCACGGTTTCTAAGGCGTGACAATGCCCACCATTCAGAAGACGTGAGGTTAGATCGACGGAGATGGCATAGAGTGAGCTGGTCAATGTCATGTAAAGTATTGGCAATATATAAATCCAGAGCACGAGAAGCTCCTGGAGCTGGAGTCCAGTCTTGTTTAGGTTTGTTAAAACGATGAAAGATATCAGTATCGGAAACCCTGGTAGAATCATTACCGTTACAATGGTAATATTTGAGACGCATGCTGCGATGGAAGCTGTGAACATCTTGAAGCAGAGAATATTTATCAAAATTAGAATGAAGAGGAACAAACTTAAGACCTTTGCTCAGGACAGACAAATCATCAAGAGACAGATGCAAATCTGGAGGAATGCAAATAGCATGGGTAGAAGACTGAATAGAGGACCCTGAAGGAGGTTGCGGATGGAGGCGGCGCAATTTCTCTTTTTTATGCGTGCACAAACAAGTATACAGCTCCCTATTCATGTCATGGATAATAGTGCGAATAAGAGAGAACGCTGCCGGGCATGAAGAAGTCAGTAGACATAGTTGTGTAAGGTTGGATTTGGAAAGTTCAAACGGAGTCAGCTGGCGTTTATGTATAGCAATGATGCACCTCATACATTGGAAGAAACATTTCTTCTCAACTTGTTGTAAGCAGTGCTGGTCAGCAGGATGAGGAAGTCCAGCTGATAGATGGAAGCTAGAGACAAATCCTTTGGGAATAACCCTAGCACGGAGACAGTTCTTGAGAAAATTAATGTGACATGTACAGCGAGAGAAAATGAATGGGTAATAAAAGAATGAAGAGAAGAAATCAACTGTTTCTGATAAGGCATAATGAACAAATGTAAAAATATGAAACAAGAGAAGCACACAAAATATAGCAGTCAAAGATCTACACATTTATTGTTACCTGAAGGTAATTCTGGGCCCTTGTTATGTCATCGCAAATCAGTTTCATCTCAATCAGATCGCATAATAAAATGAGACACCTGTGTGGGGGGGGGGAAATATGCACATTCAAGATTTTAAATGCTTCTCTTCTGCTGCCTCAAGTTTGTAATGTTTTTCACTGATTAAATTACCATGATCATGAGGTGCCTCAAAATTATTGATGTTAAATTAATGGGGGAAAACTGTATTTATACGAGTAATTAAGTTCCCCCCCCCCAAAAAAAAATATTTCTTACCTATTGTAACAATGGTGCAGTATCATTTCTGTAATGGAATTCTTTATACCTGAATTATTACAAATTGCTCTTTGTTTTTCTTGTAAGATTAGCTACAATGCAACCAGTAATAATAATAATAACAGCCCCTTCAGTCATAACTGACTATGGGAATGTGCCCCTGAGGTGGCAGCCCTCAGCTGCTTATTTTCCTGGTGTTCCTTTCGACGTTTTCTCCTCACCTCCACCTGTTGTGTGAGCGTCTCTTCGCCCAATCTGAGGTGGCGCCGTAAATAGCATCGCCACTTAGTGCGATCGACAGCTTTATCCTGCCATGTTGCTGGATCCATGTCCAGTGCCCTCATATCTCTCTTGCACACATCTTTGAACCTCAGCTGTGGTCGCCCAACTGTTCTCTTGCCCTCTGCTAATTGTCCGTAGAAGATATCTTTTGGGATGCGACCATCTTTCATGCGGCGAACATGGCCAAGCCAGCAAAGTCTGCGCTGTCTAAGCAGCGTATACATATTTTGAAGGCCAGCACGTGACAACACCTCGACATTTGTCACTTTATCTTTCCACGAGATGCTGAGGATGCGGCGTAGACACCGCAAATGGAAGGTATTGAGCCTTCTTTCTTGCTTAGCATAGGTCGTCCAGGTATGCCTATAATATTGTCTTAACCAGAAATCTTAGTATCACATCAGATTTTTCTTGCCCACTTTATCTCATATCTCAGCAACTAGCAATTTAACAGATATCACAATTCTCTGAAGTAGTCACATTATCACACTTCTTTAAAGTAGTCACATTATCACACTTCTCTAAAGTTGTCACATTATCACACATCTTTAAAGTAGTCACATTATCACACTTCTCTAAAGTTGACACATTATTACACTTTTCTTTAAGCTGTCACATGATTACACTTATCTAAAGCTGTCACATTATCACACTTCTCAAAAGTTGTCATATTGTCACACTACTCTAAAGTTGTCATATTATCACACTTCTCTAAAGTTGTCACATTGTCAATCAATCAGTCAATACCCTTTAGCTCCCCAAGGAGCATAGGCCTTCAACGAACACGTGCCAAGTCTTCCTGTCCTGTGCCATCCGCTCAAGTTCTTTCCATGTTTTCCTCATCATTTTCACCTCTGTATCCAGCTCTCTTCTGCATGTATTTTTTGGTCTACCTCTGCCTCTCTTTCCTTGTGGATTCCAGAACAAGGACTGCCTTGTAATGTTATCAACAGGTTTCCTCAATGTGTGTCCTATCCAGTGCCAGCATCTTCTTCTCAACTCTTGTTCCACTGGCACTTGTCTGGTTCTTGTCATTAATTCCCCATTTGTGACTTTGTCATACCATTTCAGTCCTTCTATTCTACGCAAGCACCCATTTATAAAAGTCTGTAGCTTTTTGGTTGTTGTTTTTGTTGTTCTCCGTGTCTTAGAGCCATACAATAGGACTGACTTGACATTTGAGTTGAAGATTCTTATTTTCATGTTGGACTTGATTTCTCTTGTTGTCCAAATGTTTCCCAATGCAATGAAAGCTCCTCTTGTTTTTTGTATTCTTATATTGATATCACTGTCTGTCCCTCCAACTATGTCTATATTACTGCCAAGATGTGTGTATGATTCTACATCTTTTAGTGGTGTTAAGAGCCAAGTCATCTGCAAAATCCAGATCATCAAGCTGTTTAGTCAGATTCCACTGGATTCCATTTCTATTGTGTGATATTGATGTTTTCATAACCCAATCTATTGCTGGTAAGAAAAGAAATGAAGAAAGAGGCATCCCTGTCTCACTCCCATTCTAAGTGGTTCTATAAGTTGTCCTTCATGAAGAACTCTGCATGTCACGTCTTCATAGGTCACATTATCACACTTCTCTAAAATACTCACACTTCATTAAAGTTGTAATATTATCACATTTCTCTAAAGCTGACACATCATCACATATTTTTTATTGCCTTCCTCTTCTCTTTGCTAGAAGGAATTTAATGGCAGTTACAATTCTCTAAGGCAGTCACACATATAACCTTCTCACTCCACATTTTTTTGCATTCTTTTTGTTTCTGTGACATTTTGAAAATATTTTCTTGGTAGTGTTTAGGTGAATATCAAATTGACAGAGTAGTTACAGCGCTGGTCTCTTGCTGCACAGGTGCTGAGTTTGGTTCAAGGTGTTACTGTGTTAGCATCTGGACCTAGTATAGTGAAGTCTCTAACACTTCACTCCTGTATAGCAGTATCAGATTTGGGAATACCCTTACTATTATTGTTTAGGTGTACCCCTTTTCTTCTTTATGTCTGAACTAAAACATAATACTGAATTATTATATCATAAAAACATCATTATATTGCCACTATAAGCCATAACATTAATCAGAACAACAATGTGTACTAAACCTACCAGGTTGTCAATGTGTATCTGGTGGCTATTGTATAACCTTGAGTAAAAATATCTTCTGCCTGTTTAGCATGTCCAGCATGCATCAGGAGATCTGCATACATCTTCAGGGAACAAAGATACTCATGGATGACATGCCATTTATCAGACAATGAACCTGTGATAAAATATATACTAGCAAAATTTAAAAAAAAAAAAAAAAAAAAGACAACACACAAATAAAGGACATTCTTCATTATCTACGTTTGATGAAATATTACTGGCCACGTGTTACAACATCATTGCAGTCAATTTAATTTTCTTTTGTGCTCTGCCCTTGCAGAAGTCGCTAGTGGCAATTTGTTTAGCAGTATGCAGTTGTCAGCACCATCCATAACCTCATATACGTCATCTTTTACGACATACCAGTAAATGCAGTAGTCCAATGTTTTCTTTGTCTTTTCAGAGGCCTGTAGGAACTACACGGGTGCAAGTCCACTAGTAACAATAGCAAAAATATTCAGTCTTTAGGCAACTTATTTTAAAGAAAATATGCCAGAATTATGTCAATGTAATATGCATATTGTTATAAACATAACACTAACAAATGCAGACAATCAAACACAAATGGCACATTTCCTCAATGAAGTAAAACACAAATGGCACATTTCCTCAATGAAGTCAAACACAAATGTCCAGAGACTGGTTCAATTTTAAAAAAAAAATTTGTTTAGTATTGAAAGAAACAAGCTGTTGCAATCATGTTACTCACATTTACTTTCTGAACACCGGAAATCCTTCCCAAGGCAATCAGAGAATGAACTCTTCAAGTCTTCCATGGACTGTTTAGCCAGGTCAAGTGGATGTGGCCTGGGCCCTGTGTTAGACACACCCAAATTAATGGTGCTGAAACAATCTGTGACACCACACTAACCAATAATATCACAAACTGTCAAACAGACACCACAATAAACAAAAACAAAAAATACAAAATTTAATATTTGCCCCAGACCTGTTTGTTGAATTGCAGCTATTTTTGCTGTATAGATGTTAAACAGCACCTGTGATAATGGTGAAACCTGGGGTAATCCAGGAAAAATGTACATTGTTTCTGATATCCATGTTCTCAAGCAAAATGCAACTGTTCTTTCCATTAAGGCAGCTGCTATCCACCTTGTTAGTCATGGGTTTACACCACATGCAATTACAGTCCATCAGGGTTGCAAAATCTACACTATTGTAAGCATCTTCTAGGTCGATCGCCACAGCCAGTTTCTTGTTTACCCTGGAAACCCTCATATGTGCTTTCTTGTCCTTCATATGTATTGTACTTTTGCAGCAGAATGTTCAGCACTCACTTTTCAAAGCACTTGCTCTAAGAAAATTTTTCTGCTGCTATATCTGTTTTTGGGTACTGTTAATTAAGCTCAGAAAGATTCATTAACCTCCACTGACTGATGCTTTAATTGCTGATCCATCTGTGTATGCATGGGTTAAGTCTAGCTTGGGTAATATTTCTCTGTATTTTGTTATGGCTTGTCTTTATTTTTTAAGTGCTGCTCTTCCAAAACAGGGAGTTTGAGTGCTGTCTAGATGGGTTCGATTGTTGATATGAATCTGCCCTCATCAAGTTGTTTGATGATTCTACAAAGTTGTTTTACTTGAGCTTTCCCCTTCCAAGACCATTTATTTTTTGGTACATTGGGTTGCCTGCCAGCCTCCTGAATTTCTCAGCTTGTTGCTGTACACTTCTCATTTTCTATCCTAGTTTGAGATACATTATTGTTAAGGTCTTCAGTGGTGTTACCTTCATGTCTGTCATTATGATTCTTACTGCTTGGTTATGGAGTTTATTATTGTTATTGAATTTTGACTGAGCTGCTGCTACCCATGGTGCAGTGCAATATTCTAGCACTGGTCTTACTTGCTCAGTGTATAGCCTCTTCAGTATACTTTCATCAGCTCTGAGGCGGTGCCAAACATTTTTTCAAATGATTGTTATTCTTTGCCTCGCTCTCATCTTGTTTTTCTCAGTCTGGGATTTCCAGGTCAAACAGCACTCAGAAGGTAATGGGTTACAAATCAAGAGGGGGGAAGTGACACGTCTGCTGTTTTTTCTGTTGTCTAGTTTTCTGCTTCTTTATTTCTCATGAGTGCCTATAACATACCTTTATGTGTGTAATATTTATTTATTTAATGCATAGGTCGTTTGCCAGTCACTTCGATTACAGAAACAACAGCAGATGGGTTGATTTGCCATTGCCCTAAAGACGCCACCAGGCGTGATGGGAAACAATGGCAAAGAAAACCTATCTGCTGTTGCCCTAAGACGCCACTAGGCGTAATGGCCACTGACTGCTTTGACGGTTGGTGGCTAAGGACGGAAGAAGAAGAAGAAGAATGCATAGGTAGTTCGGATTTTTACACTGCAATTGATGAATCATCAAGGCATAGACTGTTGGAAGTTGGCTTCAAACGTAAAACCAGCAGGGATGGACGTATGAAAGGATACATCCTGCATGTATACAACCAGTGTGCTACAGGTACAATTAGCATTCATATCCTTCAATATTTGCTGGGGAAGACTGAGCACCTATGGGTTTGCCTGGAGTGCAATGATGTCAATTTTATTCAAGAATAACAATAACTAGTTTGGATTTTCATCCATTTTTCCCATTTTGTAGGTTTGTGGTTTTGACCCACCCCTCTACTAATATTAGGAATAGTTACACAGAGATGCTTGCCCTAGTGATATATTTTTCAGAGATCCAACTAGGCTAAGTCATGAAATAACACGCAAAGAGTATTTTGTTAAAAAGTATTCTCTGTTATATCATTTATGTGTGCAAGAATCAAAGTAGGCGGTAGAACTCTAACTTGGGGGATATTTACTTACTTAGTAGTTCCTCTTCTACCGTGAAGTGTAGAGGGTTGTAAGAGACAGTGCCATACTTTTCTATTGGCTGTCTTCCTCCTGGCTTGGTTCCATTCTAGTCCATGGTCCTTCAAAGATTGTCTAATGTTGTTCTCCCAGTGGACTTTGGGTCATCCTGGAGGTCTGGATCCTTGGCTCTTAGTTTCCCGTGCTTGCCGTGGTAGCCGATCCTCTCCCATTCTGCAGACATGGCCAAACCATCTCATTTGAGACTATGGCACAAGCCAAAATGTTGTTGCAAGAAGGCAAGCTTGAGTCAACAATTGATTTGGATAGAAAATCCTGAGCAACAACAAACTTGTCCAGCTGAGAACAGAAAAAAGGTTATAATAGATTAAAAACAGATTACTAAACTTTGGTTAAAAAGTAGCAAATAAGAAGCCAAGCTTCTGCTATTATATTAACGATTCTCCAGGAACATTCCCTCCCTTGATTTTAACTGCACATTTCAATGTACTTTAACAATATGAACTGATTAGCTGATACTATTAGTTCAATAACAAATGCAGAATGGATTATCCAATGGAGGAAAAGTCCATATTTGAGGAAAGGTGATTTTAAATTAAGAACACAAAAGACAAAATGGACTTTCATCAAGCATTCATGTGCTCTAGTTATGGTGGTTTCAACAATTTGTTTGACATGGTGAATTTGCCAGCCTCATTTTAACAGAAGTCCTATTCTTCCTTTGTCTCTCATACCTGCAGTAACTACATGGAGCAACATAAGCATGCATACCTTTATTACTTCATACCTGCAGTAACTACATGGAGCAACATAAGCATGCATATCTTTATTACTTCATACCTGCAGTAACTACATGGAGCAACATAAGCATGCATACCTTTATTACATCATACCTGCAGTAACTATGTGGAGCAACATAAGCTTGCATACCTTTATTACTTCATACCTGCAGTAACTAGATGAAGCAATATAAGCATGCATGCCTTTATTACTGTATGCCCATGTTTCTTACAATACCTGAGTTAAAAACATCTCCTGCTTGAGTGCTCAAAATGTGAGGAACTGAACAATGGTACTATGGTTCTCAAAACGTCAATAGAGTTTAGCTCTGTTTGGATCTACATATAATTGAGCTGAGCAGACACTGAATTTAAACCTGTTACTTGTGGGAAACTGCTCATTAGAAGAGTGGCTTGACTGGTCGCTTGAAGCAACTTCGGTGAAATTTTGCTCCAAAATAAAAAAAAAAGTACACAAAGACTCCAAGAATTAAAAAAACAAAAAGATGGGTTAAAAACATGGATATTAAGAAATAAGTACATATTTGTGGGAACATTTTTTAAAATAAAACGTTACAGAATATGTGTATAGCCTATGCTGGTGATAATTACAAAATGCCAGCTATCCATACTGGTTGTCAATTATGAGTACGTAAAAACTATAATTTAAATTTAAACAAAAATGAAACCTCTATGGTGTCACATGTTTTGAACATATAATCAGGATCTAGGAGAAATATATCTTTGTCGAGTTTAACACCATTTCCTAGTACTTGACAACTGTAAGTGGTTACCTGTCTATTTCTCAAGTGATGGGCAGCAACTCCACATATAACCAGCAAACCTTCATCTTGCAAGAAGCAAGGGTCGTTCAAGACTTCAATGTTGTCTATGTCTATAAGCTGATCAACTAGGTCACTTCTCTTTCCCAGCAATGGGACTATGGAAGCCAGGGTTGAACATAATTGCTTGACCATATCAAAATAGCCCATATTCTGAGCTAAATCATGAGCCATACATACAGCAGTGAATGCTTTGACAGACTAGGGGGAAAAAGAAAGAGAAAGTTAGTCATTTCTTATTAGCTAAAGGAATATAAAATTTCAGCCGAAAAAATGGTAAAGTTTTTCTTCTTTGTTACTTTCAGACATCTACTTGAATGTTTTCAAAGAAAGCTGTAGTTAACTTGGGGCTATTAGCATCTCTGTACAGCTTTTCCAGGATTGGTACTGGTGTTGACCATATGTTGACCTTCTCTGGTAGATGCCACAGTTACACTAACCAGTAGTTCCTATCTTTAGCTTGCTGAATAGATGGTATCCCAATCTGTTGTGACCTATGCGGCATCTGACGATTACCACTTGTTCTCTTCTGTTGAGCTGGTAGTATGCATCATTTTATGTGTGTAACTTGGATGTTCTGCATCACATTGTTTCTGTATTCTTATAAAACTCTTTGAATCCTCAAAGGTTATGCTTGCATCAGGGAATGGAATTTTAGACCAGGGCCAGCATTGAGAAGGGTGAACAGTTCCCATCCTTGCTGTATTTTCCTTCTCTAACTCACAAGCAGAGTCTGATACTCATTTACAGCTGAGTAGACTGCAGCGTGACACTATTGTGTTTTGAACCCTGTACATTTGTTGCTCTGCCATCAATGGTACCTATACCTTGTAGCGGTATGGCAGCTTGTGTACCCTGACAATCCCCAGAGCTATGCCAGTGGGAGTTTTACTCCTGGTAGGTTCAACCAAGCTGAACTGGTCAGCATGGGTAGGTGTCAGACAAAAGCTGGTACCCTGGTCTTCCAGGTTGGGTGTTTTAGCATAGGGCTGACACCCCTGTCTATGTAAAAAAAAACAATGAAGTTATGGAAACAACAACAAATAAACAAACTTTGCTGCGAGATGGACATCCAGAGTCTGTGGCTCGTATGACTGTCAGTGGTGAAAGCCAAAAGGAAGCCACTGACATGAAAAAGGATGTCTTGACCACAAAACATGATACAAGAATAGGATTTTGGAATGTCAGGACAATGAACAACATGGGTAAACTAAAACAGGTCACAGCAGAAATGAGAAACTATAGGTTACACATTCTAGGGATAAGCGAGAGCAGATGGACAGAGGCAGGAAAAGTTAAAACAGCAACAGGAGAAACAGCATTTTACTCTGGAAGAGAGGATGGACAGCACAATGAAGGAATAGCCATTATTCTATAGAAAGGAATAGAAAGGACATTACTGGAATGGAAACCCATCAACAACAGACTGATAAGATTAAGATTGAGAGGGAGATTCACCAATACTACAATAATACATTGCTACGCACCAATG
Source organism: Oreohelix idahoensis (assembly GCA_024509875.1). Classification (NCBI taxonomy): domain Eukaryota; kingdom Metazoa; phylum Mollusca; class Gastropoda; order Stylommatophora; family Oreohelicidae; genus Oreohelix; species Oreohelix idahoensis. The sequence goes on from JAMPIV010016123.1 coordinate 26,995, forward strand.
AATGATAGCGATGAAGAGGTCAAGGATGAATTCTATCAACAACTGCAGAAAGAAATGGAAGACACACCAAATTCAACACCAATTCCACGATATATAATGAAAGCAGCAAATCATGCTTGGGATTCCAGGAAAGGAAGAAGAAAGACTGGATAACTCCAGAAACATTAAACACCATAACGATGTGAAAGGAAATGAAAAGGAAGAAAACAAAAGCGAAGTCCCCCAGGTTAAAGCAACTATATAGCAAACAGTACAGTCAGCTGGACAAGGAAGTTAAATGCCAATCCAGAGCCAACAAAAGGAAGTTCCTAGATGATCTTGCAAGACAGGCAGAAGAGGCAGCACTGAGAAATGAACAAAGCACAGTATACAAAATAACTAAATTCATCAGCGGAAAACAAGGTGCAAACAACATTACATTAGTAAGAGATAAGCAAGGAAATCTCATCATGACAGCAGAGGGACAGGAAACAAGATGGGCAGAGTATTTCAGAGAAACTCTGACCAAGGAACCACCAGAGTCACAATTGAATGTTCCTGAGGCTGAAAACAATCTAGATGTTAATACAGGGACAACACCAACAGAGTGGAAAAAAGGAATAATTGTAAAATTGCCCAAGAAGGGAGATCTTGCAGACTGCAATAATTGGAGAGGAATCACTCTTCTCTCAGTTCCCAGCAAAATACTAGGCAGGATAATTATACAGAGAATTTCAAAAGCAGTAGACCACAAACTGAGGAAAGAACAAGCAGGATTTAGAAAGAACAGAAGATGTGTAGATCATATATTTACTCTCAGAAACATTATAGAGCAGTGCTCAGAATGGCAAAGACAGCTGTACATTAATTTTGTTGATTTTTAAAAAGCTTTTGACAGTATACATAGGGACAGTTTATGGAAAATACTGAGGGCGTATGGAATTCCAAGCAGCATAGTGTCAATCATAAAAAGCCTCTATGCCAACTTTACGTGTAGTGTTGGGCAGAGCAACCTAACCTTCGAGGTGAATACAGGAGTATGACAGGGATGCCCCTTATCAACCACTCTATTTTTAACAGTCATAGACTGGGGGATGCGCCAGACATCAGAGGGCAGTCCAAAAGGAATAAGATGGACTACATTTTCTACATTGGAAGATCTGGAATATGCAGATGACACTGCACGGCTAACACACTCACATCAACACATTCAGGAAAAACGGATAGACTTAATAAGTATAGCCAGCAGGTGGGTTTAAACATCAATTTAAAGAAGTCAGAGGTCATGACACTCAATGTGAGCAACCCTGAGCCCATATCAGTAAGGAATCAGCAACTGGTACATACAGACACCTTCACATACCTAGGATGCATAGTAACACCAGACAGCGGGGCAAGCAAAGACATCAACAACAGAATGAACAAAGCAAGAACAGCCTTTTTTAGCCTAAACAACATCTGGAAGTCCTCTCAATACAGCACAAGCACAAAATTAAGATTATATTAGAACTGTGTGCTTTCTGTGCTTCTTTATGGGGTGGAAAGCTTGAGAGTTACAGAGAAGGAAACGTCGAAATTGTCATCTTTTCACACATCATGTCTAAGAAAAATTCACTGAATCTTTTGGCCGAATACCATCACCAACCAAGATCTGCTTACTCAGAGCAAGCAAGAGGACATGCACACCATCATAGCTGGCAGACGCTGGAGCTGGGTTGGCCATGTCCTCAGAAGAGACCCCGATGCCATCACAAGGACAGCTATGCTATGCACATATGAAGGAAAACGTAAGAGAGGCCAACCAAAAACAACTTGGCGGAGGAATGTGGAGGCTGAGATGCAAAGAATGAACCAGAGTTGGGGCACTGTACAAAGGATGGCCACCGACTGAGCAAAGTGGAATCAATTTGTTGTTGCCATACAAGACACCACTAGGCATGATGGCCACTGACTGCTTTGACGGTCGGCGGCTAAGGATCAAAGAAGAAGAAGACATTTGTCGCTAGAGGCCAGCACTCTTACTGTATATTTTATAAATATGCATTTGGTTGTGTAATGTGGAGAACAGTTATTCTGTATAATGCTATGAACTCACCTGACAGGTGATAATGGCTATGTCAGCAACTCTCTGCAAGAAACGCAAACTCATCTCAGCTCTGAAAACTCCACCAGTCTTCAAAATCTCACTACCTGCTGATGAGTACCAGTTCATCCAGAGTCTGAAAGAGCCTTTTTCAGGTTTCTTTATCACAATGTTACTACTGGTCTGTCAAATGAAATGATTTTTTTTGCTTTAAATGTCGGGTGGAAAAAAGAAATTGGGCAACCACTTAATAGCACACTTGACATCATCAGTTTTAATGGGTAGTTGTAATTTTTTTTAATACTAACTGTATGGATAAACTGATCCAACTTTATGTCAGCTTGAAAATGTTTAAAGAAGTCAGGGGTCAGCCTGATGTTGATATCTCCACAGAGTTATGCTTGTAACAGGCCGAGCTAGCTTTCTAGTTGTCTTTGCCAATCTGTCATCCTCATGCCATGCATGTTGTAATGAGGGGATTCACTGAATCACAACTCTTCTGAAATACTGTAACAGTTTGTAAAAGTACTGCTCTTATGTCATATATGCCTCTACTCTTTTAGCTTCTGAGTGCTGCAACTATCGACAGGACACTTATGAAGAAAGTTACTTGTCTCACGGTGCTTTCTCAGCCATTAGGACTTCTGCTGTGGCTTCAAGGCCCCTGCTTCTGCTCTGAAGTTGTTAGAGAACATCTTGCTGCCACTGACAACTTTTTATTTTCTTTGTACACCTTTGCTCAAGCTCATCTTCGTTTTTTTGTCTCATTATTTGCTGATCTATTTGTGTGTGCATGGGTCCAGGTGTTGGGTAATGTTTCTCTACGTATTTTGTGATTAGGATTCTTTTGTTTAATTCTGCAGTGACAGGTTCTCAGTCTGAAAATTGTAATTTGCTCTTAGCAAGGTGGCGTCTGATTCTGATGCATAAACTATGGGTGTTCCATGTGCCACTTTTCTTTAAAATTATTCAGACCTATCTTTTCAAGCTAAAGTTTGGGACTGTTTAGGAACACGGATACAGACAAAAAACCATACACATAATATTCAGGCTAAACTTCTAATAGCTGTATAGAATTTACTAATTATTTCCTTAAAGCAGTATCTATGACACAATCACGTCATCTCATTCAGCTGTTAAATAAATGTTTTTTTTTTCTTCAGTCCCACTCAAAGACAACAAGTTCCAAGTGAAGAGGCAAATTAACCAGCTTAGTTAATAAACACACATAAATGTTCCATAAAGCTGATAAAAAAAAATTATGCTCTCTTCTCCATGTGCTTCTTGGTCTACCTCTGCTTTTCTTGCCATGGGTGGTTCCAGAACAAGGACTGCCTTGTAATGCTATCAATGGATTTCCTCAGTGTGTGTCCTATCCATCGCCATCGTCTTCTTCTCATCTCTTGTTCCACTGGCACTTGTCTGGTTCTTGTTATCAATTCCCCATTTGTGACTCATACCATTTCAGTCCTTCTATTCTACGCAAGCACCCATTTATAAAAGTCTGTAGCTTTTTGGTTGTTTTTTGTTGTTCTCCATGTCTCAGAGCCATACAACAGGACTGACTTGACATTTGAGTTGAAGATTCTTATTTTCGTTTTGGACTTGATTTCTCTTGTTCTCCATATGTTTCCCAATGCAATGAAAGCTCCTCTTGCTTTTTGTATTCTTATTTTGATATCACTGTCTGTCCCTCCAACTTTGTCTCTATTACTTCCAAGATATGTGTACGATTCTACATCTTTTAGTGGCGTTTCTTCAAGTTCAACCTTGTTATTATTTCTTGCATTTATTCTCATAATATTTGTCATTTTCTTGTGTATTTTCAGGCCCACTTGTTGTGACCTCTCATCGAGAATTTTCATTTTCTCTTGCATCTGATTATGGTTATGGGACAGAAGAGCCAAGTCATCTGCAAAATCCAAATCATTAAGCTGTTTAGTCAGATTCCACTGGATTCCATTTCTGTTGTGTGATGTTGATGTTTTCATAACCCAATTTATTGCTAGTAAGAAAAGAAATGGAGACAAGAGGCATCGCTGTCTTACTCCTGTTCTAATCCTAAAGGGTTTTGTAAGTTGTCCTTCATGAAGAACTCTGCATGTCATGTCTTCATATGTCTTCCTTATTAAGTTAATGATCTTCATGGGAACTGCATAATGCCTCATCAATTTCCAAAGCGATTCTCTGTCTACACTGTCAAATGCCTTTTCATAATCCATGAATCCAATGTATAGCAGTGAATTCCATTCCAGACTTTGTTCAACTATTATTCTCAATGTGGCTATCTGGTCTGTACAGGATCTATTTTGTCAGAAACCTGCTTGTTCATCTCTCAATTGCATCTCTATGGACTCTTTTAATCTCTCAAGGATGATTCTGTTTAATACTTTTCCTGGCACTGATAGTAACATTATTCCTCTATAATTTGTGCACTCTTGTAAATTTCCCTTCTTAGGCAACTTGACCAGATAACCTTCCTTCCATTCTGCTGGTATTTCCTCTCTCTCCCAGATTTTGCCAAGTAGTTTGTATAATATAATAATACGAGAATGATGTAGCGAGATTTGGTACCACTTGCTTTGTTTGTGAAAAAATGTGTAACGCGACACACACACACACCGCACAGGGACAACGCGGTGGATCTTGCTTTGAAGTTTGAAAGTGACTGAAAAATGTGCACTTCATCTAGCCGACCAACATCGAAGAAGGTAGCGAATATATGAAACATGGCCGACCTTAAAAGTTTGCATTAGCTGGAAAGAGAATCTAAAACTACAAGAGCAAGCCTGGATAGAAGACATTTAAATAATAATAATTCACCAAAGGAGATAGAGTATGAATGATATCCAAAAGGATATTATTCAACTGTAAATAGTTTTAAAAATATTTGATATCTTTCATCGTCATCACATCTGCTAAAAGTTAGCTCATAATCTTTAAAAATTTATTATAACTACATACCTAAATGAATTTCAATAAAACTTGGATAGAATGAAAGCCTCATATGGGGGAAATGAAAGGATACCTAGGAAGGAAGGAAAGAGATAAGTGTGTAATGACAAGAAGAGAAAGCAAGTACAGAAAAAGCGCAGATCGCCTCAAACCAAGAGATTAAACAAAAATCTTAGTGGACTTCAGACGGTGCTTTCTCGTATGGGAGTCGCCCAAATATAAGAACACAGCGGCGCGTTTAAAATCACACACACCAAATTCAGAAGCCAGAGTGAGAAACTGGAAGACAGTATCTGCAAGAAAAGTTCTTTTTTCATGCTGCATGCAGGGCAGATAGACTTCAACTAATACAGCCTCACTGTGCGCTTAATAATCCTAAGAGGGTATGTAAGTTTATTAAAGATATGTGTGACTAATATCAATTTATTTCAGATGTTGTTTACGATTTGATTGTATCAGACATAATAAAAAGGGAATGACGCTAACCAGAGATAACCTCCACCGGCATTGTTAGGAAGCATAACCATTAATTGGTTAGCCAAATATATCATGGCTAGTTCTTGCCTGGAAGCTTACGACATACCAGCAAGTACATAATAGACTTGGCATCCATAAGAAGAAGGCAATGATTATATCTTACCCATGTAACATAACATGTGATTTATTCATGTTTTTTGTTATTTTCTGCACAGTGGACATTATCTTAACATGCTATCTCTGTAACATACTACCATGATTCATTCATTTATATACAAACACTGAAGACATGGTCGCCTCATGAACAGCAGTAGTTGGTGAGATTGTTGGAACACCATGGCCACCTATTACCTTTTGTTCCAGGTTTTATTATATATCCTGATTGAGCTCATGTTCGAGTTCGTGATCGAGTTTAAACTAAAGACTTGAGGACCTTTGATCCTGCTAACTGAAGCCTGGTCAACCAATCTTCAACACCTTAGTCCCCCGTAGTTTCGAACAAACACAAGATAAGTTTTTCTGTATCCCATCCAACAAACACTGTGAGCAGTTGCTAATGTCGATGATGATAACAGCTAGAGACCAGATAGCAAGATATATCAAAAATATACTGTGACAGACTTTTCTAATTTCATTGGAAGATTCATCCAAGATGTTTTACTACTATTTATTTTAATTTGTAACTATAAATAATCATACATTTTACCATCTTCCAACACCTATTTCTTATTACAAGAATGTATAGTTGTACATAATTAATTATGAAAGTATACTCATTTGACTTGGTAAATTTTTAACTGTTAAATTTTGAGTTACTTTTTCTACTAAGTTAATTATATTATCACATAGGGTTACTATAGCGAAAGTGGCACAGTATACTTCTGAAGCTTAAATCTATTGTCCAGCTCAGAGTATTCACAGCCGTAACTCAATTGTGATACCACTGCACTTCTCTGGCACTGGGACTTCATACTTTCTGGAGAGAGATTCTACTTCTTTTCTACCACTATCATCACACCAGATAAACCTTTCGCTACAAATGAGAAAACATATTTAAAATAAGTCTCATGCTAGAGCATTCTGATCATTCACTTCTGCTTTAAAAATCTCACCCAGTGTTTATCTGAAGTTGCTTTCTTTATACTGCAGTACATTAAAAAAGCTTGTGCATAAATATCATTGAAAGTGTGGGAGTTTTCTTGGAGAATTCTCACAGCTTCTTCAACCAGGTTAAAACACTCTCTGAAGATAAAAGATGACACAATAACTATTATATTTCTCAGAAAAAAGTACAATACTAGAGTTACACAAAGATGACACAATAACTATTATATTTCTCAGAAGAATGTACAATACTGGAATTACACAAAGATGCAGAAACCAACCCTGTCTAAGCAGCTGTGGGGCCTAAGCAATTAAAAGCAATGTAACCCTGTGGCCTCTGTCTGGTCACATAAAACTCAAAAGATGCTTCATCTGCCTACTGTTTAAAGACTACAAAGGTGATAATAATACTTTATTAGTATAGTGTATGCTATCTGGCATCTGAGATGAATTAATGTATACTAGCCGCCTATAAAAACGCATCGCATTAGTTTATGAACCGCAACTCGTTGTGCTAAATTTAAAATACATGAAACCACTGATTTTACATTTCTGATCCATTTACTAACCCAAATTTGCTGTATTATTAAACATGAGACAATTCAGAACCGGCTCCTAAGCAGTTGTCAACCCTAGGTGTAAAAACAAAAGTCGCACTCACTGTCATTCAGTCACAGCCATCATTAATACCGTATATGACCCCCTACAGCATCAATACAGGCTTGGCATTGGCGTCTCCGTCATTGCTGTTTGGAAGCGATTGTGCAGATGTAACAATAGAATTTGGCGATCTTGAGCTAGTGTTGTTACACGAGGTTGACCAAGCCTGGGACGGTCATTGGTGGTACCTGTCACCCAAAATTGCTGGTTCAGCCTCACTATAGTGGACTGGTCACAACTGAAATGTCTGGCAACTTCTCTGGTCGCCATTCCACTGCTGAGCATACCAACAGCTTGCCATCGCTCTTGTGACGACAGTTGAGGCATGACAAAAACATTAACAGACTTTCTTTCGATGAAAACAGATAATGGCTTTTTACTCGCTGAAACTTGACTAATGCGTGTGCCAAATTTCAATGTGATTCGACTTTTAATAAAGCCAGAATTTATCAAAAATCTTGTTTTGCACGTGACGCACGCAAAATTTGAAGTAAACATCACATCGACAGTAAAGTGGGAATACATGAACTTCATCACTTGCACACTTTTGGGGTTTGAAAATCGCTCACTTGCATAAACATTTCAACAGTGAAAACATGTCACGATTTCGATGTGTTTTTAATGGTGGCTAGTATAGATCTTGTGCTAATTAACTCATCACCCCTAGTGTGCCGATGATCAAGAAAATATGGGCCTAACACCATATTCCCAATATGCATCAATGGGCGTGTAAACGGGATCCCTTTAACTTTACCATCTTTTTTTTGTGCTAATTAATTTCTGAATCACAATTTTCTTTTCAGCTGACTTTTTTATTTTCTACTGGAACTTGCATTACAAAAGTGGTTTGTTTCTAGTACAGATTTTGTCTTTTTTTTCCCCATTTACACATGATCCCTTGGCAAAGTGTCAAAACATATTTATGGATGCAACATAAAAAGGCACACCTTTTCAATCACTGCACACACACATACCAGCAGCATTACACATCTGACATATCAATGCTTACTTACCCTATGTCAACTTTATTCTGATCCCTTTCAGAATAGATAACATCAGCTAAAATATATGTGTGCACTGCCCTCTCAACTTCTGAGAGGTCTGGAAGCTTGATCAAACAGTTAAGCATGCTTTTTGTATGTTTATAATCAAATAGACTGGGGAAAGAAGAAGAAAAAAATGTAATATCCAGTTTAGTTTATAGCTTAGTGACATGAACTCTAAATATTCAGCTAAATGGCAGATGTACAAGAAATCAATGTTTCAGAAAATAAACCTCCCTAATACTCGGCACATGTGTAATTATGTTAGGAATGATGACGGAGGTGAGTATAACAGGGGCATAACTGAAGAATGAATGAAAAGTTATAAAATAAAATAAAAAAGTAACAAAATATAAATGTTTGCAGGGAAATCAAAGATATGACAAAGTCACCAATATGGAACTAATGGAATGAGGCAGAAAAACTTAAGGTATAACTAGGTAGGTGTTAAAAGCTCAGTTCATTGTTAAAAAGCTCTCAGTTGTTTATTGCAGACTAGATCCAATCTTTCAGCTTTATGTGGGCTCATACTTCTCAGTGCTGCAAGTGTATTCAGTATGATTATTATGTGGCAGCCTATGTATTAACAGGACACCATGGTAGCATAGTGGTTAGTGCACTGGCTTCCTAGCGCAGTAGTCTATGGTTCGATCCCCAGATGAGGTAGGATTTTTTGAGGCCACAAACAGCTCCTGGGTCGACCCAGCCCCCAAATGGGTACCAGAGCAACTTTGGGAAGGTTAAGGCAGTTGGCGTGATGCTGACCATATCACCCCTAGTGTGCAGACGGTCAAGAAAATATGGGCCTAACTCCATATTTCCAATATGTCTCAATGGGCATGTAACGGGATCCTTTACCTACCTTTTTTTTATGTCTTAACATGTAACCATGGCTTGGTGACTGGAACTGTACATGAACAAAATGTTATCATATCAATAAATGTTCAACTTTACCAAAAACTGACAAATGGTTCATTACATTTATTATCGAGATCCACAAGTATGTGTATGGAGAAAGTCCAGCGATGCAATCCACCCATCTCAGTATTCATATATGCTCCGGACATTTGACATGACCATAAACCATGTTGGTCACAATCCTTTTACAGACACAACCCTGACACTAATACACACCTTAGAGGCGAACATCAGAAAAACCCCATCAATTTTGATGGTCAGAACACATTATATGCCTTCCAAGGCAGACACCATTATGTACACTTCCATGCACTGTCATGGCAAACACAAGAAAGACTCATGACAACCACAATCGTGTCATACTTCACAATCCTCACAACCATTCATTCCACATTTCATAGGAGTGCTTTATGGTACAGAAAACCTCTACTGCAAGTGCCCAGTTTAGATCCCCCTGCACCCCAGAGCAGCCCTCAACACTAGTCACCCCCCTCCCCCCCAATCCCGGATGAAAAATACAGATTTTCGTCAAAGAAATGGGTGGGCTATAATAAGTATCTAAGTAGGTAAGATACCACAGTAGAATCTCTTTGTTGGTATCAGAGGCAGCCTGCCTTACCCATTAGTTGTATGGTTCTTTAAGTAGTGATGACTTACAGGGAATCTGATTTCAAGAGCTTGTTAACACCATACAAGAAGTGATGAAAAAAAAATAGGCAATCTAAATATTATACAAGCAGATAGCTACGGACATATAAAAGTGCCAGTCTCAGAATTGACACATTTATTTACAAACTCTCCTCCAAGAGCTATGAATGAAATCTATTGCCACATGTAGTTTGAGAAAACAATCTGTCTCTTAAGCTTGCTGACCTATGGCAAAACATGTATATTTAATACTGAATTTCTCTGCAAAAACACACGGTCATTTTGGCATTCACAGTAGATTGACACAATAACTTAGCAGTTCTATAAGTTGTCCTTCATGAAGAACTCTGCATGTCATGTCTTCATAGGTCTTCCTTATTAAGTTAATGATCTTCATGGGAACTCCATAATGTCTCATCAGTTTCCAAAGTGATTCTCTGTCTACACTGTCAAATGCCTTTTCATAGTCCATGAATCTGATGTATAGCGGTGAATTCCATTCCAGACTTTGTTCAACTATTATTCTCAATGTGGCTATCTGGTCTGTACAGAATCTATTTTATCGAAAACCTGCTTGTTCATCTCTCAGTTGCTTATCTATGGACTCTTTTAATCTCTCAAGGATGATTCTGTTTAATACCTGCTTAGTTAAAAATTAAAGTTAAAATTATTTGTAATTTGCAACAGATAATGACAATTTTAATTGGCTAGCATATATATATTGTTTTAAATTCCAAATAATATGACCATCTGCCTATATGTGGAAGTGATGTCACTTCTCCTGTCAAATCAATGTTAATAGGCAAATCAAAATTACCAATTTTGCTTGTATGTAAAAAACTAAACAAACTAAACAAACAAAAAATTAGATAGAATAAAGCAAAAATGAAATAGAATAAAACAAAACCAAACAAAAATAATAACCAGGGGGAGGGGTATAAAGGCCTGGAGTTTCCAGTTATATATTTAATTGACTTTCACTTTTACCATAAGTCATATTTATTGTAAGAACATCATTTGACCCTCACCTTCCCAATTACTATATATTAACCTTTGTTCTTGTTAAATACTGTTTGACTATATTATGCAGTTCCTTAGGTCTGTCTTTTCTTAACACCTCTTCTATATTTATAAGTAATACCTGCAGAGATACCAACAAATAATCAAAGATTGGGATTCTTATTCTCTTATATTTTAACAAGAAATGTTCTATATTATTGTCTTGAAGACATTCTGCACAGTAAAGTTCTTATATTCTGAACATAGCCTTTTCTCAGCTGTAGTATGAGAAGTTTCTTTTTGCTTGGAATTTTAAATTCCCTACATATCTGACATTTTCTTGTTGACACCTTGAACATCTTATATGTGCATCCTCCTTTCAGATTTCTATCACATTCATCTTTTATTATTTCTTTAATTAAGTTTTTAATCTCAGATTTACTCATCCCTACATTTATTAGATTTTTATCTACCTTTCTTGGCTTCTTTACGTACTTTTTCATTTCCTTCTAAGTCAACATGTAAAGGTATCGAAGCTTTTAAGACTAAACATCATCTGGAATATAAGTATGTAGTAGCCAGAAATAACTCCGCCTAGGCTGGTCCCAAGCCCGGCTGAAAAAGGAGGAGGGTGGCCTGCACAGAGGCCGTAAAGAGGCAGCCCCTCAATCATGCAAGGGCACAACAGGCCAATCACATGTTTGCTTTAAATCATGATTACATGAAACACAAGAGAGAAAACCTGACTGATTCTAACGGTGATGAACTGGAACAGACTATGACTTACGGAACTTGGAACATAAGAAATACAAATGGGAAAGAAGAGGAGCTGGTGGAAGAGATGAGGAAAGCAGAACTAGCAATCCTGGCGATAAAGGAAACAATAAAAAATGGACAAGGAGTCATGGATCTCAATGGTGACAAGCTGCTCTACAGCTGTGTACCCACATCTGAAAGAGCTAAAGGGGGGCGTGGGTTCCATTGTGGCCAAAAACCAAAAAGATAGTATCAAGGGATGGAACTTTGTCTCGGAACGAATTATGGTTGTAAAACTAAAAGATGGAGAAACGATAGTCAACCCTGATCATAGTGTGTGGGCCAAATGAGGATGAGAGAGCAGAGGTCAAGGAGGAATTCTTCGAGCTGCTTCAGTGGATGACTGCCTAGATGAAATTATCATGCTCTGAGATTTCAATGCCAGAGTTGGAAATGACCATGCTAGATGGGGTGGAGTTATCAGAAGATATGGAAAAGATACTCTTAATGACAATGGAAAGTGACTCCTTAGATTCTGCCGTGAGCAGAATCTGATCATTACAAACACAAAGTTCCCCCATAAGTGCATTACATGCATATACTAGATGTCAACCACCAAGGAATAGTAGTCAGTGATCGACTATGCCATAGTAAGGAGGAGCTCATTCAAGGTTGTCCGGGATGCTAGAATCTGGAGGGGGCCAGAGATTGGAAGTGATCACTACCTGCTTACAATCAAAAGAACAACTGAAAGAGTTGCTCAGCCTAGGAACTGCCCAACATCACACAATTCATTCATAACCCTCCACTCCCAAAGGAGCATAGGCCTTCAACAAACACATGCCAAGTCCTCCTGTCACGTGCCATCATCTCAAGTTCTTTCCATGTTCTCATCATTTTCACCTCTGTTTCCAGCTCTCTTTCAGGCAGACATCCACAATATACAATCCGCCATACCTTCTTCCCCTTGTGACTTCAGCGAATTATCTACGTTCTGCGAGAACAAGTAACACCATTCCATGTGACATTCCTTTTATAACAGTTAACGAAGTTTATAACTATCTTATTGATCTTAAAGATAATAACTCATCGGGACTTGATGGAATCAGTAATCGAATACTGCATTATGCTGCACCAGTTATTACTTATACACTAACATACATATATAATCAATGTCTTGCAAGGAGTTACTTTCCATCTGCCTTTAAAATCGCTAAAGTATACCCTCTTGTTAAACCTGGTTCATCAGATAATAACAACCTTGGTAACTATAGGCTCATTTCTCTTATATCATCACTGTCCAAACCACTGGAAAAACACATACACAAAACAGCAATGGAACACCTAGCTAATAATGACCTGCTTGTTGATAGTCAGTCGGGGTTTAGACCAAAACATTCATGCCACACAGCCTTAACTAAAATGATAGATAATTGGCATCTAAACATCAATAACGGTAATTTATGTGGAGCAATCTTTGTAGACTTTAAAAAAGCATTCGATATGATAGATCACACTATTTTAATCAGAAAATTGGAAACAATGAAAGTAAATCTTAAGCTGGTGAAGTTAATTAAATCATTCCTGACAGACAGACAACAAGTGGTGTCTTACAATAATTCTTTGTCCAACCCAACATTTGTCGATATCGGTGTTCCTCAGGGCTATATTCTCGGCCCTCTTCTCTTTGCCGTATACATTAATGATCTTCCTCTGCACATCAAACATTCATCCTGTGACCTGTTTGCCGATGACTGTACTGTTTACACTAGTGACAAAAGTTGCACCTCACTAGAACCATCTTTACAAACTGATACACATAATCTTATTAAGTGGAGCAACGAGAATCGAATGCAAATAAATATTAGTAAAATGAAATGTATGTTAGTATCAACCAGACAAAAACTACAAAACTCGCAGAAAACAACACTTCAGCTCTACATTGGAACATCACTAATTGAAAACGTAAATGAACATAAAACTCTAGGTCTAACTGTTGACCAGCACCTAAGTTGGAACTCACATGTAAGTGCACTCACAAAGCTAACGGCACAAAAAGTTTACCAATTAGCAAAAATCAAATACTTCCTGGATGAGGGGACAAGGAAAATGTTCTACACTTCTCATATACAAACATACCTAGACTATTGTTCCACAATCTGGGATGGTTGTTACATATCCAACACAAAAAGGCTTCATTCACTTCAAAAACGTGCAGTGCGCCTAGTTGCTGATAATGCTCCAACGTATCTGTGGCCACTTTTAAAATTCAATGAAAAATGTAGTAACCGTTTAAACCAGTTACAGGTACCCAAGCCCAGGCTAGATTTGTTCAAGAAGAGCTTGGCTTACTCAGCTGCTCATCTTTGGAACAATCTTCCACATGATCTGAAAAACATGCACAGTCCCTCCTCATATAATCGTAGACTGTTCAAATACATTATGAGTGCCAATTATAAGCCGCCCTAAGGGATTATATTTCGAATTATTATCTAATATACTGTATGGAGGGTCTGATGATCTAGTTTTTCATTTTAATATACCTTACTTCTTAATTGTAATCAGATACTGTAAATGTATGCTTTTATACTACTTAAAATGTTGCATCGCCATTAAACTAATACCTTAAGTATGTTGGAGAATGTCTGGATAACTAGCAATAAAAGATGAGTAAGAGGAAGGGCAAAATGTAAGACGGGCCTATATGCACGATTCTCATCTCATGATTCTTATCATACCCTTTACCTCCCTAAGGAGCATAGGTCATAAAGCTGGATCTCGTATAGTGGAGGCGTCAACAATTCACTCCCTGTATCTGATTGGGACTCAAAGCTGCTCACATGTGGGAACATTTTCCGCATGCGCTGACAACACACGAAGTCCCAGGTCATTCAGCAGCAGATTTCCAAAATGTCACGAGTTCTTATTATATGCCACCATAATCAGATTACGTTTCAAATTAAGTCTAATTTACCGTATGAATGGTTTAGATTTTGTGTTTGTATGTTTTTTTTTTTTTTTAATTTAAATTTTTAAATTTATTTTAATTAATTAATTTTTTTTTCTTTTTCTCCCTCTTTTTTTATTTTTATTATTTTTTTATTTTTTTTTTACATACTTAAATTTGATTATGACTGGATGTTACAAATGTATGTTATTATTTTACCTTGATAATGTATGCTTAAATAATGCTCAAAATACATGTGCGATTGAAAGGATATGGTATGTAAGATGACAGAGAGAAGAAGGGCAGAATGTAAGACGGGCCTGCGTGCCCAATTCTTAACCCTTTGAAAATAAAGTTCGTTCGTTCGTTCATTCTCTTCTCCATGTGCTTCTTGGTCTACATCTGCCTCTCTTGCCCTGTGGGTTCCAGAACAAGGACTGCCTTGTAATGCTATCAACAGGTTTCCTCAGTGTGTGTCTTATCCATTGCCATCATCTTCTTCTCATAGGCCATAAATCGAGGATTCCTCAGCAAGAGAGATTGGTAAGAAAACGAAAATGGCTGTATATCGCTCCACCTATGTCCCAGTCTTGACATGGATGCGAGTCATGGGCAATGACTACAATCCACAAAAGCCATATCCAAACCTCAGAAATGAGGTATCTGAGGAAAGTGGTTGAAGTAACAAGAAGAGACATAGTCCGCAACCAGACAATATGTCAAAGCCTAAAATCCCACCCCCTGCAGACCCAAGTAGAACAGTCCCAACTAAGATGGTTTGGCCATGTCTGCAGAATGGGAGAAGATCAGCTACCACAACAAGCATGGGAAACAAAGAGCCAGGGATCCAGACTCCCAGGACGACCCAGAGTTCACTGGGATGATATTGTTCAATCTTTGAAGGACCGAGGACTAGAATGGAACCAGGCCAGGAGGAAGACAGCTGATAGGATAGTCTGGTGCTCTCTCTTCCAAACCTCTAAACCTCATGGTAGAAGGGGAACGACTAAGTAAGTAAGTAATCTATTGGTCCTGTAATAAAAGATTTATGAAACGTGAGCAGTCTTAGTGCTGGTGCCCCATCCATTACCTTTAAAGCATCTTAACAAGTTAGTCAATCCTCTGCTCTACTAGTTTATTCATGTGTATACTCCAGTTTAGCTGTTGGTCCAATGTCATTCCTAGATATCGTGAAGTTTGCACTGTATTAATGTTTTGCCCTTGGATATTTATGTCTATAATTTTAACAACCCTACCTTTACTGAAGATCATTCTCATTTGCATTCAGCTGAAATCCCCATTTCATCAACAATTTACATACTTTATTTGCTTGTGTAGATCCTTATATAGCTTTTGCAGATTTGTCCCAGTTTCCATAGTAACATCATCTGTAAACTTTGACAATTTATTTTCATATCTTTAAATTTTTCCCCTAAATCCTGTACCATTATTGTGAAAATTGAAGGAGAAAATGCTGATCCTTGGGGTATTCCATTGTGTTGTTCTGATCTATCGTTTACCTGAAAAGCAAAATACCTGTCTTGCAGGAAGTTCTGTAAATAATTATATATTTTACCTGTTACTCCTATCTTCACTTTAAAGAGAGCACCTTCTCTCCAGTTTTCTTAGCTATATCTAAATATATGCCCCCTCCCCCAACTCTACTGCCATGAATTATCCTTAATGGATAACATAGCATACGATAGTGTGTGGAAACAGCATCATGTGGATAATGGAAATAATTAAATACCTAACAATCATAAAAACATATCAATCAAAATGCTAGAAGAAACATCTGCAGAAAAATTATGGAGCTGGAAAAAAACAACAGACACTATTCAGGTATGGATTTTTATTCACACATAATACTGACAAACATCAAGGCAATGAGTAACCAATCATTAAGTGAAATGGCTACACATTGGAGGAGAACATCAAACTAGCACTAACCGTGGAATTTCGAACCTCCTGACTGACTGCATCAATGCCTGCATTTCCTCACAGCTAAGCTCAGTCATCGTTGGTATGTACCTGTAATCTGTGAAACTGGCATCAAACACAGGATAAGGATGTTATACATTAGGTGTTTTAGGGAAATTGTATATCTCTGAAAGCTGAAGAATTATAACTTAACAGCATAAGAATGACCATATATAATGTATTCTTACCGAGATAACACTGCTCACCCCATCTATATCGCTGGTCATCAGTTCATACTTTTTTTATGTGTTGTACAATTTCAATCTTTCTTCTCTACTGACACACTCATTTATAAAAGTCTGTTAACTTATTGGTCGTTGTTTTTTGTGTTCATGTTTCACAGCCAAATAATAGGATCAGACTTGATATTTGAGCACCTAGTTTTTTTTTTTGTGATTGATCTTATTTGACTGTTTGTTTGTTAATATGAATTGTTGCATATCTTTGCAATTTCATCTTTATTTTGGCTAATAGAAGATGGTAATCAGATGCCACATCTACTCATCTACCTATGCCCAGAATAACACAAATAGTTATACAAAGGTATAAAATTACCTCTCTCTGTCCCTTAAGTATAGTTAAACTGTGTATTTCTTATTACAATAAGGTTAAACTATGCACTTTAAAATTCATGTTTTACATCACACATTGGCCGAACATGCTGGTTTAATAATAAATGATTACTGCACAATGTAGGCCTACATTTTACTCTATTTGAACTGAGTGGAGGGGTGAAATTATGCCATATTTAGATGTCAGAAATGAAAATCATTATCTTAAATGAAATGGCAACTTAGGGTTAGGAATATATATTCCAATATGGAAACTGGCAAAAGGATATAGTATCACAAAATATACATCAACTTTCACTGCAGGGATGATGGCAATACTAAAAGCACTAGAAATATTAATAACCCTCCTAAGAAACTAACAATTTTAACAGACACACTATCAGAAATTCAAGCACTAAAACACTTGTGAGAATGAAGTAGACCTGATATAACAGAGGAGATATTTCTGGCTGCTACATACTTATACTACAGTAGGTATTCAATCAATAGCTTGGATACCTTCACATGTTGGCATAGAGAGAAATGAAAAGGCAGATAAAGAATCCATGAAAGGTAGATCTGATAAAAATCAGATAAATGTAGGGATGAGTAAATCAGAGATTAAAAGCTAAATTAAAGAAATAACAACAGATAAAGGGAAAGCAAAATGGGATAAAAATCTGAAAGGAAGACATGCATTAAAGATGTTCAAGGCTTCAACAAGAAAATGTCATATCTAGGGAATTGAAAATTCCAGCAATAAGAAAGTTCTCAGACTACAGTTGGGGAAAAGCTATTTCAGAATAGAAGAACTGTACAGTGTAGAATGTCTAAAGACAATAATGTAGAACATTTTAAAAGTTTTTTACTCTTTTGAAACACCCCCCCCCCCCCCCCCCCCCCCCCACAATCTAATTTTTTTTTTAAATGTTAATGAAGAAAAATATCCTGTTCAACCTCTGATCAGTTATAATTAGTATATATACTGTTTTCCATTCTAAATAATATGAACAACTGCCGATAAGAGAAAGTGGCATCACATTTGTCAAATCATTGTAAATAGGGACAATCACAATTGTGCTTATATGTTAAATAAAATAATAAAATAAAAAATCAAGAAGAAACTCTGAAACAAGAATAATATTAGTGGAGGGGTGTAAAGGCCTGGTGGCTCCAGTTATATAACTGACTTTAACAGATATTTAATTGACTTTCATCTGTTAAAAGTCATATGCACTGTAAGCAAGCATCAGACCTTCACATTCCCAGCCACTATATATTAACATGTGTTCGTGTTAAATATTCCCTAGGTCTGTCTATTCTTAACACCTCTTCTATATTTATAGGTAAGTTGGATACTTGCAATTAATCGAATATTGGTATTCTCATTTGTTCATACCTCTTACATTTTAACAAGAAATGTTCTATATTATTGTCTTGAAGACATCCTGCACAGTAAGGTTCTTCTATTCTGAAATAGCCTTTTCCCAGCTGTAGTCTGAGAAGTTTCTTATTACTGGGAATTTTCAATTCCCTAGATATCTGACATTTTCTTGTTGGAGCCTTGAACATCTTATATGCATGTCTTCCTTTCAGATTTTTATCCCACTCTGCTTTCCATTCATCTGTTATTAAATCTTTAATTAAGCTCTTAATCTCTGATTTACTTGTCCCTACATTTATTATATTTTTATCAGATCTACCTTTCTTGGCTTCTTTATCTGCCTTTTCATTTCCTTCTATGCCACCATGTGAAGGTATCCAAGCAATTAAGACTGAACATCCTCTGGAATATAAGTATGCAGTAGCCAGAAATATCTCCTCTGCTATATCAGGTCTACGACATTCTCGTAAGTTTCTAAGTGCTTTAATGGTTGAAAGAGAGTCAGTTAAAACTGTTAGTCTTTGGGAGAGTTTTCTGGTGCTTTTAGTATTGCCACCATCTCTGCAGTGAAAATGGATGTATTTTCCGTGATGCTATATTCTTTTGCCATTTTTCACATTGGAATATATATTCCTATCCCCAATTTGCATCCTCTCCCTTGGATCCATCTGTGTACACAGAAATGCTGTCTTTTGATATTTGTTGTATATATTTATTGGCTGTGTTTTTAACATTTTCGATATTATTTGTTTTCTTAAGTATTTCTGCTAGGTGGTAGTCCGTATCTGGTTTCTTGATCTCCCAGGGCGGAATCACTGGCTTGTATTCACAACTGTTATTAATTGATGTAATATATGTACCCAGGTGGACAATTTCTTCCATACACTTCCATCCTGTAGGGTATCTAGTGGTATTCATTGGATTGGCCAGAGTTGTTAGTTGGCATCTGGTAAAAGCTGTATGCGCTGGGTGAGACTTATCTAACATAACTCTGTTCATGTAATTTAGTCTTAACTCCTTTCTCCGTAATTCTAAGGGTAGAATTCCAAAAGCCACTTCTATAGATCCCATTAATAATGATCTGATTGCACCTGCTATTGTACATAAGGCCTGATGCTGAATTCTGTCTAATTTAATCTTGTTACTGTGTGCAGCAGAGTCATATATTATACTTCCATAATCTATTTTTCCTCTAGTAAAAAGATTTATAAAACGTGAGCATTGTCTTAGTGCTTGCACCCCATCCATTACTTTTCAAATATCTTAATAAGTAAGTCAATCCTCTGCAAGACTCCACTAGTTTATCTATGTGTTCATTCAAGTTCAACTCGTCGTCCAATATCATTCCTAGATATTGAGTAGTTTGCACTGTATTAATGGTTTGCCATTGGATATTTATGTCTATAATTTTATTTTTTACACCCCTACCTTTACTGAAGATCATACCAAATGTTTTATTTGCCCCGCATATCTAAGGCCCTGCATACACAATATTGGCACGTAGGATTACTTCTACATGTTCTTTTAGTGTGGCCAAATTTCTGACACTGCCATCAATGGTACCTATACCTTGTAGCGGTATGGCAGCTTGCGTACCCTGACAATCCCCAGAGCTATGCCAGTGGGAGTTTTACTCCTGGTAGGTTCAACCAAGCTGGACTGGTCTGTGTGGGTAGGGGTCAGACAAAAGCTGGTACCCTGGTCCTCCAGGTTGGGGGTTTTAGCATAGGGCTGACACCCCTGTCTATGTAAAAAAAAATAATGAAGTTACGGAAACAACATCAAATGAACAAACTTTGCTGCGGGATGGACATTCGGAGTCTGTGGCTTGTATGACTGTCAGTGGTGAAAGCCGAAAGGAAGCCACTGACATGAAAATGGATGTCCTGACCGCAAAACAGGATACAAGAAGAGGATTTTGGAATGTCAGGACAATGTACGAGACAGGTAAACTAAGACAGGTCACGGCAGAAATGAGAAACTATAGGTTACACATCCTGGGGATAAGCGAGAGCAGATGGACAGGGGCAGGAAAAGTTAAAACAGCAACAGGAGAAACAGTACTTTACTCTGGAAGAGAGGATGGACAGCACAGTGAAGGCGTAGCCATTATTCTACAGAAAGGGATAGAAAGGACATTACTGGAATGGAAACCCATCAACAACAGACTGATACGATTGAGATTGAGAGGGAGATTCACCAACACTACAATAATACAATGCTACGCACCAACGAATGATAGCGATGAGAAGGTCAAGGATGAATTCTATCAACAACTGCAGAAAGAAATGGAGGACACACCTAGATATGATCTTGTTATAGTAATGGGAGACCTCAATGCGAAAGTTGGTACACACAATACATATAATGAAAGAACAATGGGGAAATGCGGCAGCGGAATAGCAAACGAAAATGGGGATAAGCTAATAAGTTTCTGTAGCATTAACAACCTGGTCATTAGAGGAACACTTTTCCCACATAAGGAAATTCACAAGTTAACATGGGAATCACCAAATGGTCGGGACAGAAACCAGATAGACCACATCATGGTTAACGGTAGATGGAGACATGCATTACAAGATGTGAAGGTAAGAAGAGGTGCGGATGTGGGAAGCGATCACCATTTAGTAGTAGCAAAACTGAAAGTGAAACTAAGAAGGGCTGGACCAACTGTAACTACACAGAAAAGGTTTGACATCAGCAAATTGAAGGACCCCCTTACCAGAAAAGCTTTTGCGGCCGACATTAAGAAACGATATCAATTTGCCAAAAGCCAGGAAAAGACATTGACTGATGATATAGACCAGAATTTTAACACCATTTCAACAATATATAAGGAAAGTAGCAAATCATGCTTAGGATTCCAGGAAAGGAAGAAGCAAGACTGGATAACACCAGAAACACTAAACACCATAAAGATGAGAAAGGAAATGAAAAGAAAGAAAACAGAAGCGAAGTCCCCCAGGTTAAAGCAACTATATAGCGAACAGTACAGTCAACTGGACAGGGAAGTTAAATGCCAAACCCGAGCCAACAAAAGGAATTTCCTAGACGATCTTGCAAAACAGGCAGAAGAGGCAGCACTGAGAAATGAACAAAGCACAGTATACAAAATAACTATATTCATCAGCGGAAAACAAGGTGCAAACAATATTACATTAGTAAGAGATAAGCAAGGAAATCTCATCAAGACAGCAGAGGGACAGGAAACAAGATGGGCAGAGCACTTCAGAGAAACTCTGAACAAGGAAATACCAGAGACACAATTGAATGTTCCTGAGGCTGAAAACGATCTAGATGTAAATACAGACATTCCACGAAAAGAAGAAATCATCACAGCAATCAAAGGGTTAAAGAAGGGAGCCGCGCTGGTGTAATGGCTTCGGCGTTGTACTGGCGACCAGGTGTTCATGGTTCAAACCCGGGCGTCGGCGTTTGAAGAAATGTTTACGGCCGGAAATTTGACTGAATAGCCTGAACGGCTCCTGTGATAAACCCTCTGTGGATGGGAAGGAGCGAAGCTCCTGACCGGGTTGGAAGGAAAGTCCTCAGGTTCCCCAGCCTCGCAATGACATGTCATTGGGCCGAAGGGCTGAAAGCCCAAGTGCCGCTGGTTAAGGAAAAAAAAAAAAAGGGTTAAAGAACGGTAAAGCTCCAGGCCATGATAACTTAAATGCAGAGCTATTTAAGACAGACCCTGAGCTAGCAGCAGAACTATTAGAACCACTATTTGCACAAGTGTGGAAAACGGGGACAACACCATCAGAGTGGAACAAAGGAATAATTGTCAAATTGCCCAAGAAGGGAGATCTTTCAGACTGCAATAATTGGAGAGGAATCACTCTTCTCTCAGTTCCCAGCAAAATACTAGGCAGGATAATTATACAGAGAATTTCAAAGGCAGTAGACTATCAACTGAGGAAAGAACAAGCAGGATTTAGAAAGAACAGAAGATGTGTCGACCATATATTCACTCTCAGGAACATTATAGAGCAGTGCTCAGAATGGCAAAGACAGCTTTACATAAATTTTGTTGATTTTGAAAAGGTTTTTGACAGCATACATAGGGACAGTTTATGGAAAATACTGAGGGCTTATGGAATTCCAAGCTGCATAGTGTCAATCATAAAAAGCCTCTATGCCAACTTTACGTGTAGTGTTGGTCAGAGCAACCTAACCTTCGAGGTGAAGACAGGAGTACGACAGGGATGCCCCTTATCAACCACTCTATTTTTAACAGTCATAGACTGGGTGATGCGCCAGACAACAGAGGGTAGTCCAAGAGGAATAAGATGGACTACATTTTCAACATTGGAAGATCTGGAATATGCAGATGACATTGCACTGCTGGCACATTCACATCAACACATCCAGGAAAAAACGGATAGACTTAATAAATTTAGCCAGCAGGTGGGCTTGAACATCAATTTAAAGAAGTCTGAGGTCATGACGCTCAATGTGAGCAACCCTGAGCCCATATCAGTAAGGAATCAGCAACTGGTACAGACAGATACCTTCACATACCTAGGAAGCACAGTAACACCAGACGGTGGGGCAGGCAAAGACATCAACATCAGAATGAATAAGGCAAGAACAGCCTTCTTTAGCCTAAATAACATCTGGAAGTCCTCCCAATACAGCACAAGCACAAAATTAAGATTATACCAGAGTTGCGTGCTTTCTGTGCTTCTCTATGGTGCAGAATGCTGGAGAGTCACAGAGAAGGAAATGTCAAAATTGTCCTCTTTTCACACAACATGCCTAAGAAAAATTCACCGAATCTTTTGGCCGAATACCATCACCAACCAAGATCTGCTTACTCGTAGCAAGCAAGAGGACATGCATACCATCATAGCTGGCAGACGCTGGAGCTGGGTTGGTCATGTCCTCAGAAGAGACCCTGATGCCATCACAAGAACAGCTATGCTTTGGACCCCTGAAGGAAAGCGAAAGAGAGGCCGACCAAAAACAACTTGGCGGAGGACTGTGGAGGCTGAGATGCAAAGAATGAACCAGAGTTGGGGCACTGTACGAAGGATGGCCACCGACCGTGCAAAGTGGAATCAATTTGTTGTTGCCCTACAAGACGCCACTAGGCGTGATGGCCACTGACTGCTTTGACGGTCGGTGGTTAAGGATCGAAGAAGAAGAAGAAATTTCTGACAGTTTTAGGATTGAATGATTGGTGGAATATAAGCTTCTGTAATAATCTTAGTACCGCCACTGAAAAAATGTAGTGGGACTTCCCGTCCTTCTAATGTAACTATGAATCATATTTTTGGATTTGCTATTCATAGTTTTTACTTCGCCGCTGGTTTGGAAAATCTTTAACCAGGGTAAGTTTTTTTTCAACCTTATGAGTATGCCTATTAATTTATTGGTTTTTGTTATGGTTCTCAGCGCTCTTATTCTTTGAATTAATGTTAAAATTATTGGTTTTCTCTATCATTGTACCTTGACACCTTCCTTTGTTCTTATTTCTTTCTTTTGAAGCTTCCTTCTTATGCCCTTCCTTTCCTCCATTCTTGATTTTTGTGTTTTTGTTTATTTTTATTTATTAACATATAAGCACAATTGTGATTGTTCTTATTTACAATGATTTGACAAATGTGATGCCACTTTCTCATATCGGCAGTTGTTCATATTATTTGGAATTGAAAACAATATATATCCTAATTATAACCCATCAGAGGTTGAACGGTATATTTTTCTTCATTAATTAAAAAAAAAAAAAAAATCCCCCATTCTTATTCCAGATTTCGCCTTGATTAGGCCTATCATTCTGTGAGTCAGCCTTTACTAGATCAGCCCGTGATTTTCTAGAGATACTACCTGTTTTCAATCTGGTTAAGGCCGGCATGTCTTCTAGAATGAACTTTACTTAAATATAAAGTATAATATAATGTCAACGAAAGTTTCAAAAATGGCGCCCTTGACTTTCAAAACACGAGAAGTCGCGGATGCAAAAGTAATTATAAAATTGAACTATTACACTAAACAAAATCCACTAAAATGAATTACTATTACAATTATGATATATAACGCCTCAAATTTCTAATTCCATAATATATCTGGTAATTTCCTATTACTCGTGCTTTTTTGCTCCGCAGTGAATATGTGTACTTATGTGGTCTTTCGTAGCAGTTAGGGTTAGGTTTAGGATTAGTGTTAATCCTAATACTAACCCTAAACCTAACCGCTACGAAACAAGACATAACTACACATATTCACTGCGGAGCAAAAAAGCACGAAAATCATGCTCATGAAATTTATGTTACGTGAAAACACACACTACATGCAAACACAGCACACAGAGTCACAATATGGCAGCGTCCAGCTCTCCATGCTGTATATCAGCCTATAATTCTTTATCAATTTAAATAAACAAATTAATTTCCCTGCAGTAAGTATTTGCACGATAAAACAAGAATCAGAGGAGTCATGTGTCAACTCAGGCTTAGCACTTATCTCTTTGTGTGCTTCTTGCTATCTGTGACAACAAATAAAATCACTGAATAATAACTGGGTCACGACTGGCCTTTGGCCGATTTAACCTATCCTATTTGCATTCCCTCTGATCTTATCCTCTCTGAGGATGAGCTTTCAGTCCTCAGCAATGGCCTGCACTTTGTCCCTCTCCGACCATCCTCTGATCAGTATAATCTCCTCCAAGATGTTCATCGGTTTCATCGCCGTCTACGACTTCAGTTCCATTTCGCAACAATGATGGTCCTCAGAGATCGCCGGATGACTCAGATGATGCCTTTGCACGCTTCGCTCCTCCCAAGAATAAGAATTTTACACCCTCTCCTGGTGCTTCCCACGCTCTTGATTTATACATTAGAATACCCTCCACGACATTCAGCAACTCCAACCTCAACGTCCGCATTATTCCAACCTTTCTTCTGATGAGTCTCATGCCCTCTCGAAGCTCCGCTGCAGAGATGACATTGTTATCAAACCGGCTGACAAAGGAGGTGCCATTGTGGTATGGCACAAGGACCTGTACCTCCAAGAAGGTAATAAGCAGCTCACCAACAGCTCCTTCTACCAGCGCCGTGACAATGACGCGACAGTCCTCAACAATCATCTGGTCCATAACATCATCAAAAGTCTTATCGCTAACAAATCCTTACCTTCCAGTGCTTCTCATCTCCACATTGATAATAGTTGTCTGGGCAAGCCTGTGTTTTATATGCTTCCCAAAATTCATAAACCCTCCAACCCTGGGAGACCCATTGTCTCTGCAAGTGCCTGCCCTACTGAACATATATCAGACTTCCTCGACGGCATCTTCCAGCTTATTGTAGAGCAGCTTCCTTCCTTCTTAAAGGACACAAACCATGCTCTTTCTAATTTTTCCTCTATCCAGCTTTCCCTAGACTGTACCTACCGTTTATTTCTGTTAGATGTTTGCTCACTTTACACTTCCATTCCTCACTCTGATGGTCTCCGAGCTCTCCGGTTTTTCCTGGACCAGCGCACGCACCCCTCTATTGCTACAGAGACTCTCCTGTGCCTTGCAGAACTTGTCCTTTGACTCAATTCCTTTGAATTCAATTGACAGTTCTTCGACCAAGTCAGTGGAGTTGCCATGGGCACCAAGGTGGGTCCCAGTTATGCCTGCCTCTTCATGGGCTACCTAGAGTATCAGGTGTGGCAGCAGTATCCTGGACCTTTTCCATTGATGTATCTTAGATACATTGATGATGGCATACGTTTCACTAATATGCCAGAGGCTGACCTATCTAAGTTCATCAACTTCATTAACAAATTCTACCCTGTGATCCAATTCACCTCTCACATATCCACAGTCTCTGTTAATTTCCTTGAAATTGTTGTCACCATCACTCCCCCCCCACCCCCCACCTTACCACTTCGGTGTACTACAAACCCACCGATGCACACAGTTACCTCCTTTATACTTCCTCTCATCCTCCGGCTTGTCGTGACTCCTTGCCTTTCTCACAACTTCTCCGCTTCCGTCGGTAATGCCAAGATGATGACAACTTTCTATGCCATGCACAAGAAATGTTGGACTTCTTCCATCGCAGACAGTATCCAGAGGATGTTCTTTCCTCTGCCTTAGAGCATGTTCTCCCTATCTCACGTCTAGAGGCCCTTAAACCACGCCACAAAACCTCCTCTGATAGAGTCAAGTTAATAAAGACCTATCACCCTCATAGCATTGCTGTCAAACGGATCCTGTATCGTCACCTACCACTCCTCCAAGCTGACCCAGTGGTGCGGGAAGTGTTTAGTGAGCCACTCTTGCTGGCATATAGACGGGATACAAATGAGGGACATCCTAGTCCACAGCCATTTGAAAACCGTCAACGATGGCCACTTTGGGACCAAGCCATGTAACTGAACACGATGTAAGACATGTCAGTATGTAATCAAAACACGTTCAGTCTCGTTCCATAATGCCAAGTTCACCATCGCCCATGGTTTCACATGTGAGTCACGCAACGTCATTTATGCTATTATATGCAAACGTTGCAACATTACTTACATTGGCCAAACGGGCACACGACTGGGCAACCGATTCTGCAGACACCTCTACGACATCTCTCAGTTTAAATCCACAACTGTGGCCATCCACTTCAATGGCCCTGACCACCACGGTGCCACTGACATCCAGGTGACAGCCATCAGATCCTGTTCCTCGGACGCCAACAGTCGGTTTCGCCAGGAACAACGCCTCATCCATATTATGGGTTGCCTTAAACCACACGGTTTGAATACCCAACATTCTTTTGTCTGAGGCGTCCTTTTCTATCTAGTCCCAGCTGTATTATGACTTTCTACCTTGTTGCGATCGCCCATTTTTTTTTAAATCGCTTTTCCCTCACTTTATGTATTTTAATCACATTCACATCAACACATCCAGGAAAAAACGGATAGACTTAATAAGTTTAGCCAGCAGGTGGGCTTGAACATCAATTTAAAGAAGTCTGAGGTCATGACGCTCAATGTGAGCAACCCTGAGCCCATATCAGTAAGGAATCAGCAACTGGTACAGACAGATACCTTCACATACCTAGGAAGCATAGTAACACCAGACGGCGGGGCAGGCAAAGACATCAACATCAGAATGAATAAGGCAAGAACAGCCTTCTTTAGCCTAAACAACCCCTGGAAGTCCTCCCAATACAGCACAAGCACAAAATTAAGATTATATCAGAGCTGTGTGCTTTCTGTGCTTCTCTATGGTGCGGAATGCTGAAGAGTTACAGAGAAGGAAATGTCGAAATTGCCCTCTTCACATAACATGCCTAAGAAAAATTCACCGAATCTTTTAGCCGAATACCATCACTAACCAAGATCTGCTTACTCGTAGCAAGCAAGAGGACATGCACACCATCATAGCTGGGAGACGCTGGAGCTGGGTTGACCATGTCCTCAGAAGAGACCCCGATGCCATCACAAGAACAGAAATGCTTTGGACCCCTGAAGGAAAACGAAAGAGAGGCTGACCAAAAACAACCTGGCGGAGGACTGTGGAGGCTGAGATGCAAAGAATGAGCCAGAGTTGGGGCACTGTACGAAGGATGGCCACCGACCGAGCAAGGTGGAATCAATTTGTTGTTGCCCTACAAGACGCCACTAGGCGTGATGGCCATTGACTGCTTTGATGGTCAGCGGCTAAGGATCAAAGAAGAAGATGTATTTTAATATTTTTAATATTTTATTTATTTTTTTATTTATCTTTTACTTTTTATTTTTTATTTATTTATTTTTATTTATTTATTTTTATTATATATATATATATATATATATATATATATATATATATATATATATATATATATATATATATATATATATATATATATATATATATATATATATATATATATATATATATATATATATATATATATATATATACATAATATATTTTATTTATTAAAAAATTTTTTTTACTTTATTTATTATATTATTTATTTAGTTATTATTTATTTACTTTATTTTTTCTTTTCTCACTCTGTTTTCCAGTCGTTGTTTTCATTATTTCTTTTTTTTTAATGTACTTTCGGCTTCCGCTTTCCGGTTTAGTGGCAGCCATCTTGCTGCATGTGACTGGATCTTATTTTTATAGTTTCATGTTCTCTACTTAATTCTCATCGAACTCGTACAACCTTGGTACAACAGAAGAACCCAGGGCGAACAAAACACCAACGTCCTTCTCAGGACGCCACTTTTCGAGAAAAGATCGCGTTATCGTCAAAATGACCCGAAATAAACCGCACGCCAAACAGAGGAAGGTTTACACCAGCCCACTAGCGCAGAACAGCCAGGGGAATAACAGAGCCACAAGCAACAAAGACAGAGAGCAAGACTGCCCCAAGTACTCGTGCCGAGACCGATCCTTCTCCAACTCTTGACACGACGACGGAGGTAACTGTGGCGTGTGTCGACCCGACTGAGAGTCTGAGTGGCCCCACTCCTTGTGAGGCAGAGGAGAGGGCAGATGCAAACGTCCCTGACATAGATGATGAAGAAGTGATGAGAGCGTTAGATCAGATGCCAGATCGTGAAGAAAGGAGGAGAGCGTTAGAACAGATAGAACAGATGCTGGAAAGAAGAGAGAAAAGAAGTCAGGAGCTTGTGGCCACCGCCACACGTACCCGAGTCGACAGCTGAGGCCTTGTCTGACTCAGAGACGCTGCACCAAAGCCCGATGACAACCAAGAAATCTACATCACCTACAACCCAGAAAGCATCTTCGAAGCCACCACCACACGATGCCGAGTTGACAGCAGTGGCTACCCCAGGGAAGCTGCTCCAAAATCAGAAGACAATAAAATCACCACCAAAGCTTGAATCTAGTCCTGGCTGGGACCGGAGAAGGGAAGAGAAAACAAAAGCTAAAGGCGACACAGTTGCGATACAGGAGAAGATCGTTAAGATTACTCAGATGTCTGGAGGTGAGGCCTCACTCAGGGCCCTACCCGACGACAAAGTGATCAATATCCTCGAGCCAATAACTGGAAGGAGAGGTATTGCTAAAGTACGGAGGCACGAAAAGGGAGTCGTGCTTTCGCCCAACAGCACTACAACAACCAATTCACTGATGACCGAACTGGAATCTAGCCCAAAAGAAGTCCAGTTGCCCCACCAAATAAAAGTGGTGGTGGAAATGTACAAAACAACAAAGAAGTTGGTCATCAGAGGGGTGGATACCAGATGTTCCGAAGCCGAGATCCACAGACGCCTTCAGGCTGAAAACGCACATCTAAAAATCACGCAGGTCGAAAGGCTAAAAACCTGGGCCAAGAAAGATACCAATCTGATTGTCATGAAATATTCTAATCCACATATATAAATTATTAGGTAAATATAAAGCCTAACAAATAAAATTAATAAAGAGAAGAGCAATGGGAAAATAACAGTGCTGTCACAAAGAATGTACTCGAAATCCCCCTTGTTTTCTGCTTCGTCTGCAAATTGTAACGCTTTCACGTTGATATAAAAGCTTACTGTATTATTACCCGCCTTCTTCAATGAAACGTGTGCTGCATTTCTAAGAAAAACATTGAGACGTACTGCGTAATGACCTAAATTAATCCTAACATTAATTATACTGCGTTACCAAAACGAACGAACAGTTGGACTAAAGGATAAAAAGAGAAGGGAGAGGCAGAAAGCCGAACACTAAACACGCTTCGCGCGATACATAAATGCTGCCATCACGCGTGTAAGACTACAAGCACTAACTTTTTTTCAGACGGACAGTGATAAAATACATTAACCATCCCAGAGTTAGGTTTATAAATCATAAAAAAACTCTTATTAGAAAAGATAACATTAGATGGGTTTACGGTTGAGAACATAACAGTACCCAGACAGCACATCTTCGAAACAGGAGGTAGAAGAAATTGCATATTTTGAATGCAGCCACGTAGCTCCTTTAAATTTGTATTTTTGGGTTCCTTAGGGCTTGCTGACAAATAATATGTAAAACGTTACGCAAATAGTCCAGGAATTAATAAATTATACCCAAAATAAAATATTGGGGGTGCCTGACAGCATAAAATCATTTCTGCTCATAAGATTTTTTTTTTTAACGTGTTTGAAAAAAATTTACGTTACAGAAATAGCCTACCATGTAAACTCCAAATTGATTGGAGCGCAACAAATGAAAGCCTAACCACGATTGGTCGGGCTATAAATACTATCTTGGTTGTTAGGGGAAACGGGGAAAGGTAACATTTTTTCAAACACTTGTCGAAACGGGGCTCATTGGTCAGACTCGCTGATATACACACTTGGGAGCGTTAGTTCGAAACCACTTGTTTAAAATAGCTTGATAAAGCATCAGTGCGTTGAAGCCAGCATATATTTGGCTAAATAAAAGCCTGGAAGATAAGCAGATGGGAATTTGTGCCAGTTTGTGCCAGAATTCATTGCTAATCAACGTATCTGTGTTTATTCGTATGAATTGTGGTAAGCTTGAACCATTCAATATCTTTTAATGAAAATTGAATGTGAATTGTGATTTATGCCTGTATATATATGTGTAGTTCAGTGGCCAACGTGAGGTAAAGCCTGTAATGCTCCAGCCTGAACAGAGGGTGTCGGAGAGAAGTAAAACGGCATGGAATGGCCAAACAGTACACTGACCCCTGGATGATTGACTAGAAAGAAATAATGCTGGAAGTGCAGAGGCGTAGTAACCATTAAGAAGGGTAATACTGGAATAAAGTATTTCAAATGAAGCTGACAGTTGGCCTAATGCTCTGAACTCAATGTTTGTGCTGTGTTGTGATCAATGTAACAAGAGAGTTTAAGTTAGTTATGAAGTAGAAGGTACATCCTTCTTGATTTCAGGGACAGTGGTCTTGATGGTACTGAGCAGCACCTGGTCAGAGCTTTGCTGAATCCAGTGTCGGACAGCATACTCCTTGGTCCTTTTAGCTATCAGTGAGGTGTCTCCAGAGCCCAGAGGAGAATTCGAGCAGAGGAGTCCTTTCCTGCCGCCATCACGCCAGATAAGCTAACTTGGCCAGCTGAGCTCAACATTATGTCCCCTCATCTTGAACTGACTTTTTAAAATTAACATTAAGAGGGGAATTTACTTGTCTTAAAATCAGGAACTGTGAACATCTCCAATACTGGTCCCTAAAGACAAACTATTGAAGTCATGATGACAAATACCAACAGAGCTTGAACAAAACAAAACCAGTATTACCTCATTTTACTACTACACAACTGACACACATAGAACATTTGTAATAATATATGTCACTACAATATTCATATTAAATACATTCTGTACATAACTTGTAATTTAAATTGATTGTGATTCCTGGTTCCCTTGTAGTTGAATCAGGACACATATTCATTCATGCCAGTAATGAATACATATTGTTATTTGAAAGTTTATCAGTGACTCTTTTAAGATATCTTTGTAGAGTGTTATATGTATGTGAGTGTCACAGTGTTGTCAAGAGTAGTGGATTAAATTAAATTGTTTATCTGTCTGTTGTTGTGACTTACACTTCACCATACTCATACCCTAGACACATAACGTAGCATCACACTATTCCAGAATAATTCTGACTGAGATATATAGATATGTGGTAGCAAGTAAGGTTATCTATAATACACTACTCTTAATAGATATAGATACCTTCACAGCTGATCTCAGTCAGTACACTAAGTTCCCTATAAGTATTTATAACATCCCACTTCACCACATATATTGGGGTCTCGCTCTTGGGATTTTGAATCTTTAACTATTAAAAATATTGGGGGTAATTCACTTCAGGGAATATAAGAATTAAAAGGTATCCTTGGGTGGAATTAAATAAGGTTGAGCTCACGGTGCCTGTGTTGTCCATTAGATATATAGTTAGAAATTGAATTGTTGGGTAGACATTATAAAAATTTACCTGATAGACAATGGCGGACCTGGCCAAATTTCGATCTGCTGCGGTTCAGACTGCAAAAGAGTTAGGATTAGATGGGCAAGTTATGGTTGCCTATGTCACAACGGAATGTGACAAATTTATTGAACGCGAAGAAAGAAGATTAGAAAAAGAAGCCGAAAGAAGGTTAGAGGCTGAAAGGGAAATTAAGAAGTTACAATTTGAAGCTGAGGCTGAGACTAAGAGGTTGCAGATTGAGGCTGACAAAGAGGCTAAAGCATTGGAAGCCGAGGAAAGAAGACAAGCTGCAGAAAGGGAAGAGAAGAAATTAGCTGCAGAAAGGGAAGAGAAGAAATTAGCTGCAGAAAGAGAAGCAGAAAAGGAGGAGAAGAGATTACAAAGGGAACATGAGTTACGACTAAGGGAGTTTGAGTTTCAAGGCCATGCTCCTGAAAATGGTGCCAGTCCCTTTGCCTCTGATGCTACGGTTACTCAGGGAGCCTCAACCTCAGCTATGAACTTTCATTTAGATCATTTTGTTGAGAAAGACGATGATATTGAGAGCTATATAAATAGGTATGAACTATTAGCCACCACGTATGGGTTAGAGAGAGAAAGGTGGAGCTTAAAGTTATCTCAGGGACTTCGTGGGGCAGCTTATGAAGTTTTTGCAAAAATGAGCAGAGGTGATCAGGAAAATTATGACATGCTAAAGCAGGCTCTTTTGTTAAGGTATGAAAAGAATGCAGAGTTTTACAGGAAAAAATTTAGGAATGCTAAACTACTGTCAGGTGAAACCTATCACCAGTTCTCTGCACGAATCGAGACATACTTGGAGAAATGGACTTCTCTGGGGAAAACCCAAGATCTTAAGGAAATGGTCCTTATAGAGCAACTAAGAGAGTCCATGGCTCCAGACCTGAGAAAGTTTCTCATGGAACAAGGTGCAGAGAGGCTGGGTGAGTTGCTAAATGTTGCTGAAAGGTATCAAGCAGCTCAAGCAGAGGTAACAGGTAATAAAAAGAAACAGGTGGATAACTTTAGGGCACCACAGAACTTTAATAAATTTGATCCTAGGGATCAAAATAAAGGTAAGCACCAATTTGATAGGCCACGGTATGAAAATAAAAATAAATTCCCACAATTCGATGAAAGGAAATATGATGAAAGAAAATCTTTCAACCAAGGAAAAAGGTGGTGTAAGAATTGTCAGATGGACAATCATGACACTGACCGTTGCAGAAGGAAACCTGTGTATATGGCAACCCTTCAGGTCAGGTCGACCTCAAGACAGGAGGAGGATATTATGTTAGATACCACTCCAGAAGAGATGAGGAAGGCACAGGCTGGGGATAAAACACTCAAGCCTTGTTTCAGAAAATTGTCAACTTGTCATACAACTCCAGGCAAGGGAGATTTTTACATGAAAAACAAGTTGATGTATAGGAAGGCCGGAACTAGATCCCATGGTCACGGACAGCTGGTTCTTCCAAAAAGATACAGGACAGAATTAATAAGGAGCCTACATGTGAAACCAGATGGGGACCATGAGAAGATAGGTACCATCATTCAAAAGGTGGCTCACAATTATTATTGGCCCAAAGCAAGATGGGACATTGAAAATTTTGTAGAAAGGTGTAGCATAGCACATGAGGGAACACCCACAAGTGGGAACATGGATCAGGACCTGGACACGCCACGGGGCAAAATTAGGCCTGATAATAAAAAGAAAAATAGATTTGATAAAGTGGACCAAATGGAATGGGAAGCCCCTTTTCACGGACAAGCTTCACTTAACTGTTTTACAATGGCCACTATGCGGAGAGTGCAAAAAGATGTCTTACCCCAGGATAAGCCGACAATCCCTCAATCGGACTTAAACAAACTGGAGAAAGAAGATGTAGAGAGGAAATCTCTCATCAAGAATTTTAAGAGGGGAGACAGCCCCAAAAGAAAAAATTGGTAGCGGTCGTTTTGTGAATGATAATTCTGGGAGGAAAAATCATCACTATAAAGCTTCAAGTGGAAGAGACCATACCGGTGCATGGACAAATAGGTCCACACAATTAAAGGTCCATATGTAGCTTTGTTAAGAACGTGGACTGATGAAAAGGCAGAGGAAAACATTACATCTTCATACCAATATGTGAATGAGCTGACCACTCGGTTAAAAACTGGCTGGAAACTTGCCAATGAAAATTTGAAACAAGCCAGGAAGAAACATGCTGCCTATTATAACAGGAAGGCGAAAGACAGAAATTTGGCTGTGGGAGAGAAAGTACTGCTTCTTTTGCCTGGGAGTCAGAATAAGTTACAAATTGGATGGCAGGGTCCATATACAGTTCTAGAGAAGGTGTCTAGAACAAATTATAAGATAGATAAGAAGGGGAAAGAAAAAATCTATCATGTGAATCTCCTGAAGAAATATTTGGAAAGAGAACATCAGGAAGAGACACACTTGTTGACCTTGTCCATCGCCATGGAGATGAAAAAGGAACCACTTTCATCATTTGAATATCCATTACACCCCTGTGAGACAGCAGCACAGGTGAAAATCAGTACACATTTAACGAAAACTCAGAAAGAGAGAGTGCAACAGGTTCTAAATAATCATGCAGAGGTGTTAACAGACCGACCAGGGCATACAAACCTATTGGAATATGATATGAAACTCATAGACTCCACACCTGTCTGTATGAAACCATATTCGATTCCGTTTGCTAAGGAAAAAGCTTTGAAGGAAGAGATAGACTATCTATTGAAGGAAGGAATTATTTCGCACAGTGAGTCTTCGTATAGTTCCGGTGTTGTACTCTTAAGGAAGCCCTCTGGAGAACATAGACTCTGTATAGATTACAGGAGACTGAACGCTATTACAGAAGGACAGGTGGATCCATTGCCGGATACAAATCAGCTGTTTGCCAGACTAAATAAAGCTAAATATTTCTCAAAAGTGGATCTGAGTAAAGGATACTATCAGATTCCAGTAAAGCCTGAGGTTAGACCATACCTAGCTTTTAGTACCTCAGAAGGACACTATGAGTTTAATAGATTGCCATTTGGATTGAAGAATGCGCCTAGTGTCTTCTCTAGAATGATGAGAAAATTATTGGATCCTCTGAATAATCCCTGTATAACAAATTTTATGGATGATATCCTTATAGCAACAGAAACATTTGAGGAACACATTGACTCTCTGAACATGCTGTTTGATCGACTTAGGGAGGCAAATTTAACAGCCCGACCAACCAAATGTTGCGTTGGATGTAAAGAATTGGAATTTTTGGGACACACAGTTTATCAGGGAAACATGACCCCTGACCCAAAGAATTTAGAAAAACTACAGAAAGCCCCGAGACCACAAACCAAGAAGGACGTGAGATCCTTTGTCTCATTATGTGGTTTCTACCAGAAGTATATTAAAAACTTTAATTCCATATGTGCACCGTTAACTGAATTGACACGTAAAGGATTTCCAGATCGCATTACATGGACACCACAATGTGAAATGACTTACCAAGAATTGAAGGAAAAGCTCACAAGTAAACCCATTTTGAAATTACCTGACTTAAGTCAAGAATTCATAGTAAGGACGGATGCAAGTAATATTGGGTTAGGTGCAACTTTACTACAGAAATCAGATGCATTGGATGGGGAATTAAGCCCAGTGGCATATGCTAGCAGAAAGTTGAATAAAGCTGAAATCAACTACTCAACTAGCGAAAAAGAATGTCTTGCAGTAATATGGGCGATAAAGAAATTCAATATTTATCTATATGGGAAGGCATTTAAGTTGCAAACAGATCACAAACCTTTATCGTTTTTAGCACAGGCTAAGCATGAGAACTCTAGGTTACTCCGATGGTCTTTGCTTCTGGCTCCATATAATTTTAGCATTGAGTATATATCTGGAAAAACAAATCTGGGAGCGGATTTTTTAAGCCGCCATCCGTGTGATGAGAATCACCGTAAACCCCAGAAATAATAATAAATTTCTCTATGTGTATATAGAATAAAGGACTGACATATAATGTCTGTTTTAAGAGGGGAGGTGTCATGAAATATTCTAATCCACATATATAAATTATTAGGTAAATATAAAGCCTAACAAATAAAATTAATAAAGAGAAGAGCAATGGGAAAATAACAGTGCTGTCACAAAGAATGTACTCGAAATCCCCCTTGTTTTCTGCTTCGTCTGCAAATTGTAACGCTTTCACGTTGATATAAAAGCTTACTGTATTATTACCCGCCTTCTTCAATGAAACGTGTGCTGCATTTCTAAGAAAAACATTGAGACGTACTGCGTAATGACCTAAATTAATCCTAACATTAATTATACTGCGTTACCAAAACGAACGAACAGTTGGACTAAAGGATAAAAAGAGAAGGGAGAGGCAGAAAGCCGAACACTAAACACGCTTCGCGCGATACATAAATGCTGCCATCACGCGTGTAAGACTACAAGCACTAACTTTTTTTCAGACGGACAGTGATAAAATACATTAACCATCCCAGAGTTAGGTTTATAAATCATAAAAAACTCTTATTAGAAAAGATAACATTAGATGGGTTTACGGTTGAGAACATAACAGTACCCAGACAGCACATCTTCGAAACAGGAGGTAGAAGAAATTGCATATTTTGAATGCAGCCACGTAGCTCCTTTAAATTTGTATTTTTGGGTTCCTTAGGGCTTGCTGACAAATAATATGTAAAACGTTACGCAAATAGTCCAGGAATTAATAAATTATACCCAAAATAAAATATTGGGGGTGCCTGACAGCATAAAATCATTTCTGCTCATAAGATTTTTTTTTTTAACGTGTTTGAAAAAAATTTACGTTACAGAAATAGCCTACCATGTAAACTCCAAATTGATTGGAGCGCAACAAATGAAAGCCTAACCACGATTGGTCGGGCTATAAATACTATCTTGGTTGTTAGGGGAAACGGGGAAAGGTAACATTTTTTCAAACACTTGTCGAAACGGGGCTCATTGGTCAGACTCGCTGATATACACACTTGGGAGCGTTAGTTCGAAACCACTTGTTTAAAATAGCTTGATAAAGCATCAGTGCGTTGAAGCCAGCATATATTTGGCTAAATAAAAGCCTGGAAGATAAGCAGATGGGAATTTGTGCCAGAATTCATTGCTAATCAACGTATCTGTGTTTATTCGTATGAATTGTGGTAAGCTTGAACCATTCAATATCTTTTAATGAAAATTGAATGTGAATTGTGATTTATGCCTGTATATATATGTGTAGTTCAGTGGCCAACGTGAGGTAAAGCCTGTAATGCTCCAGCTTGAACAGAGGGTGTCGGAGAGAAGTAAAACGGCATGGAATGGCCAAACAGTACACTGACCCCTGGATGATTGACTAGAAAGAAATAATGCTGGAAGTGCAGAGGCGTAGTAACCATTAAGAAGGGTAATACTGGAATAAAGTATTTCAAATGAAGCTGACAGTTGGCCTAATGCTCTGAACTCAATGTTTGTGCTGTGTTGTGATCAATGTAACAAGAGAGTTTAAGTTAGTTATGAAGTAGAAGGTACATCCTTCTTGATTTCAGGGACAGTGGTCTTGATGGTACTGAGCAGCACCTGGTCAGAGCTTTGCTGAATCCAGTGTCGGACAGCATACTCCTTGGTCCTTTTAGCTATCAGTGAGGTGTCTCCAGAGTCCAGAGGAGAATTCGAGCAGAGGAGTCCTTTCCTGCCGCCATCACGCCAGATAAGCTAACTTGGCCAGCTGAGCTCAACATTATGTCCCCTCATCTTGAACTGACTTTTTAAAATTAACATTAAGAGGGGAATTTACTTGTCTTAAAATCAGGAACTGTGAACAT
Source organism: Oreohelix idahoensis (assembly GCA_024509875.1). Classification (NCBI taxonomy): domain Eukaryota; kingdom Metazoa; phylum Mollusca; class Gastropoda; order Stylommatophora; family Oreohelicidae; genus Oreohelix; species Oreohelix idahoensis. Next base: position 65,209 of record JAMPIV010016123.1, read on the forward strand.
CTCCAATACTGGTCCCTAAAGACAAACTATTGAAGTCATGATGACAAATACCAACAGAGCTTGAACAAAACAAAACCAGTATTACCTCATTTTACTACTACACACTGACACACATAGAACATTTGTAATAATATATGTCACTACAATATTCATATTAAATACATTCTGTACATAACTTGTAATTTAAATTGATTGTGATTCCTGGTTCCCTTGTAGTTGAATCAGGACACATATTCATTCATGCCAGTAATGAATACATATTGTTATTCGAAAGTTTATCAGTGACTCTTTTAAGATATCTTTGTAGAGTGTTATATGTATGTGAGTGTCACAGTGTTGTCAAGAGTAGTGGATTAAATTAAATTGTTTATCTGTCTGTTGTTGTGACTTACACTTCACCATACTCATACCCTAGACACATAACGTAGCATCACACTATTCCAGAATAATTCTGACTGAGATATATAGATATGTGGTAGCAAGTAAGGTTATCTATAATACACTACTCTTAATAGATATAGATACCTTCACAGCTGATCTCAGTCAGTACACTAAGTTCCCTATAAGTATTTATAACATCCCACTTCACCACACTGATGATAGTTACGGTAGAAGGATCAACAAGACCCGAGAGACTGACGCTCCAAGCAACAACAAAAAAGACAGAAGCCTATATCCCTCCGGTGATGCAGTGCTCTGCCAGCAGTTTTCACACACCAAGAAAACATGCAGGTGAGACGCAGTCTGCCGATATTGCGCGGGAAACCACCAATATGGCGACTGTCCCAGGGTGAAGGAGGACCACAACTACAAAGCTATAAACACAAACCGTACCTGTGCAAACTGCCTCGGAAACCACGGGGCAAGGTACCGAGGCTGCCCTGTGTTTCAGGAAACAAAGAGCATCTTGAAGGAGGCCGTGTCCAAAAACATACCTTTCAAAGAGGCAAAACACAGAGTGGCTGCGGATGTTGCAGACAATCAGCGCATGATTGACAGAAGACAGTTACATCAGCTGAAAGCGGAAGTAAAAGAAATGAAACTGAGACTCCAGGGCGAGAACATAAGCAGGCAGACTCTCGAAAAACAAATTGACAGTGAAGACGTAACTAAGCTACAGAACGCTAAAGAAATGCTGGAAGAAATGAAGAGTTCAGCAGCAGATAGAAGCAGATGTCAGGAAGCTGACAAAGCTGACAGAAGAAAACTCAGAAATCCTCAAAAGAATCGAAGCGGAACGAAGAGCCGTGGAGGAAATGACTTCAAACACAAGAGCTACCAAAACAAACGAGCAATCAGGGGAAGAGGTCATCGACGAAACATTAGAAAAACTACTCCCAGCAATAATAGAAAAGGCTCTATTACAAATACAGGAGGGGAGGAGGACGCGGGAGTCGGAAGCGAGGAGGGCAAAAGCAAACAAAACCATACAAGCCAGATAGGGAGACAGGATATGAACACCAGGAACACGCCCCGACACCATAAACAGACAAGCAAAGAAGAGGTAACCAGACAATCAGCTAGTGGTCCTTTTAAGGACCAATCCTTTTCAGGACTAACCACCTGCTAGCACCGAAGAAACAACACGCTATAACAGCAACATAGCAGACAAACGAACGAACGAACCATTTCCAGGACTAGGAACCTTGATACCAGCGAAGACGTTAACACACTATATACCCCAATATAACCGTTTGTAACCCTTCAATGGGTTTTGGTTGAACAGGGTATTACAGCAAAATATCAGACGCAACTAACTAACTTAATTCTCATTTTCTTTCCCTCCTGTCTCTTGTTTGTCTGTCCCTGACGAAGGCCTTGTGGCCGAAACGTAGGTTTTTCTTGTCCTTTCTCCTTGTACGACGTATTAGGCCTACTATTTGTGTGTTTTGTTTTATTGTTTTCATATTCAACCGATTTAACCAATCGCAATTAGGCCCGCAATTTTATTTTAAACATAAAACAAAATCTACGTTTATTCGCCACATATTGACATAAAATACGTCACAACAACAAAATTAATCTAATGGGATCCCTTCAAAAATAGCCCAAATCAAAATCATTATCTTGAATTAGCTACACTACATATATTTTAAATAATATTAACCTTAGTTCTTACTGCTTTTATATTTATTGCAATTAGCTTATTATGAAAAAATACACGAGCAGTAAAGAAATGGGATTGTTAAAATTAAAACCTCGTCTGTTGCATTTTAAAAATAATTTTAACTTTAACATGGAATGTACCATTGTTAATGGCATTATATTATATTTGTATTAGGCCTACAGATACCCGCTCAAAATGTCAAAACGGAAGTGTGAGTTCTCGAATGAATGGGGGAAAAAATGTCAGTGGTCGACAAGAGTATGAAGCAGAATGTCGTGTATGTAGAGGCTGTACATTTGTATCGCAAATAAAGGTGCAGCTGATTTTAAAAAAAAAAAACCAAACAAACAAAAAGAAAAGCACAAGAAATGGACTAAATATTTTGAATAGTCGAGAAATGACGATTTGCATTCAGAATTCTTAAGACTTGCACAATTTATTTTTGCAGTTCCTGGGCACAACGCCAATGTTGAGAGACGTTTTTCGCTTGTGCAGGGTCAATGGACAAAAGAAATGAACATTTTGAGTGTAGAATCCATTAAAGGCACTCTACTTGTGCAGTACAATTTCAAGGAGATTTCATGGCATTTGTCCTTTTTGTATTGAACAATATGGTCACCCTATTCTAAATGCTAACGTCATTGTTAATCATATAAGTTCCATATCATTGTTAATCATATAAGTTCCATATAGGCACATAATAATATTCTCTCACCTTGATTTATCACAACTCTCAGAATATTCCGTTAAATAAAAATAATGTCTTCTCACTTATCGACAACGCGTTGACTCTGTCCGATAGTCTTATAATACTCTTATTCCTTCACACAGTTTAAGAAAACACAACTTTTATTTGGAATGCAGAAAGATAATGACCGGGTAGCGTTGTGTAGGCATAAATGTGGGCCGCTCTTCCCGCTTTTAGCGCTAAACTGAGGCTAAGCCCCGCCTCCTGTTCGCTGCGTTGCAAAAGAGCGTTGATCGCGGTTCCTGCGACTTTCGAGTTAGCGAGACTAGGTGGAGACATGGTAGAGGTGTGACAAGTCTCTTAAACAAAAATGGCTAGTTACCGATGCGATGACGGGTTTTTTTTTTCCACCACAAATAGCGAGAAGGAAATTTATATAATATGGCATGGTAAAAACAAATACTGCATGATTTCTTGATGAGAATATATACGATGATATTTAAATAAAGGGGTTTGTGTTCATCATTGAAGACAAATGTATCTCATGTAAGGAAAAAAAAAACTAACAACGCGCGTCGTATATTTTGCGGCGCTGCGAAACTGTTTGGCGAGTAAAAATTATATATATATATATATATATATATATATATATATATATATATATATATATATATATATATATATATATATATATATATATATATATATATATATATATATATATATATATATATATATGATAGAAAACTCTTTACAGAGCGATACAACAGGAAGCAATCTGATCATCAGAAGAAGTCCCCCGTCCGACAAGTGTTTCGGCCCATATACTCCTTTTCACTCTAAGGGGGGCGGGCCCACTTGGGTCATGATTCCCAAGCGTCTCAGCTTCCTGTTGTCTTGTATCGAAAATGAACCCATTTCACTTATGGTAGCAACTTTAAAATCCACAACGCCAGCCGTGGAGGCAATTGTGAAAGTAACAAAGAGAAGACAAATTATTCCGTTCGTTCCGTCGCCCTTCACAACTAAGGACACACACTGAGACACTAGCGCGCAGCCGACGAGCCTTAGCCGCAAGCCACTGAAATTATGTACCTGACACTCCCTATAGTATACATCGCCTGTTGCCCCAGAGTGGCAGCCCTTTCACTTAGTACACCAAAAGAAAAATTTTGGTGTTTTCTGTACCGCAGCGTTTATTGTCACCATTTCCATTGCCCATTGCGGTTGTTCCACAGCCAGCCTGATGCCTTTTCGGAAGTTTCACTAAACCTCTTCAGTGCCCTTGTTCTAGACTGTCTCTTCAGCCCCAACAGTTTCAATAAATCATACACTGATGCAGCCACAAGCCCTCTTGCACCCACTTCAACCGCCATATATACTACTGGACAAAAGGTAAGGGCCACCAAGAAAAATTCCTCTATGGACCAATTAAATGCAACCAGGTGTAAACAATTTATTACAAAATAAAGTTGATTCATCCGTGGAAAAGATCAGTCAAGTTTTTTTAATAATGTGTGACTTACTAACAAAAAGAAATTCAACTCACTTTTTCACCTTTTGAACTAGTGGGGCGTGTTGCAAAAACCACGAGTTTTTGCGCAACAATGGCAATTTCCACGTGCGGGTTAAAGTGACCCAGTTTCTGGACATAAAAAAAAAATTAACCTAGTGCACACAGAAATGTAGTATATATATATATATATATATATATATATATATATATATATATATATATATATATATATATATATATATATATATATATATATATATATATATATATCTATATATATATATATCTTGTGACAGGGGCGCTAGGGGTACCTCACACCCAAGACCCGTGCACTAAGAAAATTTATAAAGGATCGTTTGACAGGGGTTGCAATTATTGGTTGCTTGCAACCCTCTCAGCAGCAGACTTAACAATTCAAGCAACCAAAAGCCTCATGCAGATCAACATTTAATTCTACCGAACAGAACCGAACACCAAACAA
>JAMPIV010016123.1:75000-129496 GCA_024509875.1 Oreohelix idahoensis
AGATTAAAATCTATAAGTTCCTATACTACAAACTATGCTTGTTTCATGTGCGTAAGAATCAGAGAAGTAAAGAGTTCTTTCGTTTTAATGAATTTTACACGTCTTAATATGCAAGGATACACATCTGGAATCATCCGTACATGATCACCAGCTATGCACCATGCTATAAAATATAGATGTGGGTGTGAACCTCTGTCTGTGAGGCTACTTACACCCTCATTGACTCTTGAAATCATCCACACTCTTCCAGGGATTTCCCTGTTCATTGTCACATTTTTAATGAAAACAAAAACTGATGTGATCATCTGGATATAGTAAAACTGTCAGTGTCTACAACAGTCATTCACCAGTTTCCACATTTCAAACTAGGTAAATAGTTCAATTCGATGGGAGTATGTTTTTTCCTACATGTTGCAATTCTAACGGAATATTTGTTGCTAAATAGTGGAATTCTAACGGAATATTAAATTCAACGGAGTATGTGTTAAAAATCCACGCTACTGATTATTTTCAATAAACCGGTAAGTAAACTAGTTTTCTTCTTTTTGTTTTGTTACTTGAAATACAAATAATAATACAAATATGTGCTACTGTATTTGCATCTAATTTTATTTCAAATTATTAGCTAACCTAAACGAAAATGCAAATTGGGTCCGAAACTCATGATCGGGTCCATTTTCCTGCAATACGGGTACGACCGAAAATGGCGGCCAAATTTTAGTTGGCGTAACTCTTATAGAAGAATCTAGGGCACTAACCAGAGACCTATTTCCTGCGGTGAGCTGTATTTCAAATCCACGCAACGTTTCGTATGCATCCCGCTCTTCGTGAGCGCGGGATTTGAAGTCAGTGCGCGGACATGTAAAGATCGAACGAAGAATGCTTTAGGGTAACTAAGAAGATGAACAAAAAGTGTAAGGACTGAGCACAGAAGTTTATAAATTCGGTATATGAGAAATCTGATACAATAGTTTTTTTTTCATTTTTTTTTGTAATTACTTTTACTCGCAACGCGGCAAAATATACGTTATGTTCTGTTAGCTATTTTTTTTTCCCCTTCTCCTTAAGGTACAACTTTAACCTCGTCTTCCATGATAAAGAAATCACAAACCCATATATTAAATATCTTCGTGTATATTCTCATCAAATTTTTAACACGGCATATTATGTAAACTTCCTTCTCGCTATTAGCGGTAGGGAAAAAAAAAAAAACAACAACAAAAAGAAAACTCCCCGTCATCGCATCGGTAACCATGAACTAGCCATTTTTGTTTACGAGCCGTGTCACTTCCCTACCATGCCTCCATGTTTTGTGTGTGTGCAAAATGTGCATCCTGTCGGATATTTTATAAATGGGTAAAATCCGACTTTTATACTATAGATTAAATTACTTAAAAAGACCCGATTTCGAGAATTTCCCATTTGAATTTCGGTTTCGACGAACGAATTAGTTGTCATCCCCACAGAATCGAGCAAATAACTTGGAACAATCCCGGAAGATTTCATGTTGTTGGGTCGTTTATAATAGATTATCATCATATTTTAACTCAGGCTTTGCAATTATCGCTTTGTATGTTTCTTGCCAACTGTGACGAAAAATAAAAACACAAATAATAACAGGGCTGACCTTAGGCCGATTTAACCCATCGGGTCACGTGCTCACAATGAGAATAGCATTCGGGTTCCAACCTCCAGCTTTAAAGGAAAACACTTTAAGGAACGAGATTATTTCAAAGTAGGTATACAAAAATACACGCAATAACATTGTCTTAAAAATAAAACAGTATCTATATTTTTTCGTCACATGTTGACAAAAGACACGTTGCAACAAAACTAATCATCAAACAGCATTGCTCATTATGGGGTTGCCATTAATGTGAACAAATATGACTCGGGCAAACTATTTTAAATAATCTTTCAGTATTTTCACTTGAAAGTTGATGGTTTACCAAACAAATTAATTACGTTGCAGAATACTTTAAATCAAGTAGCAGAAACAATGTCAAAATATTGGACTAAAACACTTGCATAAAATGTGACTTCAGAGAATAATGTTAAATTTAATTGAGATAATTATTTATTAAAATATTACGAGACTCGGCTTATTGCAGAGGGAAACGATGTGTTTCTGTTTGTATTTAAAGCGTAATCTTTTTTAAAAAGATTTTATCATCTGAAATATATCAATAAACACAAAATCAAGATCATTTGATAAACTTATTGTTTGGTATGTAAATAAACAAGGGTTTCCCTGTAATTTATTTATTGAAACAATTAAGTCCTACTTTTTCATTATTGTGTCTTCCCTTGCCTTCCTTTTCATGACAAAAAATTGAACATTGTCCTCCTTTTTGCGTTGAACGATATGATAACCCTATCAAAAGCCAAATTAACCATGAGTATTATCTGAACAAGAGGTTTAATTTAGCATGTTGTATCGGTACTGAACAGGGTGGACTTTTCCGAGTTGATAGATGAGCTCATCTGATGCCGTTACGCTCTCTTATTTCAGCTGATATTAGAATTTAATATAAATCGTCCACGAGGGAGTTGTTAACTATTGCATATTATAAAAGCGGACTTTGAGGATTTAGGTTACAAATTCTATTTTGTTCCGACATCTTGTATGAAAGAAATGAGCCTCACTCGTATTTGTCTGTGTGAAGTCACATTTTTTCATAACCTCCCCCCTTACCCGGGTTCCCCTATCGTCACAACATTTTAATCTTATATGGACGACCCCTAAAGCTAAAAGAAAAAAAAATCATTAAAACGTGTTGTTGTTTAACCAGGGCTGCTGAGATTCTCGCTCTTTTGCCGCCAATACCAAATTGAGGACTCCTTGGTATAATCTACACTGTAGATACAGGCTTTTTATGTGGCTTTTCTGCCATTCCGAAACGCGCTGAGTGGAAGTCATTAGCTCCAGCTTGGCTTGCATTTAAAGGATCGTCACATCTAGTCCCAAACTAGGAGTAAGAAGTGCGTGACATACTGTGCATTCCCCGCCATCCAAGGGTGCTCTCCAACTATGCAGAGCTAAAATACTGTGCTCTGGTTCTGGGCTCTCCTAGGGAATTATCACGTCCTACACAAAACCACTTCTCAGTTTCCCCCTGCCTACCATGGGGTATATTGTGAGATCCTTCTGCATGCAGCCAACTAGAGTTACGTCTGGTGCTCAAGTGATTCTTTTAAGCTCAGTGTGTAATGCTGGGTTCACAACATACTTCACCAGAGGGGAAATCCCTGGAAGAGAGTGGATGATTTCAAGAGTCAATGAGGGTGTAAGTAGCCTCACAGACAGAGGTTCACACCCACATCTATATTTTATAGCATGGTGCATAGCTGGTGATCATGTACGGATGATTCCAGATGTGTATCCTTGCATATTAAGACGTGTAAAATTCATTAAAACGAAAGAACTCTTTACTTCTCTGATTCTTACGCACATGAAACAAACATAGTTTGTAGTATAGGAACTTATAGATTTTAAGCTCCCTTCCCCCCCCCCCCCCCCCCCCCCCCCCCCCCCCTTTCCCCCCTTCCTCGAACCGAAAACAAACATTTAATTATAGTTGTATTTTTTATGTCTTGTATTTGTGAACACATTGATTTTTTTTTTTTTTTTTTGCTCGTTCATAAGTCAATTATTCCAAGAACATTACCGTTTGCAATCATAAAAAAAGACATATTCTCTAGAACAATTTTGGTTAAATCACGTGAAATTAATAACAATCTTAAAGTGCTCTGCTAGATTCCGTAAGTACAATACATATTCAGTCCTAATATTTAGAGTGAAGCCAAGGTGAAAAAAGGTTAACCTTGCATGAATAGTGAAAAATTTCTAAATATCAGTGGCCTTCAACCCTTTTTTTTTTTAAACGAGTGCTCAGTTTTAAATATTTGTACATGTCCAAATTTGTATGCCATACGTCTACATAAGTTGTTATATTGTGTTAATCAATAAATATAATAATTAAATACTACTGAGTCAGAGCTACATGTGACCGAGTGGGCAGAAGGATTTAATTTTAGACGAAGTAATTACTTTCAATCTAGTCTACGTTGTTTATTTTTGCCCATGTTGGCGTTATCACACACAAAGGTGGACCGTGTCAGGAAACACACCTTGGCCATCTTTGAGGTTGACAAACTTGTCAGACGCGGGTGATGTAATCAGAGACGATACTCCTTTAGGACCATCTGGGCACTGTCTGACACGAGAGAAACACATATTGATAGACGCGGGAATTGTGACTGAGATAACAGATAACGTGGAAATATTATCACTAGTAAGCGGGAAAGTTGAGTTAGATTTGAAAGGTTTACCAAATATAGTCTTTGCTATTAGCAGCTGAACGTTTGGCATCAGAGAGAATCTCGTGTCATTCATGCTAGGCATAGGAGTCGTCCACATAAAATGTCACGCAATTTTTTGTCATTTAACCCCCCCTTTCCGCCCCATTTGTTCGTCACGAAATCCAATCTCCCCTTACGCGACGTTACAAATCTCTCAAACCCCCTCCCCCCTTTGTTTGTCCCTATTTTATTATAATACTGAAAAGAAACAACGTAATTGAATCTAAGTTAGTTAACTAATCATCATGGTCGTCACCATCATCATCATCTTTTAACTCTCTAAGGACCATATGCTTTATACCAAGTCTTCCTGTCCTGTGCCATCAGCTCAAGGCCTTTCCATGTCTGCTTCATGTCTGTCTCCAGTTCTCTTCTCCGTGTATTCCTTGGTCTCCCCCACCTCTCTTACCGTAGGGATTCCAGAACAAGGACTGCCTGGTAAAGCTGTCAGCAGGTTTGTTCAGTGTGTGTCCTATCCATCTTCAGCGTCTTATTCTCATGTCTGGTTCTTCTGACACTTGTCTGGTTCATGTCATGAGTTCAACGTTAGTGATCTTGTCATACCACTACAATACTTTTTATTTTAGACAAACACACATTTATGAGAGTCCGTGGTTAGAGTGCAAGCTTCTCGCGGCAAAGGTAGCGGGTTAGAAACGTGGTGGTGTCACGCTTCTGTCTACCTAGCTGTAAATGGATACCTGACCCAATTCTTGGTTTAGGAAATGTAAAGGCAGCCAGGAGGGGAACTGGTTACCAAACCTCTGGAAGCTCAATCTAGTATTGTGAAGTCTCTAAAACAACGTTAAAAGCAGTTAAGACATTTGTGCACAAAATACAGTATCATGCAAAGTTCACGGCTTCGGGAAAAGTTGTCCCAGAACAACAAAGTAGTAAGTGCATGTTTATTGAGTGGAAAATTTTGGGAGAAGTTGCAAATCTTGGTTTTTTTCCGTTGCTAGAGTGAGAGTCGTGTGCAAAAAGTCGAAAAGCTGAGGAGAGGAGTGCAAATGTAGACGTTTGGTGCCGAGTGAAAAATAAAGCATCGTGTGAAAATTGGCGGGAAAAAATAGTGGGCAGTATATAAAGAGGAGACTTGGGCGATTGAGATGATTCAGGGCTTGTACAGATTTTAGGATTCGTTAGGCGAGAGGATTTTTACAGAACTGCTTCTTCGAGATTATCAAGACCAGTTTATATTTTCTTCTGGTGATACAATTTCATGTTGGATATAATTTTAATTTGTTTTGGATACTCACTACTTTGGGTAAAAAAGAAATACGTGCTTCATTATTGTACCAATGACATTTGCTGTTCCAATCACGTTAATAAAATATATTCTATTTTTCTACATTGCTGCGTTTTCCTTGAAACATTACAGTTGGATTATTTGACTAAACCACTATACAAGACATTGCTTTTTACTAACCATAAAAAGGGTACGAAAGAACTCTGGGAAGGAAGAATAAAATAAGGTCAAGTATTTCCATCTCAGGCGGTCAGACCTGTAACGACTTGAACCAAGAAACGTACAAGAGTTAGCGCGCTTCAGAATATTTACCTGCGCTCAACCATTAACTGAACTGACCCGATCAGCTGACGGACACACACACACACATTCTTTTCATTGATGTTGTAGCCAGCCACGGTCACAGACTGACTTGATATTTGAGTTAAAGATACTGCATTTTGTGTAGTACTTGACTTCTTATGATCTCCATATATTTCCCAAGTCTATGAAAGTTCCTTTAGTATTCTGTATTTTTATTTTGATATGATTATCTGTCCCTCCAACTGTTTATATTGTAACCAAAAGTATGTTGTTGTTGTTGTTGTCGATATCCCATAGCTGCTGAGCATATCTACTCTTGGCAGCCCAATGCCATTCTTAAAAAAGTGCAGGTTTTCTGCAGTTGCTTTAATGTTCCATATAGTGATTTGGTGACTGTCAAAGGTGTCTGTAAAAGTTTTTTCCTGGCATTTGTAAGTGATGGACACTCCATGAGGAGGTGTCTGGTTGTTTCATAGGGATGAGAGCAGTGTCTACACATGGGTAGGTGATGAGGGTTGATACGGTTTAGATGACTATTGACTCTGGCGTGTCCTGTTCGGAACTGAAAGATAAGACTTTGATTTCTCCTGCTGAGTCTGTTTATGCTGTCGTTGTCTTTTGGGCAGGTCATTTCATTAAAGACAATTCGGCCAGTCGGCCCGTTCGCCCATCTGTTCAGCCAGATTTCCCTTGTGTTGTTTCTTAGAATCTGTTTGACTGTTCTCATGCTGCAGGGTCTGTCCTTTTGTTGTTTAGAGGCTCCTGCCTTTGCAAGTCTATCAGCTGTCTCATTTCCAGTTAGATCACTGTGTCCAGGGATCCACTGTAGGGTTACACTGATGGAGTAGGCTGTGATCAAGTTGTGAACCGCTCTTCCTATAAGAAAAATGTCTTTGTTTTCATATTCTTCTTCATCTTCCATCCTTAGCCATCAACCGGCAAAGCAGTATGTGGCCAGTACGCCTAGTGGCGTCTTAGGGCAACAACAAATTGATCAATCTATCGCTGTTTCCACCACGCCTAGTGGCGTCTTTGTGGAACAAAAACAGACCAAACAATCTATCATTGTTTCCGTAATCAGATTGGTTGGCAAGCAGGTGATAAGCCCACTGTGCGAAGCTTTTTACGGGATGGGGTAAACAGCCCCATGCCCATACCCTCCTTAGTCGCTTTTTACGACATGCGTGGTAGGGTGCAGTGTTACTATTCTTTGCTCCCCTTTCGGGCCCCGGTAACACACGGGTGAATTGTTTTCATATGGAGTCTGTTTAAGTGCTTCCAGAACAGACATGGAGTCACTGAAAATCACTATATCTGATGGCTTTTGTTCCATAAGGTCAAACTGTTGGTGTAAGAATTCAATGGTTGTCTTGATGGCCTCAGCCTCCGCTTCATAATTTGAACAATTTTCACCACAGGAGTCACAGAACTCATAAGAGGATCCATCCAGGTACCATATGCAGACGCCGTATCCTGCAAAAGAGGTGGTCTTGAAAGCTGAACCATCTGTGTAGGCCTGGATTGCTGACGTTGGATAGCTGTTTATGGTCTCCAAGGCACACGTCTTCAAGATTGTGGGTAGTGTTTCCTTGTTGGCCGTTTTATCTATCAGTTGTGTTTTGACAGTTGGTTGATGGAAGTTTTCCCAAGGGGGTGGTCCAAAGTATTTGTCTTCCAATTCTCTCTCTTGCGGGAGATGGTGTTTATCATTTTCATCTTTGGCTATGTCCAGGAGAGATAGTTGTTTCAGTCTTCGTGTTTGTTTCCAAGTGTCAATAAGAATTTTGTTTGCGTGGTCTTTCTCTTGTCTCCTGTATCTCTCTACAGCTTCAGTCAGTGCTCTTTTACGCCTGATATCCAGCGGCTCTATGTTGGCTTCTATCTCACATACAGCTGTGGGTGTTGATCTCATCCCTCCACAAATTAACCTGAGAGCTTGGTTCTGCCCACGATCCAGAGCTGAGATGGTATTAGTACTCGCAATGGTCTGGAGGGGGAGGTTATAGTCTATCACTGATCTCACATAGCCGAGATATAGTTGACGAAGGGTTTGTTTATCCGCTCCCCAATTTGTACTAGCTAGCCGTTTGATGAGGTTTACACGCTTTTTCCCTGAGGTTGTGGATGTGTCCATCTAGTTTCAATTGTCTGTCCAGTTTTACTCCTAGATCGACTGGGTGCTCCTCTTTTGTTAGTGTTTCCCCACTCAGTTTGATGTTGATAGGTCTTTTTGCTATTTTGTGGCTGCGGGAGAAAGTGGTGTATACAGTTTTCTGCGTATTGATTTTAAGTTTCACAGTTCACAATATACTGACATTGTAAGGAGAGCTCTGTTGATCTTGGCTTTTGCCAGAATGGGATATTTGTCAGTAGTCCAGATGGCAAGGTCATCAGCAAACAGCGCCTTCGACACATTCAGATGTTTGGCAAGGTCATTGATGAAGACGAGGAAAAGGGTGCAACTTAAAGGAGAGCCTTGGGGCAATCCTTCTTCCAGCGTTCTTTTCCGTGAAATTGCACCGGCATAGTTGGTAGCTATGGTTCTATTTGTTAGGAAGGCCTGTATCCATCTAATCATTTTCCCTCCTATTCCCATTCTTCTCATCTTTAGCAAAAGTCCCTTTCTCCAAACTCTGTCGTAGGCTTGCTCAAGGTCGATGAACACAGCTATTGTGCTTTTTCCCTCTTGAAAGCTATCCATCACATTCTGTGTGAACCTGAAGAGGGGGTCATCTGTGCGGCACTTACGTCTGAAGCCTGCCTGGTTGTTGTCCAGAAGGTTCCTGCTTTCCAACTACCAGTATAGTGTCGTAGATTTTTGATAGGAGAATTAAGACTTGGGTTGGTCCCTTCTGAATAGGTTAAAATAAGCGATAGCCACAGTGAGAGCTAGTGAAACGGCGATAGAATTCCACGAGTGAGATGATAGAATCGTGATATGGAGGCTGTCTCTGAGAGCGGAAAATCTTCTCTCTCTCTCACCTATCTTCTACGACAGCGTTTAAAGTGTCAGACAGTCTAAACCACAGATATATATTACATAAATCTCTATCTACTCACGGGCACGCACGTACACGTGACGACAGTTAAACACACAGACGTGGGAAAACTATAAAAATGATATATATATATATATATATATATATCTATATATACATATATACATATATATATATATATATATATATATATATATATATATATATATATTTTAGAACGAGCTGACCAACACGTTTTTCTAAGTTTAAGAAAGATTTTAATTATCATTTAAAATCTTCTCACAACACCAAAGAAATACATCAAGGAAAAACATATACAAATAGTCATAAAAATTCAAGAAAATGCTACAAGGATGATAGCCCGTTAGAATCTTAACTCTAGGTTTAGCCCACAGCCCCGTTAAGAGAACAGATGATGGCCCAAAAGAGTTATAGATACATAGGGTTTTGAGACTAAGAGTTTTTCTTTTTTTCTCGTAAATGTATGAACAGAGTTGAATAATCTGATTTAGCCTAAGAAAAAGAAAACTCTAGCAATAGCAACAAATTCTGCAGATTAAAAAAAAATTAAGACAGCAAATGGGTGACAATATACTTACTTACTTAGTCGTTCCCTTCTACCGTGAGGTGTAGAGGTTTGGAAGAGAGAGCGCCAGACCATTCTATCAGCTGTCTTCTTCCTGGCCTGGTTCCATTCTAGTCCTCGGTCCTTCAAAGATTGTCTAATGTTATCCTCCCAGCGGACTCTGGGTCGTCCTGGAGGTCTGGATCCCTGGCTGTTTGTTTCCCATGCTTGTCGTGGTAGCCGATCTTCTCCCATTCTGCAGACATGGCCAAACCATCTTAGTTGGGACTGTTCTATTTGGGTCTGCAGCGGATGGGATTTTAGGCCTTGACGGATCGTCTGGTTGCGGACCATGTCTCTTCTTGTTACTTCAACCACTTTCCTCAGATACCTCATTTCTGAGGTTTGGATCTGGCTTTTGTGGGTTGTAGTCATTGCCCACGACTCGCATCCATATGTCAAGACTGGGACATAGGTGGAGCGGTATACAGCCATCTTCGTTTTCTTACCAACCTCTTTCTTGCTGAGGAATCCACGATTTATGGCCTGAAAAAGTCTCCCAGCCGCTGCTTTTCGAGTGGCCAACTCTTCTTTGATGCCTCCCTTTCGGTCTATAATAGCTCCGAGATATTTAAAGTGGTCGATCTGCTCCAGGACCTGTTGTCCCAACTTAATCTGATGTTTTCTTTCTTCTCGTGATATCACCATGGATTTTGTTTTAGAGCTGCTTATGACCATCACTCTCTTCTCCAGCTCTTCCTTCCAGACTTGCAGGTTGGATTGGAGATGTGCCTCTGATTTAGCAATCAGGGCAACATCATCAGCAAATGCCAGCTCCGAAATATAGACCTGTCTCATCTTCCAGTACCCCACTGAATACTTTCTTGTTCTCTCCTTACATGCCTTGATGGCATCGTCCATAAGGAGTATGAAGAGGTAAGGTGATAGGATATCACCTTGTCTTACACCAGTGGTGGTCCTGAACTCTTCTGACTTATGGTTTGCTGTCCTCACATAATTTCTACAAGACTTGTAGAAGCTCTGTATAGCATGAATCAGAGGTGCTGGAATATTCTTCCTTGCCAAACAGTCCCAAAGTTTGCTCCAGGGGACCCTGTCAAACGCCTTTTCCAGATCTATGAAACAAAGATGGATCTCACTCTTATACTCAAGGGCGTTTTCACTCAGCTGTCTGAGTGTGAAGATTAGGTCTTGAGTACTTCGGTTTGCTCGGAATCCGCACTGGACCTCATCCAATTGTGGCTCAGCTAGGCGTCGGAGTCTCTGCGCTAGGATTCTAGAGTAGATTTTACCAGGGACACTGAGAAGGGATATGGCTCTATGGTTTCCACATTGTCGATTGTCACCCTTTTTGAAAATTGAAAATTGGTGTTATGATGGCAATCTCCCAATCCTTTGGTATGGTCTTGTTGCACCATGCTGCCTGTAGGACCTTTAGGAGTAATAGGTCGCCTGATGCTCCCATGTACTTAACCATTTCTGGTGTTATACCATCATGCCCTGCTGCTTTGCCCATCTTGATTTTCTCTAGTGCTGCCCTCAGTTCTTCCATCTTTATGTCATCTTCACCATCATTGGTTTTCTCTTCTGTGCTAGTGGTTATCATTTCTGATGCTTCACCATGCTCACCATCCAGGAGTTCTGAGAAATATTCTTTCCATCTTTCCATTACTTCCTTCGGGGCAGTAAGCAATTTGCCTTGCTTGTCCTTTATAAATTTGAGAGGGCATTGTTTTTCTTTCCTCATGTTCTTTAGGGTCTTATAGAACAATTTCTGGTTTTCTTGTGCATCTTTTTCTAGCTTTTCTCCAAATTCTTCCCAGGACTTCTGTTTTGCTGCTAGCACTTTGTTCTTTGCTTCTGTTCTGAGTGTCACATATTCTCTATATTTTTCCATTTGTCCTGTTGTGTTTTTAGCTCCTAAGTACTGTTTCCATGCCATTTTCGTCTCTCTTATTTTCTCTTTGACTTCCTCTGTCCACCAAGGTGTCCTCTTTCTCTGGTTCCCAAGTCGGACTTCACCGCATGCTTCTGCAGCAGCTGTCTTTATGATATCCTTGAATTTATTCCAGAGGGTTTCCAAGTCATCAGGTCGTTCTTCTGTGTTGCTCACTGCTGTAGCAATAAGCCCCTGATATCTGGTCTTAATTTCTGGCTCTCTCAGCTTGTAGGTCCTAATGCTCATTTCTCCTGCTCGTTTACTTGGTTTCTTGCGTGATGTTGGGCAGTTCCTAGGCTGAGCAACTCTTTCAGTTGTTCGTTTGATTGTTAGCAGGTAGTGATCACTTCCAATCTCTGGCCCCCTCCAGACTCTAGCATCTCGGACATATCTGAATGAGCTTCTCCGAACAATGGCATAGTCGATCACTGACTTCTCATTCTTAGTTGGTTCACATCTAGTGTATGCATGTATGCGCTTATGGGGGAACTTTGTGTTTGTAATGATCAGATTCTGCTCACTGCAGAATCTATGGAGTCGCTTTCCATTGTCATTGAGAGTATCTTCTCCATATCTTCCGATAACTCCACCCCATCTAGCATGGTCATTTCCAACTCTGGCATTAAAATCTCCGAGCATGATAACTTCATATAGGCAGTCATCCACTGTCCTTTGAAGCAGCTCGAAGAATTCCTCCTTGACCTCTGCTCTCTCATCCTCATTTGGCCCATACACTATGACCAGGTTGACTATGGTTTCTCCTTCTTTTAGTTTTACAACCATAATGCGCTCCGAGACAAAGTTCCATCCCTTGATACTATCTTTTTGATTTTGGGCCACAATGCAACCCACGCCCCCTTTAGCTCTTTCAGATATGGGTACAAAACTGTAGAGCAACGTGTTGCCATCGAGATCCATGACTCCTTGTCCTTTTTTCTTCGTTTCCGTTATAGCCAGGATTTCTAGTTTTGCTTTCCTCATCTCTTCCACCAGCTCCTCTTCCTTCCCATTTATACTTCTTGTGTTCCAAGTTCCATAAGTCGTAGTCCGTAGTCCGTTCCAGTTCGTCGCCTTTGGAATCAGTCCGGTTTTCTCTCTTGTATTGCTCGTAATCATAGTTTAAGACAAACAGGTGATTGGCCTGTTGTGCCTTTGCATGGTGGAGGGGCTGCCTCCTTACGGCCTCCATGCAGGCCGCCCTCCTCCTTTTTCATCCGGGCAGTTCCAAAAGACGTACTGAACTCTCTGTCTCAGGGAACGATTCCTTGGGTGTTCTAATTTTTCGAATGTCTGATTTAAGTCACATAAAATTTTGTCCAGGCACGAAAGTTAGCAGAGCACAATGTCATTAGCTTTGGTTTCTAGAATTTAAGGAATGTCAGATCGGTGTCTACTTTCAGGAAGGTAATATATTTGGTCACCACAATACTAGTAAAAAAAAAACTCTGTCGGAAGGTTACTGATATTTGCTTGCCACCACGGGCTGAACTGTACTGAAGAGTTATTCTGGAAGAATTAATTCTGGCGCGAAGATCTCTTACTTCATTTAAGTGTTAAAGTTCAGGTAATGATAGTGATTATTTTCTTCACAAATAATGTTCACGTACTAGAACGCTGGCAAAGATGGATCACCCCAGTATTCACTGAATAAAAGGAAAAGCACATATACTCATTTACATATTATGTACTCAATATAACTTACATTTTAAATAGCAAGCCGACCGCTTGACTTATAATTTTAAAACTTCCCGAAAAATAAGTTATATAAAAATTTCGATCATCATGAATTAGGAATATCATGCGTATTCCGTCACTATTCACTGATGTCGCATCTAGCATTTATAAGTTTGATATAAAATATTCTCGACTGAGTATTTAGCAGTTAAATTAAATTCCTTATAGCTACTTGTTTAGTAAGCTAAAGATATAATTTATCATGTATTTCCACTGTAACTCGTCGACTAGAGAATATAACAAACTATAAATTAAGCGCTCTGTTCAAAAGAAACTAGTTAGAATGAAATGAGCGATTTAACGCTTTAAACACTTTCCAAAATACTAGATATCTATTATATTAATCTCACCACAGCACTACGGTAACACAACGACTAGGATAATTCACTAGATAGGTAGTTAGAAGCTCGTCGCAAATCTGACGAGAACTATGAAATTCGCTATAAAGCTTCATTCGCTAAGCCCGCGTGTTCCGTCTACTGAAGAATGTTGAAGACTGAAATGAAATCAGATTTCAGCTCCTGGGTGGATATTTGAAAACAGGGGCAAACAATCCCACATTTTCTCCAACTCCGAAATCATCTCCCCTTTTACGTGTAAAACACCTACGTCAGCTTAACGCGTGACGTAATCGCCATCAGTGACCGAGAGTACGAGTGAGTTGCCAATCTCAGACAGTCTGTCTCCAGTGCGGAGCGATTTTTCACGCTACGCCGGGTTTTTCTGACGAAAAACCTCATGCGTTTCTGCAAACTGTAGACAGCTGTCTCGTTCCTGCACTGTGAGGATGCCGGGTTTGACACCTTACGCTAGTGTCAGGTGAAAAAATGGTAGACCAAAAGTCTGCTCTTTAGTCTGGGTATGAAACATAATCACACCTTTCGTCTACTGACATCTATGTAATAGAATCACTATTGCGATTCTCCGTTTAGAGAAAAGAACCAGGTAAAGTTAAGGAATAGTTCTTCAGTTGGTTGTTCTCGGTAGGGAGTAACACCAAAACTTTCTCTCCTGCTTCCAGTTCTCTCTCTTTCGCGACTTTCCTGTATCGGTTAGCGTGCTTTGTGCGTGCTCGCTTAAAGTTAGTCGTTGCTAGGTCCCACCCTAGTTTCAACCTTTCCTTTAAAACCGACACATATTTACTTGCTGAGACGACTGTCTCATCCGCCTTCTCGTCTGTCAGAGACTGAAGTAAGGCTTCAAGTGGCCCCTTTATAGGTCTGCCGAATAAAAGCGTAGCTGGCGGAAATCCTGTGGAAGTATGAGGAGATTCTCTGTAGCCAAATAATGCTGCAGGAATACAAAGATCCCAATCTTCAGGTTTCACTTGTGCCAGTTTACTTAGCATCATGTTGAGGTTTCCATTAGCACGTTCCACGAGCCCATTCCCGGCCGGAGTATATGGCTTTGTGTAGATGTGTTGGGTCCTCAAGATCTTCACGATCTCATCCATCAACAGGTTTCGGTATGGGGATCCGTTATCTGTCAACACTTGCTGAGGGAATCCCAACCGAGTGAAAATCTGCACGAAGGCTTCTGCGACATGCTTGGCATCTGCGCATGTTAGCGGTATAGCTTCTGCCCATAAAGTGCATGTATCGACTAAGGTCAGGATAAACCTGTTCCTTCTTTTAGTCCTTTCGAAAGGCCCTAAAATGTCGATCACAACCCGTTCGAATGGTGTTCCCACTATTGGCATTTCACCCAAAGAGACTGGGGGTGCCCGTTGCTTGGGTGGCACACGTTGGCACTGGGCACAGGATTTGACATATCTGATAATATCAGTATTTACTCCTGGCCACCAATAATGAGTGGTTATCCTTTGGTTTGTGGCGTTCTGTCCCATATGTCCACTGAAGGGAAGAGAGTGCCCCATTTCTAGGATTTGGCTTCTGTACTGTTTCGGTACTAGGAGCTGGTTGTAACCTTGGTCAGGCTTGCCCGTTCTGCGATAAAGTACGCCATCCTTAGAAAAAATGTCCCCGTGCTGTCTGGGTTCCTTAGCCATGGGCAGTTTCCTAAAGCAGGGTGCCAAAGTAGGGTCCTTGTATTGCGCTTCTTTAAGTTCCATAGGTAACAAATTAGGCGCAGGCTCCCGTTCCTTCTTGGTTTGCCCTCTTGTAGTTACTGCTGCCACAATCGACTCTTCCGGTTTCCCAATACACACGTATCTCCCGCCAAGTATGACTGGGTAGATGGGATCATCCATAACAGCCGCTTTGATCACACCTCTGACAAAATCAGAGTGGATCTCCACCAATGCGATGGGAAGCGCTGTAGGTGCATCACTCTTATGAACTCCACAAAATTGGACGGTCTCTGCTGTCTCTTGACCGGGTTTGACCAGGTTTCTGGCAACAATGCAATCATACGAAAGCCCCGTGTCAAATAAACAAGGAGTTTGAGAACCGTTCAAAGTAACAGTACCTCGCGTTGAGGGTCTATCCCCAACAGGTTGAGAATCACTGTCAATAATTCCATCTTGCGAGACTGTTAATAAGCATCCGATGCGTTTCGGCTCGGTGTGCTCGGTCTGATCATATGTCCCGTGCTCAGGGGTTCTCCGTTTGCCACCTTGTCCTTTCTGGCTGCGCTGCCATGTAGGGCGGTCGGGTTGATCAGACTGTTTGGGGTGGTTGGGGTACTTGTTCTTGTAGAACTTGGATTTTTCAGGAGGGGGGGTTTTGAGGTCCAGTTTCTCTGTGGTTATTCTGATTAGAAGCCTGAGAAGATTGCTCTAGGTTAATTTTTCGAAAATGCTCCTCTGTCGGTTTCCGCTTTGTGGCCGGTAGTTCAGCCAGCGCATTATGGTAACGCTCAGACTTCTCTAAGATGTCTTCGAGCTTTTCTGCACCCTGCTCAGCTAGAAATCTCCGGGTATCTGCAGACAATGTGTTCTTTAATTGTTCTGTTAAAACAAATTCCTCAAGACCTTCATAGGTAGAGGGGAGCTGCGAGAGCTCTAGGCACTTTGTCAGATATCCCTTCAAACGAGATGAGAACTGCTGAAAAGTTTCAGAATTCTCCTTCCTGCTGTTGCGAAACAGTTGCAAAAATTTGCGAGCGTTCATTTCAAAGCGCTCCAGTAACGCTTTCTTCAACAGATCATAGTTGTCTTGTTGGCTGCTTTCCAGTTTGGCGTACACATCATACGCAGAACTTTTCAAAGCCTGGGAAAGCTTCATGTTCCAACGCGACCTCTCTAAACCGTACAGAGTTGCAATTTTCTCAAATTTTTTTAGCCAAGTGTCAATCTTCTCATTTGGACAAGGGAAAGATTCTAGCGGAAAAGACATAGCAGTGAGGTGAAGAGATTGACTGTTAGAAGGATCAGTTAAGGAAGAATGAGAAGAAGACTCTCCATTGCTGGAGGTAGAGGCAGCACCACGACTTTGAAGTTCTAGAGCTTTAAGAGCCAACTCATGTTGTCTCTCCTTCTCTCTTTCCTCATGCTGTCTTTCCTTCTCTCTTTCCTCATGCTGCATCCTGCGAATTTCCATTTCCTCGTCCATTTTCTTCTGCTGCAAAGCTTCAGCTGCTTTCCTCTCCGCATCATATCTCTCAAGTTCGTCTCTGACAAATGCTTTCGCTTCCTCTCCTTCCAGTCCCTCCTCTCTCGCTTCGTCCCTGAGGTGTTGTCTAACCTTTGCCCTCTCGGCCATATTATGTCAGTGACTGAGACTAGTGGAGAAATAAACTAGGAAAAAGATACACTGGTTCCTACCACTTACGAGAAAAAAATTACCAAAAAATCAAAAGATGATATATTTAACCCTGGGATACCTCCTCCAAAAATAAAAATCTAACTATCGCTGCTATTAATCGGCAATAAAGCACCTAATGCAAAACACGACTACGCCAACTAAATGGTAGTTAAGATTACTTCTGAAAAATAAGTTGCTACAGTGGAAAACACAATGATTATTGTAAAAATTAAAGAGAAAAATAATCCCTTAATTTTAAAATCCACTATCAAGTTTACCCCTGAAGACAGTTAGGGTGAGGGAGGCAATTAATCTGGACAGCTAGTCCGAAACGCACTCCTTAGCTTTTGCTCAAACACCTACTTCTTCAAAACCCAGTGAATGTTATACACTCACCACTTTACCAGCGTTAGTATTACAAATCAACAATTAACATGTATTCCGACAAAATCAACCTGGAAACCAAATGTATAATGCTTCCTAATGCTGTGGAAAAAACGTATCGGTTTGTGTGGTCAGCACGCCCGTAAACAGATCGTTAGTCTAGGGGATAAATTATTTAAAGATATAACAACTCACAAGACATCACACTCTTACTCTATTCCAGAATAAAGAATCTTAAGTTCAAAATCCAGATAGACGAGTCCACATTTGTCGTACTCGTCTTCCTATTCTAAGTTCAAAAATCCGTCGGGCGAGACCCCATTTGTCGTAGATTTTTGATAGGAGAATTAAGACTTGGGTTGGTCCCTTCTGAATAGGTTGGAATAAGCGATAGCCACAGTGAGAGCTAGTGAAACGTCGATAGAATTCCACGAGTGAGATGATAGAATCGTGATATAGAGGCTGTCTCTGAGAGCGGAAAATCTTCTCTCTCTCTCACCTATCTTCTACGACAGCTTTTAAAGTGTCAGACAGTCTAAACCACAGATATATATTACATAAATCTCTGTCTACTCACGGGCACGCACGTACACGTGACGACAGTTAAACACACAGACGTGGGAAAACTATAACAATGATATATATATATATATATATATATATATATATATATATATATATATATATATATATATTAGAACGAGCTGACCAACACGTTTTTCTAAGTTTAAGAGAGATTTTAATTATCATTTAAAATCTTCTCACAACACCAAAGAAATACATCAAGGAAAAGCATATACAAATAGTCATAAAAATTCAAGAAAATGCTACAAGGATGATAGCCCGTTAGAATCTTAACTCTAGGTTTAGCCCACAGCCCCGTTAAGAGAACAGATGATGGCCCAAAAGAGTTATAGATACATAGGGTTTGAGACTAAGAGTTTTTCTTTTTTTCTCGTAAATGTATGAACAGAGTTGAATAATCTGATTTAGCCTAAGAAAAAGAAAACTCTAGCAATAGCAACAAATTCTGCAGATTAAAAAAAAATTAAGACAGCACATGGGTGACAATATACAACGGTAAAATAACACTCTGACCTGCGTACACTCATTCATTCAGCCATGGCCATGTGCTCACATGTATACTCACAACTTTGCTCGCTGCCTCTGGGAACATAATAAATTCTAGGACCTTCACACAGACCCGAAAATGCAGTCATCGACCAAGAAATCCCCAGTTCCAAAAGACGTACTGAACTCTCTGTCTCAGGGAACGATTCCTTGGGTGTTCTAATTTTTCGAATGTCTGATTTAAGTCACATAAAATTTTGTCCAGGCACGAAAGTTAGCAGAGCACAATGTCATTAGCTTTGGTTTCTAGAATTTAAGGAATGTCAGATCGGTGTCTACTTTCAGGAAGGTAATATATTTGGTCACCACAATACTAGTAAAAAAAAAACTCTGTCGGAAGGTTACTGATATTTGCTTGCCACCACGGGCTGAACTGTACTGAAGAGTTATTCTGGAAGAATTAATTCTGGCGCGAAGGCCTCTTACTTCATTTAACTGTTAAAGTTCAGGTAATGATAATGATTAGTTTCTTCACAAATAATGTTCACGTACTAGAACGCTGGCAAAGATGGATCACCCCAGTATTCACTGAATAAAAGGAAAAGCACATATACTCATTTACATATTATGTACTCAATATAACTTACATTTTAAATAGCAAGCCGACCGCTTGACTTATAATTTTAAAACTTCCCGAAAAATAAGTTATATAAAAATTTCGATCATCATGAATTAAGAATATCATGCGTATTCCGTCACTATTCACTGATGTCGCATCTAGCATTTATAAGTTTGATATAAAATATTCTCGACTGAGTATTTAGCAGTTAAATTAAATTCCTTATAGCTACTTGTTTAGTAAGCTAAAGATATAATTTATCATGTATTTCCACTGTAACTCGTCGACTAGAGAATATAACAAACTATAAATTAAGCGCTCTGTTCAAAAGAAACTAGTTAGAATGAAATGAGCGATTTAACGCTTTAAACACTTTCCAAAATACTAGATATCTATTATATTAATCTCACCACAGCACTACGGTAACACAACGACTAGGATAATTCACTAGATAGGTAGTTAGAAGCTCGTCACAAATCTGACGAGAACTATGAAATTCGCTATAAAGCTTCATTCGCTAAGCCCGCGTGTTCCGTCTACTGAAGAATGTTGAAGACTGAAATGAAATCAGATTTCAGCTCCTGGGTGGATATTTGAAAACAGGGGCAAACAATCCCACATTTTCTCCAACTCCGAAATCATCTCCCCTTTTACGTGTAAAACACCTACGTCAGCTTAACGCGTGACGTAATCGCCATCAGTGACCGAGAGTACGAGTGAGTTGCCAATCTCAGACAGTCTGTCTCCAGTGCGGAGCGATTTTTCACGCTACGCCGGGTTTTTCTGACGAAAAACCTCATGCGTTTCTGCAAACTGTAGACAGCTGTCTCGTTCCTGCACTGTGAGGATGCCGGGTTTGACACCTTACGCTAGTGTCAGGTGAAAAATGGTAGACCAAAAGTCTGATCTTTAGTCTGGGTATGAAACATAATCACACCTTTCGTCTACTGACATCTATGTAATAGAATCACTATTGCGATTCTCCGTTTTGAGAAAAGAAACAGGTAACGTTAAGGAATAGTATGAAAAAAATATATTTCGCAAACGAATGGATGCAAAATATACAGGAAAAAGGAAATAAAGAGAGATAACAAAATTAAAGAATTCGGGTGAAAGAATAGGAAGACGCTATAGGCAATTTAATGATCAAAACCTACGTGACAGGACGTCCCCCCTTAAGATATGGAAGCACTCCATGTCTACGTTATGGAATTAAATTTCCTATAACCGTAGCTTCGGGGTGTCTGTCTTCTTCCATCTGATCTTCCCCCCTCCATCTCTCTGCAAGTCCTACTCATGAAGTCTGCCCCAACGTTTTCTTCCTCTGGAATGTCTCCCATGCGCGCTTGAAAGAGCGTCGCCGCTTCTGACATTTTTCAAAGATTTCCTGTGATTGCAGTGGAATTTCCCTGCCACTATCGTCATCTTCGTCAGTTTTGGCGATCGTCAGGAGATGGTCGGAGGTCGGCACTGGTCTTTCCAAGTACCTCTTTAAGAGATATAAATGGAAAACCTTCTCCTTTCCTTGAATAGATATCTGGTAGTTAGCCTTAGAAATCTTTTTCAGGACGGTAAACGGCCCTTGCCATCCGATCTTCAGTTGGTTGTTCTCGGTAGGGAGTAACACCAAAACTTTCTCTCCTGCTTCCAGTTCTCTCTCTTTCGCAACTTTCCTGTATCGGTTAGCGTGCTTTGTGCGTGCTCGCTTAAAGTTAGTCGTTGCTAGGTCCCACCCTAGTTTCAACCTTTCCTTTAAAACCGACACATATTTACTTGCTGAGACGACTGTCTCATCCGCCTTCTCGTCTGTCAGAGACTGAAGTAAGGCTTCAAGTGGCCCCTTTATAGGTCTGCCGAATAAAAGCGTAGCTGGCGGAAATCCCGTGGAAGTATGAGGAGATTCTCTGTAGCCAAATAATGCTGCAGGAATACAAAGATCCCAATCTTCAGGTTTCACTTGTGCCAGTTTACTTAGCATCATGTTGAGGTTTCCATTAGCACGTTCCACGAGCCCATTCCCGGCCGGAGTATATGGCTTTGTGTAGATGTGTTGGGTCCTCAAGATCTTCACGATCTCATCCATCAACAGGTTTCGGTATGGGGATCCGTTATCTGTCAACACTTGCTGAGGGAATCCCAACCGAGTGAAAATCTGCACGAGGGCTTCTGCGACATGCTTGGCATCTGCGCATGTTAGCGGTATAGTTTCTGCCCATAAAGTGCATGTATCGACTAAGGTCAGGATAAACCTGTTCCTTCTTTTAGTCCTTTCGAAAGGCCCTAAAATGTCGATCACAACCCGTTCGAATGGTGTTCCCACTATTGGCATTTCACCCAAAGAGACTGGGGGTGCCCGTTGCTTGGGTGGCACACGTTGGCACTGGGCACAGGATTAGACATATCTGATAATATCAGTATTTACTCCTGACCACCAATAATGAGTGGTTATCTTTTGGTTTGTGGCGTTCTGTCCCATATGTCCGCTGAAGGGAAGAGAGTACCCCATTTCTAGAATTTGGTCTATGTACTGTTTCGGTACTAGGAGCTGGTTGTAACCTTGGTCAGGCTTGCCCGTTCTGCGATAAAGTACGCCATCCTTAGAAAAAATGTCCCCGTGCTGTCTGGGTTCCTTAGCCATGGGCAGTTTCCTAAAGCAGGGTGCCAAAGTAGGGTCCTTGTATTGCGCTTCTTTAAGTTCCATAGGTAACAAATTAGGCGCAGGCTCCCGTTCCTTCTTGGTTTGCCCTCTTGTAGTTACTGCTGCCACAATCGGCTCTTCCGGTTTCCCAATACACACGTATCTCCCGCCAAGTATGACTGGGTAGATGGGATCATCCATAACAGCCGCTTTGATCACACCTCTGACAAAATCAGAGTGGGTCTCCACCAATGCGATGGGAAGCGCTGTAGGTGCATCACTCTTATGAACTCCACAAAATTGGACGGTCTCTGCTGTCTCTTGACCGGGTTTGACCAGGTTTCTGGCAACAATGCAATCATACGAAAGCCCCGTGTCAAATAAACAAGGAGTTTGAGAACCGTTCAAAGTAACAGTACCTCGCGTTGAGGGTCTATCCCCAACAGGTTGAGAATCACTGTCAATAATTCCATCTTGCGAGACTGTTAATAAGCATCCGATGCGTTTCGGCTCGGTGTGCTCGGTCTGATCATATGTCCCGTGCTCAGGGGTTCTCCGTTTGCCACCTTGTCCTTTCTGGCTGCGCTGCCATGTAGGGCGGTCGGGTTGATCAGACTGTTTGGGGTGGTTGGGGTACTTGTTCTTGTAGAACTTGGATTTTTCAGGAGGGGGGTTTTGAGGTCCAGTTTCTCTGTGGTTATTCTGATTAGAAGCCTGAGAAGATTGCTCTAGGTTAATTTTTCGAAAATGCTCCTCTGTCGGTTTCCGCTTTGTGGCCGGTAGTTCAGCCAGCGCATTATGGTAACGCTCAGACTTCTCTAAGATGTCTTCGAGCTTTTCTGCACCCTGCTCAGCTAGAAATCTCCGGGTATCTGCAGACAATGTGTTCTTTATTTGTTCTGTTAAAACAAATTCCTCAAGACCTTCATAGGTAGAGGGGAGCTGCGAGAGCTCTAGGCACTTTGTCAGATATCCCTTCAAACGAGATGAGAACTGCTGAAAAGTTTCAGAATTCTCCTTCCTGCTGTTGCGAAACAGTTGCAAAAATTTGCGAGCGTTCATTTCAAAGCGCTCCAGTAACGCTTTCTTCAACATATCATAGTTGTCTTGTTGGCTGCTTTCCAGTTTGGCGTACACATCATACGCAGAACTTTTCAAAGCCTGGGAAAGCTTCATGTTCCAACGCGACCTCTCTAAACCGTACAGAGTTGCAATTTTCTCAAATTCTTTTAGCCAAGTGTCAATCTTCTCATTTGGACAAGGGAAAGATTCTAGCGGAAAAGACATAGCAGTGAGGTGAAGAGATTGACTGTTAGAAGGATCAGTTAAGGAAGAATGAGAAGAAGACTCTCCATTGCTGGAGGTAGAGGCAGCACCACGACTTTGAAGTTCTAGAGCTTTAAGAGCCAACTCATGTTGTCTCTCCTTCTCTCTTTCCTCATGCTGTCTTTCCTTCTCTCTTTCCTCATGCTGCATCCTGCGAATTTCCATTTCCTCGTCCATTTTCTTCTGCTGCAAAGCTTCAGCTGCTTTCCTCTCCGCATCATATCTCTCAAGTTCGTCTCTGACAAATGCTTTCGCTTCCTCTCCTTCCAGTCCCTCCTCTCTCGCTTCGTCCCTGAGGTGTTGTCTAACCTTTGCCCTCTCGGCCATATTATGTCAGTGACTGAGACTAGTGGAGAAATAAACTAGGAAAAAGATACACTGGTTCCTACCACTTACGAGAAAAAAATTACCAAAAAATCAAAAGATGATATATTTAACCCTGGGATACCTCCTCCAAAAATAAAAATCTAACTATCGCTGCTATTAATCGGCAATAAAGCACCTAATGCAAAACACGACTACGCCAACTAAATGGTAGTTAAGATTACTTCTGAAAAATAAGTTGCTACAGTGGAAAACACAATGATTATTGTAAAAATTAAAGAGAAAAATAATCCCTTAATTTTAAAATCCACTATCAAGTTTACCCCTGAAGATAGTTAGGGTGAGGGAGGCAATTAATCTGGACAGCTAGTCCAAAACGCACTCCTTAGCTTTTGCTCAAACACCTACTTCTTCAAAACCCAGTGAATGTTATACACTCACCACTTTACCAGCGTTAGTATTACAAATCAACAATTAACATGTATTCCGACAAAATCAACCTGGAAACCAAATGTATAATGCTTCCTAATGCTGTGGAAAAAAACTTATCGGTTTGTGTGGTCAGCACGCCCGTAAACAGATCGTTAGTCTAGGGGATAAATTATTTAAAGATATAACAACTCACAAGACATCACACTCTTACTCTATTCCAGAATAAAGAATCTTAAGTTCAAAACCCAGATAGACGAGTCCACATTTGTCGTACTCGTCTTCCTATTCTAAGTTCAAAAATCCGTCGGGCGAGACCCCATTAGTCGTAGATTTTTGATAGGAGAATTAAGACTTGGGTTGGTCCCTTCTGAATAGGTTGGAATAAGCGATAGCCACAGTGAGAGCTAGTGAAACGTCGATAGAATTCCACGAGTGAGATGATAGAATCGTGATATAGAGGCTGTCTCTGAGAGCGGAAAATCTTCTCTCTCTCTCTCACCTATCTTCTACGACAGCTTTTAAAGTGTCAGACAGTCTAAACCACAGATATATATTACATAAATCTCTATCTACTCACGGGCACGCACGTACACGTGACGACAGTTAAACACACAGACGTGGGAAAACTATAACAATGATATATATATATATATATATATATATATATATATATCTATATATATATATATATATATATATATATATATATATATATATATATATATATATATATATATATATATATATATATTTTAGAACGAGCTGACCAACACGTTTTTCTAAGTTTAAGAGAGATTTTAATTATCATTTAAAATCTTCTCACAACACCAAAGAAATAAATCAGGGAAAAGCATATACAAATAGTCATAAAAATTCAAGAAAATGCTACAAGGATGATAGCCCGTTAGAATCTTAACTCTAGGTTTAGCCCACAGCCCCGTTAAGAGAACAGATGATGGCCCAAAAGAGTTATAGATACATAGGGTTTGAGACTAAGAGTTTTTCTTTTTTTCTCGTAAATGTATGAACAGAGTTGAATAATCTGATTTAGCCTAAGAAAAAGAAAACTCTAGCAATAGCAACAAATTCTGCAGATTAAAAAAAAAAATTAAGACAGCAAATGGGTGACAATATACAACGGTAAAATAACACTCTGACCTGCGTACACTCATTCATTCAGCCATGGCCATGTGCTCACATGTATACTCACAACTTTGCTCGCTGCCTCGGGAACATAATAAATTCTAGGACCTTCACACAGACCCGAAAATGCAGTCATCGACCAAGAAATCCCCAGTTCCAAAAGACGTACTGAACTCTCTGTCTCAGGGAACGATTCCTTGGGTGTTCTAATTTTTTCGAATGTCTGATTTAAGTCACATAAAATTTTGTCCAGGCACGAAAGTTAGCAGAGCACAATGTCATTAGCTTTGGTTTCTAGAATTTAAGGAATGTCAGATCGGTGTCTACTTTCAGGAAGGTAATATATTTGGTCACCACAATACTAGTAAAAAAAACTCTGTCGGAAGGTTACTGATATTTGCTTGCCACCACGGGCTGAACTGTACTGAAGAGTTATTCTGGAAGAATTAATTCTGGCGCGAAGGCCTCTTACTTCATTTAACTGTTAAAGTTCAGGTAATGATAGTGATTAGTTTCTTCACAAATAATGTTCACGTACTAGAACGCTGGCAAAAATGGGTCACCCCAGTATTCACTGAATAAAAGGAAAAGCACATATACCCATTTACATATTATGTACTCAATATAGCTTACATTTTAAATAGCAAGCCGACCGCTTGACTTATAATTTTAAAACTTCCCGAAAAATAAGTTATATAAAAATTTCGATCATCATGAATTAGGAATATCATGCGTATTCCGTCACTATTCACTGATGTCGCATCTAGCATTTATAAGTTTGATATAAAATATTCTCGACTGAGTATTTAGCAGTTAAATTAAATTCCTTATAGCTACTTGTTTAGTAAGCTAAAGATATAATTTATCATGTATTTCCACTGTAACTCGTCGTCTAGAGAATATAACAAACTATAAATTAAGCGCTCTGTTCAAAAGAAACTAGTTAGAATGAAATGAGCGATTTAACGCTTTAAACACTTTCCAAAATACTAGATATCTATTATATTAATCTCACCACAGCACTACGGTAACACAACGACTAGGATAATTCACTAGATAGGTAGTTAGAAGCTCGTCACAAATCTGACAAGAACTATGAAATTCGCTATAAAGCTTCATTCGCTAAGCCCGCGTGTTCCGTCTACTGAAGAATGTTGAAGACTGAAATGAAATCAGATTTCAGCTCCTGGGTGGATATTTGAAAACAGGGGCAAACAATCCCACATTTTCTCCAACTCCGAAATCATCTCCCCTTTTACGTGTAAAACACCTACGTCAGCTTAACGCGTGACGTAATCGCCATCAGTGACCGAGAGTACGAGTGAGTTGCCAATCTCAGACAGTCTGTCTCCAGTGCGGAGCGATTTTTCACGCTACGCCGGGTTTTTCTGACGAAAAACCTCATGCGTTTCTGCAAACTGTAGACAGCTGTCTCGTTCCTGCACTGTGAGGATGCCGAGTTTGACACCTTACGCTAGTGTCAGGTAAAAAATGGTAGACCAAAAGTCTGCTCTTTAGTCTGGGTATGAAACATAATCACACCTTTCGTCTACTGACATCTATGTAATAGAATCACTATTGCGATTCTCCGTTTTGAGAAAAGAAACAGGTAACGTTAAGGAATAGTATGAAAAAAATATATTTCGCAAACGAATGGATGCAAAATATACAGGAAAAAGGAAATAAAGAGAGATAACAAAATTAAAGAATTCGGGTGAAAGAATAGGAAGACGCTATAGGCAATTTAATGATAAAAACCTACGTGACATATAGTCTGTTGTTTACCATTCTCTCGACCAGCTTGCCCAAGCATGAAGTGAGGGATATGGGCCTATAGCTTCTTGGTGTTCCCGGTGGTTTCCCTTTCTTCAATATAGGCAAGATGGTCGCTGTCAGCCATGCTGATGGTAGCTGTCCCTCGTTCCACGTTCTATTGATGAACCATAGAAGTGTCTCTTTTGCGTTTGGCCCTAGTTGACAAATCATCTCATTTTTAATTCTATCTGGTCCTGGAGCTTTATTTTTGGCCAGTTTCCGTAGTGCCATTCTCAGTTCCTGTGGGCGGAACGGATCATCGAACGCAGCCATATTGGTCTGATCTATGTTATGCGTGGATGTGTTCTTTAGGAGCACTTTGTCTAGTTTCTTTCTCTGTTGTGTTTTGTTTACACTGGCATTAAAATTGTTGAAGACATCGGCTTTCTTGCTGCTTGATGTTACTTCATCACCACTTCCATCCACCATAGGTGTTGGGTTTGTCTTTTTCTTGCTTCCCTCGAGATTACTGAGGAGTCTCCAAACTTTGTTCCCTTCTCTTTTTAGATCTAGGGTCTAGTTTGTTGCAATTTTCTTTCCAAGTCTCCCGTTTATTCTTCTTGGTGACATAGCTTACTTTTGCTGTCCACCTGTTGTACTCTGTTTTATTTAGGGTGGTAGGGTATTTTGCAGCCTTCTTTCTAGCCTCTCTCCTTTCTTTGACTGCTTTAGCTAGTTCAGATGTCCAGTAAGGTTTATACTTCTTATGCTTCCCCCTTGGGATGCACTTTTTGGCAGCTGTTAGGATTGTGGTACACACGTTGTTGTATGTAGTATTAATGTTATCAGTTCTAATGATTTGACTGAACCCAGCGTCAGTTTCTCGGCCATAGCGGTCCCAGTCTGCTTTCCTAAAGTTCCAGGATGGTTTACACAGGGACTTCTGTGTCATCTGTGGTGTTAAAATAGTTGTTAAAACAGGGCGGTGGTCTCTTCCCACATCTTCTAAGACTTTGATGATACTATTTTCTGCTATGTCAGCTGAAACAAATGTCAGATCTGGCCTGCTGGTCGAGCCGTGTGCCCTGTGTAGGAGTGTTGGTGGAGTTTCCAAGTTCTGCAGTAGCATTAAGTTGGTACTGCTGCACAGCTCCTCTACCTCTAGACCCCCTACTGTTAAACCGCCTGTATCCTAGAGCAGGAATGTGAGCATTAAAATCACCAGCTACGACAGTTTTCTTTAGTATGGGCTCGAACTCAGGCAGACCTTTTGATGAGGTCGGGGGACAGTAAATGTTGTGTAGTGTGTACTTGGTGCTATCTTTGCCCCATATCTTTATTATTTGATGGTCAATATCCGCCGCAGGGTTGTTGGTTACTGTGGCTTGGGTATTATTTCTGTTAAGGTCATAATGCTTTGGCACTTCAGGCGTTCACATTTGAACTGTGTATAACCCTTGATGTTAATTTGTCTCCGTGGGAGTATTGTTTCCTGCAGAAGGGCCACTTGTACTTGATGTTCGTGTAGTATTTTTGTAAGCTCAATTGTCTTGTTCTGTAGTCCAGCTATATTTAGCTGTAAAATGTTTTGATATGATTATCTGTCCCTCCAATCGTTTATATTGTAACCAAAAGTATAAGTATGATTCTACATTTTGATATGATTATCTGTCCCTCCAACCGTTTATATTGTAACCAAAAGAATAAGTATGGTTCTACATTTTGATATGATTATCTGTCCCTCCAACTGTTTATGTTGTAACCAAAAGTATAAGTATGGTTCTACATTTTGATATGATTATCTGTCCCTCCAACCCTTTATATTGTAACCAAAAGTATAAGTATGGTTCTACATTTTCATATGATTATCTGTCCCTCCAACCGTTTATATTGTAACCAAAAGTATAAGTATGGTTCTACATTTTGATATGATTATCTGTCCCTCCAACCGTTTATATTGTAACCAAAAGCATAAGTATGGTTCTATATTTTGATATGATTATCTGTCCCTCCAACCGTTTATATTGTAACCAAAAGTATAAGTATGGTTCTACATTTTGATATGATTATCTGTCCCTCGAACCGTTTATATTGTAACAAAAAGTATAAGTATGGTTCTATATTTTGATATAATTATCTGTCCCTCCAACTGTTTATATTGTAACCAAACGTATAAGTATGGTTCTACATTTTAATATGATTATCTGTCCCTCCAACTGTTTATATTGTAACCAAAAGTATAAGTATGGTTCTACATTTTGATATGATTATCTGTCCCTCCAACTGCTTATATTGTAACCAAACGTATAAGTATGGTTCTATATTTTTTATATTGTAACCAAAAGTATAAGTATGGTTCTACATTTTGATATGATTATCTGACCCTCCAACTGTTTATATTGTAACCAAAAGTATAAGTATGGTTCTACATTTTGATATGATTATCTGTCCCTCCAACCGTTTATATTGTAACCAAAAGTATAAGTATGTCTCTACATTTTGATATGATTATCTGTCCCTCCAACCGTTTATATTGTAACCAAAAGTATAAGTATGGTTCTACATTTTGATATGATTATCTGTCCCTCCAACCGTTTATATTGTAACCAAAAGTATAAGTATGTTTCTACATTTTGATATGATTATCTGTCCCTCCAACCGTTTATATTGTAACCAAAAGTATAAGTATGGTTCTACATTTTGATATGATTATCTGTCCCTCCAACCGTTTATATTGTAACCAAAAGTATAAGTATGATTTCTGTCCCTCATATTTTGATATGATTATCTGTCCCTCCAACCGTTTATATTGTAACCAAAAGTATAAGTATGGTTCTATATTTTGATATGATTATCTGTCCCTCCAACCGTTTATATTGTAACCAAAAGTATAAGTATGGTTCTATATTTTGATATGATTATCTGTCCCTCCAACCGTTTATATTGTAACCAAAAGTATAAGTATGGTTCTATATTTTGATATGATTATCTGTCCCTCCAACCGTTTATATTGTAACCAAAAGTATAAGTATGGTTCTATATTTTGATATGATTATCTGTCCCTCCAACTGTTTATATTGTAACCAAACGTATAAGTATGGTTCTACATTTTAATATGATTATCTGTCCCTCCAACTGTTTATATTGTAACCAAAAGTATAAGTATGGTTCTACATTTTGATATGATTATCTGTCCCTCCAACCGTTTATATTGTAACCAAAAGTATAAGTATGTTTCTACATTTTGATATGATTATCTGTCCCTCCAACCGTTTATATTGTAACCAAAAGTATAAGTATGGTTCTACATTTTGATATGATTATCTGTCCCTCCAACCGTTTATATTGTAACCAAAAGTATAAGTATGGTTCTACATTTTGATATGATTATCTGTCCCTCCAACCGTTTATATTGTAACCAAAAGTATAAGTATGGTTCTACATTTTGATATGATTATCTGTCCCTCCAACCGTTTATATTGTAACCAAAAGTATAAGTATGGTTCTACATTTTGATATGATTATCTGTCCCTCCAACCGTTTATATTGTAACCAAAAGTATAAGTATGGTTCTACATTTTGATATGATTATCTGTCCCTCCAACCGTTTATATTGTAACCAAAAGTATAAGTATGGTTCTACATTTTGATATGATTATCTGTCCCTCCAACCGTTTATATTGTAACCAAAAGTATAAGTATGGTTCTACATTTTGATATGATTATCTGTCCCTCCAACCGTTTATATTGTAACCAAAAGTATAAGTATGGTTCTACATTTTGATATGATTATCTGTCCCTCCAACCGTTTATATTGTAACCAAAAGTATAAGTATGGTTCTACATTTTGATATGATTATCTGTCCCTCCAACCGTTTATATTGTAACCAAAAGTATAAGTATGGTTCTACATTTTGATATGATTATCTGTCCCTCCAACCGTTTATATTGTAACCAAAAGTATAAGTATGGTTCTATATTTTGATATGATTATCTGTCCCTCCAACTGTTTATATTGTAACCAAAAGTATAAGTATGGTTCTATATTTTGATATGATTATCTGTCCCTCCAACTGTTTATATTGTAACCAAGATATAAGCATGGTTCTATATTTTGATATGATTATCTGTCCCTCCAACCGTTTATATTGTAACCAAAAGTATAAGTATGGTTCTATATTTTGAAATGATTATTTGTCCCTCCAACTGTTTATAATGTAACGAAAAGTATAAGTATGGTTCTATATTTTTATTTTGATATGATTATCTGTCCCTCCAACCGTTTATATTGTAACCAAAAGTATAAGTATGGTTCTATATTTTGATATGATTATCTGTCCCTCCAACCGTTTATATTGTAACCAAAAGTATAAGTATGGTTCTACATTTTGATATGATTATCTGTCCCTCCAACCGTTTATATTGTAACCAAAAGTAAAAGTATGGTTCTATATTTTGATATGATTATCTGTCCCTCCAACTGTTTATATTGTAACCAAAAGTATAAGTATGGTTCTACATTTTGATATGATTATCTGTCCCTCCAACTGTTTATATTGTAACCAAAAGTATAAGTATGGTTCTACATTTTGATATGATTATCTGTCCCTTCAACCGTTTATATTGTAACCAAAAGTATAAGTATGATTCTACATTTTGATATGATTATCTGTCCCTCCAACCGTTTATATTGTGACCAAAAGTATATGTATGGTTCTACATTTTGATATGATTATCTGTCCCTCCATCCGTTTATATTGTAACCAAAAGTATAAGTATGGTTCTATATTTTGATATGATTATCTGTCCCTCCAACCGTTTATATTGTAACCAAAAGTATAAGTATGGTTCTATATTTTGATATGATTATCTGTCCCTCCAACCGTTTATATTGTAACCAAAAGTATAAGTATGGTTCTATATTTTGATATGATTATCTGTTCCTCCAACTGTTTATATTGTAACCAAAAGTATAAGTATGGTTCTATATTTTGATATGATTATCTGTCTCTCCAATCGTTTATATTGTAACCAAAAGTATAAGTATGGTTCTATATTTTGATATGATTATCTGTTCCTCCAACCGTTTATATTGTAACCAAAAGTATAAGTATGGTTTTATATTTTGATATGATTATCTGTTCCTCCTACTGTTTATATTGTAACCAAAAGTATAAGTATGGTCTTACGAGGTCTGTCTAGAAAAGAACCGGCCATAATTAATATTAGAAAAACCGTTTACGAGACATCGATGTAACTTGGCAGTCAAATAGAGTGGCCTGTTATGCACATACGTGTGCAATGTTTACGTTGCTGCACCAGTCAGTGCGACCGTTAAAAGCCGTTTAGTGAGTACGTGCACTGTGTGGTCGTCGCATTCAAAATGGCTGAACGAGTAGAGCAAAGAATCTGCATCAAATTTTGCGTCAAGCTGCAACATTCCTCCACGGAAACTATTATGATGATTCAGAAGGCTTTTGGAGACGATGCAATGAGTGCTACACAAATAAAGGTGTGGTACAAACGCTTTAAAGATGGTCGAGAATCTGTTGAATGTGATCTCATTTCTGGAAGGCTTGCAACAAGCAGAACACCGGAAAATGTTGAACGTGTACGGGCTGCAATCAACAAAGATCGGCGACTGACAGTGCGAGAACTAGAAAAAGATCTGGGAATTCCAAAAACTATTGTATCTGAGATTCTGACCCAGGATCTGGGTATGAGACGTGTCGTGGCAAAATTCGTTCCGCGGATTCTGCAACCAGATCAGAAGGAACTTCGTACCACAGTTGCTAATGATTTGCTTCAAACCGCACCCAATAACCCAGATTTCAAGAAGAAAGTCATAACCGGAGATGAATCGTGGATCTACTGCTATGATCCAGAAACGAAGGCTCAGTCGTCTCAGTGGAAGTCGCCTGGTTTTCCACGCCCGAAGAAGGACTTCCAGAATTGGGATCACATTCAACAGATTCTCGACCATCTTTGAAGCGAATGTGCCACACCTTTATTTGTGTAGCACTCATTGCATCGTCTCCAAAAGCCTTCTGAATCATCTTAATAGTTTCCGTGGAGGAATGTTACAGCTTGACGCAAAATTTGATGCACATTCTTTGCTCTACTCGTTCAGCCATTTTGAATGCGTCGACCACACAGTGCACGTGCTCACTAAACGGCTTTTAACGGTCGCACTGACTGGTGCAGCAACGTAAACATTGCACACGTATGTGCATAACAGGCCACTCTATTTGACTGCCAAGTTACATCGATGTCGCGCAAACGGTTTTACTAATATTAATTATGGCCGGTTCTTTTCCGGACAGCCCTCGTATATTTTGATATGATTATCTGTTCCTCAAACCGTTTATATTGCAACCAAAAGTATAAGTATGGTTCTATATTTTGATATGATTATCTGTCCCTTCAACCGTTTATATTGTAACCAAAAGTATAAGTATGGGTCTATATTTTGATATGATTATCTGTTCCTCCAACTGTTTATATTGTAACCAAAAGTATAAGTATGGTTCTATATTTTGATATGATTATCTGTCCCTTCAACCGTTTATATTGTAACCAAAAGTATAAGTATGGGTCTATATTTTGATATTATTATCTGTTCCTCCAACTGTTTATATTGTAACCAAAAGTATAAGTATGGTTCTATATTTTGATATGATTATCTGTCCCTCCAACTGTTTATATTGTAACCAAAAGTATAAGTATGGTTTTACATTTTGATATGATTATCTGTTCCTCCAACCGTTTATATTGTAACCAAAAGTATAAGTATGGTTCTATATTTTGATATGATTATCTGTTCCTCCAACCGTTTATATTGTAACCAAAAGTATAAGTATGGTTCTATATTTTGATATGATTATCTGTTCCTCCAACCGTTTATATTTTAACCAAAAGTATAAGTATGGTTCTATATTTTGATATGATTATCTGTCCCTCCAATCGTTTATATTGTAACCAAAAGTATAAGTATGGTTCTATATTTTGATATGATTATCTGTTCCTCCAACCGTTTATATTGTAACCAAAAGTATAAGTATGGTTCTATATTTTGATATGATTATCTGTCCCTTCAACCGTTTATATTGTAACCAAAAGTATAAATATGGTTCTATATTTTGATATGATTATCTGTCCCTCCAACCGTTTATATTGTAACCAAAAGTATAAGTATGGTTCTATATTTTGATATGATTATCTGTCCCTCCAACCGTTTATATTGTAACCAAAAGTATAAGTATGGTTCTATATTTTGATATGGTAATCTGTCCCTCCAACTGTTTATATTGTAACCAAAAGTATAAGTATGGTTCTATATTTTGATATGGTAATCTGTCCCTCCAACTGTTTATATTGTAACCAAAAGTATTAGTATGGTTCTACATTTTGATGTGATTATCTGTCCCTCCAACTGTTTATATTGTAACCAAAAGTATAAGTATGGTTCTATATTTTGATATGGTAATCTATCCCTCCAACCGTTTATATTGTAACCAAAAGTATAAGTATGGTTCTATATTTTGATATGATTATCTGTCCCTCCAACTGTTTATATTGTAACCAAAAGTATAAGTATGGTTCTATATTTTGATATGATTATCTGTCCCTCCAACCGTTTATATTGTAACCAAAAGTATAAGTATGGTTCTATATTTTGATATGGTAGTCTGTCCCTCCAACTGTTTATATTGTAACCAAAAGTATAAGTATGGTTTTATATTTTGATATGATTATCTGTCCCTCCAACTGTTTATATTGTAACCAAAAGTATAAGTATGGTTCTATATTTTGATATGATTATCTGTCCCTTTAACTGTTTATATTGTAACCAAAAGCATAAGTATGGTTCTATATTTTGATATGATTATCTGTACCTCCAACCGTTTATATTGTAACCAAAAGTATAAGTATGGTTCTATATTTTGATATGGTAATCTGTCCCTCCAACTGTTTATATTGTAACCAAAAGTATAAGTATGGTTCTATATTTTGATAGGATTATCTGTCCCTCCATCTGTTTATATTGTAACCAAAAGTATAAGTATGGTTCTATATTTTGATATGATTATCTGTCCCTCCAACTGTTTATATTGTAACCAAAAGTATAAGTATGGTTCTATATTTTGATATGATTATCTGTCCCTCCAACTGTTTATATTGTAACCAAAAGTATAAGTATGGTTCTATATTTTGATATGGTAATCTGTCCCTCCAACTGTTTATATTGTAACCAAAAGTATAAGTATGGTTCTATATTTTGATATGATTATCTGTCCCTCCAACCGTTTATATTGTAACCAAAAGTATAAGTATGGTTCTATATTTTGATATGGTAATCTGTCCCTCCAACTGTTTATATTGTAACCAAAAGTATAAGTATGGTTCTATATTTTGATATCTTCTTCTTCTTCTTCGTACACTCTCAGACGTCCACTTGAATGTTCTCAAAGAAAGCGGTAGTCAGTTTGAGGCTATTTGAATCCCCGTAAAGCTTTTCCACGAAAGGAGCTGGCGTCGGCCATATGCACTTTCTCTGTACCACATATAAGGGGCAACTTTGAAGCAGATGTTCAGCAGTCATTTTATCAGTGCCACAGTTACACTGATCGGTAGTTCCTATCTTTAGCTTGTTGAATAGATGGTATCTCAATCTGTTGTGGCCAGTGCGGAGTCTGAAGATTACCACTTGTTCTCTTCTGTGGAGCTGGTAGTAAGCATCATTCTGTGTGTGCCCTGGATGTTCTACATTCCATTTGTTTCTGTAACTGATTCTGATAAAACTCTTTGCCTCCTCAAAAGTTATGCTTGCATCAGGCTGAGGTAGATATGAACCTTCTTTTGCCATTCTGTCAGCCTCTTCATTGCCGGTGATGTTACAATGAGATGGGATCCATTGGATCACAATGTCACCGTTCACTTTGCTAGGAGCATTATAAAATGCTCAAGCAGGAATTATAAGCGGTGATTTGGTTTTGGTTAAGAGGGAAGGTATGAAAAAATGGTTTAAGAAATAAGAATAGATTTGAATAAAGACTATTTGTCTTGCTAAAAGGGAAATAAGATGAGTGAAATCATGCTTTGATCAAAGGGAGAAGACTCTAATTATTAAAGTCAGGGGAGGAAAGTGCTTAATTACACATAAGTAGATTTGGTGAGTTGGTAATTGTGGTTTAGAAAATGTACATATAAGAATTGTATAGCAAGCTTTAGAGAAGACAATATAAGGTTGAGTCAAATATGCAAAGGGAGACAATGGGTAATTACCTCCCTTATATGATTAAGTGAGTTGAGAGGAAAAAAAATATGCACGTGAAAAGTTTACCAGGACAACGGATGACACTTCACTGAGTTGTTTACACAGCGGATAAGCGTGAACATATTTCAGCTGAGCGAAGAATAGGAGGAACCAATGAATTTACAGTAAACAAGGACAGATCAGCTGATAATGATTTTATAGGAGAGAACACACTTAGACACGCTGTGGAGCGGTCGCATTTTCAGATCAGCTAGTAATGATTTTATAGAAGAGAACCCATTTAGACGCGCTGTCGAGCGGTCGCATTTTCGCAGGAGCAGTCCTAGTTAAGGACGTAGAGTGGCAGGAATGTCTATTCTGCCAGGCTCAAGTTTAATTTCTGTGGGAAACAGAATGAATACTTCTGAAGAATCCTATAGACCTAGTTAGAGTAGTAGAATCTATTCACATATGAAAGACAGAACGGTGTTTAAAATATAGGTTTAGAGATAAGAGGTGATAGTAAGAAATATGAGTGTTTTGAGGATTCTGTGCAACCAGAGTAAGTAGGTCCTTTGACTCATAACTTTTGATAGACATTGAATAGAATGATTTCAGAAGTTGAAACAAAGTATTACAAGGTTAACGACGCTTACAACTAGGTGAGCGCAGAATAATGAGAAACGAAGCTGAAGCTACAAAATTGACTATGAGGTGAATAAACTGAGACTAAGTAGGCAGCTGAGGAGATTTTACAGAAGAACAGGGACTTAATAGCCGTGTTGGGCTATTGTATAATGAACTTTGCAACATCGACTGCTACAAGTAAGATGAGTAAGCAATTGAAGGCTGATTGTATTTACAGGATGAAACATGCGCTCTCTAGCAGGTATAAGTATGAGGATATCGCAACAGGTGTACCCAATGAATTGATTTGCATATATGAATTTTTAGATGATGGTATTTGATTAAATTGAGTCAAAATTGACAGGATTAGTAGACAAAAGAAACCAACTCAGGAAAGAGTTGATGAAA
This sequence comes from Oreohelix idahoensis, assembly GCA_024509875.1. Taxonomy (NCBI): domain Eukaryota; kingdom Metazoa; phylum Mollusca; class Gastropoda; order Stylommatophora; family Oreohelicidae; genus Oreohelix; species Oreohelix idahoensis. Next base: position 111,860 of record JAMPIV010016123.1, read on the forward strand.
GGCTTGGGAGAAGCCAGAATAAATAGAAAAGCCTTAAGGGAAGAAAATATGTATAAACCATACCTGAATATGTTCTCAGGCAGAGAGCTATAACTATATATATATATATATATATATAGGTATGTGAGTGTGCCCAGAAGGAATGGGACATACAAGAGGCAGTTAGGAAATATTTGTACCTGGAATTTGTACCACATGCCTCCTGTTATGATGGAATTTTTGATGTAAATAAATCACTTGTTTTGATGGAACACTTCTCAAGTTGGGTTAGCTCTCTAAAAGGTTGTTGAGTGCTTGAGTAAACAAGATAACAGGCATAAGGGGATAACTGCTATACGAAGCTGTCACTTAAGTAACATCATAAGAAGGGATGGAACGAGTTTAGGTTGGAAGTTTGAGAAGATATCATCCAGGAATTAATAACTCTGGCGGTGAGGGCCAGTATTAAGATATACTCTTACTTGGAAGATAGGTCAATGGACCAAATTGACAAATAGAAGGTAGACAACTAGGCCTGCCCCAGTCACCTAGTTTACTTTAAAAGAAGAACCTGCACTGTGACATTTAGTTTAATTGGCGCCGTGACCAACCCTTCTTAAAGTGACATGGCTACATCACAAGGAGAGATGGAATATCAACAGTACCACCTCTAGACCAAGTATAATTGTAAAAGAGACATTGAAACATGGAGAAGTGTTCGACAACTATAGAGAACAGAAGGAAGAGAATAGAAATGAGAGACTTTGCTTCAGAGTTAAAGCGCTGTAGAAAGTACACAGTCGATTTTCCTTGCATAAGAATAGTGGATGGATTGGTTGCAAAAGTATATAAGATTGAAATAAAGGAGATTGTGGAAATCAAGTTACAACCATGGAAAGTGAAAGAAGGAAGACCAAGATTAAATTTGAAAAGACGAAGCGAACCAACAGTTACTAGAATGCAACCTCAAACACAGAATGTCGCAGTACAAACAGATGACTTACCTGATTTATACAGTACTGAAATGGTTGATAAGTTAGAGAAGCTGACATCTGAAGAAAGAGATATGAAGAGCGACAGTGACATCATGAAGCCAAGTACATTCTTGTCGATGCTATGGAGTCAAGCACAGATGAAGAAAGATAAACGGTGCAGAAAAGTCCAAACAATTGCTAATATTTCAGAAATAGAGACTGTTGATGAGATGCTGAACAATCTGGTATCAAAAGGAATAGGTGTTCTAGAAGACATAAAGACATTACTTCTTCAGATGGGAGAGTCAAGTCAAAGTAACAAGAATATAATTGATAACGTACAACAAAGTAACATTCAAGATAAATTACAAGATGAGAAACAAGAAACTGTCAAATGCAAAGATCCAGAAAGAACTGACCTGAATGCGCAAAGTCATATACCTGTTCTAGAGCTGAAGCAAGTTACAGCATCAGCACAGATAGATTCGGCAACACAGACGGAGAATACAGCTACAATTTCGGCAACACAGACAGAGAATACAGCATCAGCACAGATAGATTTAGCAACACAAACAGAGAACGGAGTTGCAGTGTCAGCAACGCAAACAGACAATAGAGTTGCAAGTTCAGCAACACAAACAGATGCTGACCTTAACGCTGACACATCATGCAGGCGTACAAGTACAGTACAGAATGTTAACAGTGGTCCGAAGGAGAAGAAAATTATCAAGTTAGCTAACCCAAGTGAACAGGAGTTAAAGACAGCAACAAAAGACCTACTGGAGGGAGTTAGTTCTCACACAGTAGTAGTAGATTATATACGGTCATGTCTGGAGAGAAAGCTTGATACAGACTTATCGGGAAGACAAGATGAACTTCGCAGACTTGTGGAGAGAGTATTGGAAGAACTTGAGCGCTGGCATGTCAAGATCAGGGATAGCAACTACTTCTCAGACTCATCATCAAGTTATTCAGACATTGTATCGTCAGATGAAGATAGAATTATAGACTCTGACGAAAATGCAGAAGGACACTCGTCGGTCGAGTTTGAGTATGCAACGGACGAAGAAGGCCATAGATATTATGGGCCGACAAATAAGAAAAGTTATCCTGGATGTACAAGTCAGATAAAGAAAATTACCAAGAAGTCCCAACCAAGCGTAAATGAGTTAAAAGAAACAATAAGACGCAATACAAGAGGAAGCGACCCCAACATCTTGTCAATAAAGTCGGTGCACAGAATGTTAGAATTCGAGTTTGATATAGACTTATCACAAAGAATAAATGAAGTAAGACAGCTTGTGAGAGATGTAATCCAAGAGGAGGGTGAAGACACAGTTAAGAAGAAACAAAGACGACTTGTAGAAGAACTTCAGCACAAGAATGACATGACTAAGAAAATGGTCAAAGCGGTTGATCCAAACATAGAGCAGTTGAAGAAGGGAAATAGAGGAAGAGGCAAATATAGATATTGCTAAGATGATAGCGTTAGAAACGCTTAGAGTCAGAGAGGCCATGATGATGAAGTTTTTAGACATGGTGAATAAGTAAAGAGACAATGGTGTTGAAGTTGATGAATAAGTTAACATAGGAGGAAGCTATGAGAGTAGAGACATAGCATATTAAGAGATACAGATCGAGAGGATTTCCGATCTAAGAGCCGAGATAGGCTGACACATAGAGATGATAATAGAAGAAGAGATACGGATCGACGAGGTTACCGATCCAAGAGCCGAGAAGCTTATAGAAACAGTAGTAGAAACAGAGCAACTACTAAGGATCGAGGGAGATACCGATCTAGTAGTAGAGAGGAGGAGAGAAATAGGAGTATAATTAGAGGTCGCGGTAGCGACATAAAACCTGAGAGGAACTCAGGGAGTGTGAGAAGTTGAAGATAGAGACAAACCGAAGCAAACGATTGATGAGTAAGTGAGATAAGGAGATTGGGAGATAGTAGCAGGAAGCTATGAGAGTACAGGCATAGCATATATAATATAAACAATATGGCGGCGGCAACTTAGTCTTGAGAAGCCTAAGTATAATTGGTCTATACCGCACATAAGAGAGGACTGAGTACACCTGACTAATAGGTTACTGCAGTAGAGGAGAAGAGTAATGGAGATGTAAGACGTACAATTGAGGCCGCGGTAGTACGGCGAGAAAATTTTTGTGAAAAGTCGTGGTGACGACGGAAATAGTAAGTCGTGGTGACGACGGCAGAAATACTGGAGGCTTAGATTTTTCTTTCTTGATGAAGCTGCAGCAGAAGACAACAATGATGGAACAAAATGAAGTGACAACTACAATTACCAGCCACAAGAGAACACCAGCCTAGATGATCATCGCCCTACAGCTCCGCCAGCCTTATGCAGTAGCAGACCAATACGAAAAGTCACGTTGAGTTATTATGATTCCACAGAGACATTAAGTACTTCACGTGAAGAAAACGACATGGATGTTGAGCAGAACATTAACCTACAACAACGTAACACTTCAGGTCAACTCCAAGACGCTGTACATCGTTTAGTCCGCTGCAGAGAAGACTCAGAAGATGAAGATGACATTCCACCAGCAGAATTGAGAGAAAGATTAATATACAGAGACAATCGTCTACACGGGAGAGATAGTAATACGCCACTATCGACACAAGACGAAGAACCTCATGAGTCCATATCAAGTCAAACATACTATAGTAGTCAGGGACTACAACCGTCAACTCCCAGTCAACACCAGTCTACACATTCTACTTGGGATAGCGAAGATGACAGACCTTTGAAATCAGCAACGAGAAACATAGCCCCCCACGGTAGCAACTTTACAGAAGAACATGGTAGTCAGGGACTACAACCGTCAACTCCCAGTCAACACCAGTCTACACATTCTACTTGGGATAGCGAAGATGACAGACCTTTGAAATCAGCAACGAGAAACATAGCCCCCCACGGCAGCAACTTTACAGAAGAACATGGTAGTCAGGGACTACAACCGTCAACCTCCAGTCGACACCAGCCTACATACTCTAGCTCGGATAGCGATGACGAACAGTCTTTACAAGTGACGAAAAGTAACATTACTCACCATACCCAGAGTCCTACAGCGAAGCACATAAATAGCAACAAGAATGTCATTGATACGCCTTCGGCACAGATGGAATCTGAACTTGACGTAACACAACGAGAAGACAGCGACATAGAAGGTATGGATGATACAGCTAGCACCGAAATACGCATAGCTACCAAACGCCCTTACCAACCGTCGTCACTAGATTCACCACCAAGAGCGAAATTGCTACGATTACCGCAAGAACATCTACGAACAAGATTCAAAAGAAATCATCGCCAAGTACATAAACCTTCACTAGGTTTCCAACAAAATATAAATATTCGTTCGCCCCCCACCTCCTGCAGAGCGACTATAAACACGACATCGCAATGCATACCAACTTCGTCACAGTATGACAGTCGCCTCTCCAGCAGAGTGTTTACACTGTTGGAACTCGCAAAACAAATCTCCAACTTAGTGTAGTCGTCATAAAGCACTAACCCAGCTATAGTGTTTAATTCGGTACTCTAACCAACATAGTACCTAAAGTTAAGTTAATTAATTGAGTCACACTGTGTTTAGCTTAAGTTGATATTCATATACTGGAGCACGCTTAGACACTTACAGTACTCACTAACTTCTTTAAAGAGAGTCGAGTTGACAAAGTAGATCGAACACATAGCCTTAAGATGTGACAAGGTAGATCAAGCACATAGTCTTAAGATTGTGACAAAGTAGAGTGAATACATAGAAGTTCATCATTGTGACACAGTAGAGTACACACATATAATCTTATGAATGTGACAAACTAGAATAACTACATATAGTTTTAGGAAACTTAACAGTGTTCTTCCCAAGGTACAAGATGCAGCATACTTGATGATCAACACTGACATTGGTTAAAATATGTATAGTACATTAAATGCATGTTAATTATTATAATGTACCTATTTCAGGCATAAAAGTATTCAGGACCAGAGAAAAAAAAACAAAGAGACAAGAGAAAAAAAAAGAAAAGAAGAAGGGAAGTGATCCAGACTCAGTCAAGTGGAGTCTTACTCATGGACATAGGCAAATATTGCACTGAGGATGAACGTCCCCACTTTTTACTGCACTGGTTGTACAGAGATAACAGAAAAAAAAAAAAAAACAACTTGGTTGCAGTATTGGTATTATGGGTACTGCTGACTTAAGAGATGATGGTAATGACAGTTATAGGGTCATGACTATATTACTTTTACATCCTAAGGTTAGATATTTTGTTAAACCTGACGTACTACTGCATGTATATATAGGTTTAGACAGAGTTAAGGATTTGACTGATGCATCCAAGACTAGAATCAGTCGGGCACATCAACTCTGACATAGTGACATGTATCTTTCACTATCGCCCCAATACATATGAAGATACTAGTGCATGTATATATAGGTTTAGACAGAGTGAAGGATTTGACTGGTGCATCCAAGACTAGAATCAGTCGGGCACATCAACTCTGACATAGTGACATCTTTCACTATCACATTAGGATATTTACTGATGCACCACTAATTAGTTATTTCTGCTTATCTGTCTCGTATAATGGATAAATTACATTAACAGCAGATATTTCAAGACATATAAAGGTACTGACAAACCTCTGTGTCCAGAGGCAGTGACCATGTCGAAAAATAGGAACATGTATATATATATATAGATAATAAGTGCAGAGACATTATTTATTTTTTTGTTGAGTATTGATGGTATGCCTCAAGCTAAGGTTCAGCAATGAGGTAGCGTTACATTTTGCTTCAAAATTTTTTTTGGGGAAATTTTTTTTAACATGTAGACTTTGAATATGTATACAGACGCGGTGATAATGGGATGTTAAAGAATAGAATGGGATTGCTAGATGATGGAACACAAATGTCTCCCTATGGGATATATGTGTATGGGCCCGGGTTGTATGTCACCGTTCACTTTGCTAGGAGCATTATAAAATGCTCAAGCAGGAATTATAAGCGGTGATTTGGTTTTGGTTAAGAGGGAAGGTATGAAAAAATGGTTTAAGAAATAAGAATAGATTTGAATAAAGACTATTTGTCTTGCTAAAAGGGAAATAAGATGAGTGAAATCATGCTTTGATCAAAGGGAGAAGACTCTAATTATTAAAGTCAGGGGAGGAAAGTGCTTAATTACACATAAGTAGATTTGGTGAGTTGGTAATTGTGGTTTAGAAAATGTACATATAAGAATTGTATAGCAAGCTTTAGAGAAGACAATATAAGGTTGAGTCAAATATGCAAAGGGAGACAATGGGTAATTACCTCCCTTATATGATTAAGTGAGTTGAGAGGAAAAAAAATATGCACGTGAAAAGTTTACCAGGACAACGGATGACACTTCACTGAGTTGTTTACACAGCGGATAAGCGTGAACATATTTCAGCTGAGCGAAGAATAGGAGGAACCAATGAATTTACAGTAAACAAGGACAGATCAGCTGAGAATGATTTTATAGAAGAGAACACACTTAGACGCGCTGTGGAGCGGTCGCATTTTCAGATCAGCTGAGAATGATTTTATAGAAGAGAACACACTTAGACGCGCTGTGGAGCGGTCGCATTTTCGCAGGAGCAGTCCTAGTTAAGGACGTAGAGTGGCAGGAATGTGTATTCTGCCAGGCTCAAGTTTAATTTCTGTGGGAAACAGAATGAATACTTCTGAAGAATCCTATAGACCTAGTTAGAGTAGTAGAATCTATTCACATATGAAAGACAGAACGGTGTTTAAAATATAGGTTTAGAGATAAGAGGTGATAGTAAGAAATATGAGTGTTTTGAGGATTATGTGCAACCAGAGTAAGTAGGTCCTTTGACTCATAACTTTTGATAGACATTGAATAGAATGATTTCAGAAGTTGAAACAAAGTATTACAAGGTTAACGACGCTTACAACTAGGTGAGCACAGAATAATGAGAAACGAAGCTGAAGCTACAAAATTGACTATGAGGTGAATAAACTGAGACTAAGTAGGCAGCTGAGGAGATTTTACAGAAGAACAGGGACTTAATAGCCGTGTTGGGCTATTGTATAATGAACTTTGCAACATCGACTGCTACAAGTAAGATGAGTAAGCAATTGAAGGCTGATTGTATTTACAGGATGAAACATGCGCTCTCTAGCAGGTATAAGTATGAGGATATCGCAACAGGTGTACCCAATGAATTGATTTGCATATATGAATTTTTAGATGATGGTATTTGATTAAACTGAGTCAAAATTGACAGGATTAGTAGACAAAAGAAACCAACTCAGGAAAGAGTTGATGAAAGGCTTGGGAGAAGCCAGAATAAATAGAAAAGCCTTAAGGGAAGAAAATATGTATAAACCATACCTGAATATGTTCTCAGGCAGAGAGCTATAACTATATATATATATATATAGGTATGTGAGTGTGCCCAGAAGGAATGGGACATACAAGAGGCAGTTAGGAAATATTTGTACCTGGAATTTGTACCACATGCCTCCTGTTATGATGGAATTTTTGATGTAAATAAATCACTTGTTTTGATGGAACACTTCTCAAGTTGGGTTAGCTCTCTAAAAGGTTGTTGAGTGCTTGAGTAAACAAGATAACAGGCATAAGGGGATAACTGCTATACGAAGCTGTCACTTAAGTAACATCATAAGAAGGGATGGAACGAGTTTAGGTTGGAAGTTTGAGAAGATATCATCCAGGAATTAATAACTCTGGCGGTGAGGGCCAGTATTAAGATATACTCTTACTTGGAAGATAGGTCAATGGACCAAATTGACAAATAGAAGGTAGACAACTAGGCCTGCCCCAGTCACCTAGTTTACTTTAAAAGAAGAACCTGCACTGTGACAACAACACTTTTGAATCGTTGACAAAGTTTGTGGAGCACTACTCTGAGATCATCCAGGTCTGTATTATTTTGGCTTTTCAACGATGCAATTACTGACTGTGCATCAGTAAAGAAAACAACTTGTCTCTCTGACCGTTCTTCTGTCAATATAACCTCTGCTGCAGTTTTCAAGGCCTCTGCCTCTGCTCTGAAGTTGCTGGAGAATCGTCCTGTCGCCACTGACAGCCTTTTTTCTGCACCAGTGCTTAAGGTCAGAAAGACACCCCCACCTCCATTTTCTGTTGCATTTGTTGCTGATCCATCTGTGTATGCATGGGTCCAGGTGTTGCGTGGGTAATATTTATCTATGTATTTTGTCGCTATGGATTTTCTATCTGTTGTAGTTTGGCTCTTTTTACTTTCAATTCCAGGGATGTTTTCTATCATTTTAGGGAAACGACTTTGTTTCCAAACTGGAAGCTTGTGTGCAGTGTAGATGGGTTTAACAGTGGATATTTCATCTATGGATACTGCTCTCATTTGTGATTTGGTTGATTCTACAAAATTACTTCGTTTGAGTCTTTGCCTTCTAAGAGCATTTATTCTATGGCACATTGGGTGGTCTGTTAGTCTTTTGAATTTTTCGGCCTGTTGCTGAGCCCTGCAGTCTCTTCTATCTGTCATTGGCTGGAGGCAAGTAATCTTTTCGAGTTCTTTTATAGGTGTTGACTTCATGCCTCCCGTTATAATTCTCATTTATATTTTGATATGATTATCTGTCCCTCTAACTGTTTATATTGTAACCAAAAGTATAAGTATGGTTCTATATTTTGATATGATTATCTGTCCCTCCAACTGTTTATATTGTAACCAAAAGTATAAGCATGGTTCTATATTTTGATATGATTATCTGTCCCTCCAAATGTTTATATTGTAACCAAAAGTATAAGTATGGTTCTATATTTTGATATGATTATTTGTCCCTCCAACTGTTTATATTGTAACCAAAAGTATAAGCATGGTTCTATATTTTGATATGATTATCTGTCCCTCCAACCGTTTATATTGTAACCAAAAGTATAAGTATGGTTCTATATTTTGATATGATTATCTGTCCCTCCAACTGTTTATATTGTAACCAAAAGTATAAGTATGGTTCTATATTTTGATATGGTAGTCTGTCCCTCCAACTGTTTATATTGTAACCAAAAGTATAAGTATGGTTCTATATTTTGATATGATTATCTGTCCCTCCAACTGTTTATATTGTAACCAAAAGTATAAGTATGGTTCTATATTTTGATATGATTATCTGTCCCTCCAACTGTTTATATTGTAACCAAAAGTATAAGTATGGTTCTATATTTTGATATGATTATCTGTCCCTCCAACTGTTTATATTGTAACCAAAAGTATAAGTATGGTTCTATATTTTGATATGATTATCTGTACCTCCAACCGTTTATATTGTAACCAAAAGTATAAGTATGGTTCTATATTTTGATAGGATTATCTGTCCCTCCATCTGTTTATATTGTAACCAAAAGTATAAGCATGGTTCTATATTTTGATATGATTATCTGTCCCTCCAACTGTTTATATTGTAACCAAAAGTATAAGTATGGTTCTATATTTTGATATGATTACCTGTCCCTCCAACTGTTTATATTGTAACCAAAAGTATAAGTATGGTTCTATATTTTGATATGGTAATCTGTCCCTCCAACTGTTTATATTGTAACCAAAAGTATAAGTATGGTTCTATATTTTGATATGATTATCTGTCCCTCCAACCGTTTATATTGTAACCAAAAGTATAAGTATGGTTCTATATTTTGATATGGTAATCTGTCCCTCCAACTGTTTATATTGTAACCAAAAGTATAAGTATGGTTCTATATTTTGATATCTTCTTCTTCTTCTTCGTACACTCTCAGACGTCCACTTGAATGTTCTCAAAGAAAGCGGTAGTCAGTTTGAGGCTATTTGAATCCCCGTAAAGCTTTTCCACGAAAGGAGCTGGCGTCGGCCATATGCACTTTCTCTGTACCACATATAAGGGGCAACTTTGAAGCAGATGTTCAGCAGTCATTTTATCAGTGCCACAGTTACACTGATCGGTAGTTCCTATCTTTAGCTTGTTGAATAGATGGTATATCAATCTGTTGTGGCCAGTGCGGAGTCTGAAGATTACCACTTGTTCTCTTCTGTGGAGCTGGTAGTAAGCATCATTCTGTGTGTGCCCTGGATGTTCTACATTCCATTTGTTTCTGTAACTGATTCTGATAAAACTCTTTGCCTCCTCAAAAGTTATGCTTGCATCAGGCTGAGGTAGATATGAACCTTCTTTTGCCATTCTGTCAGCCTCTTCATTGCCGGTGATGTTACAATGAGATGGGATCCATTGGATCACAACACTTTTGAATCGTTGACAAAGTTTGTGGAGCACTACTCTGAGATCATCCAGGTCTGTATTATTTTGGCTTTTCAACGATGCAATTACTGACTGTGCATCAGTAAAGAAAACAACTTGTCTCTCTGACCGTTCTTCTGTCAATATAACCTCTGCTGCAGTTTTCAAGGCCTCTGTCTCTGCTCTGAAGTTGCTGGAGAATCGTCCTGTCGCCACTGACAGCCTTTTTTCTGCACCAGTGCTTAATTAAGGTCAGAAAGACACCCCCACCTCCATTTTCTGTTGCATTTGTTGCTGATCCATCTGTGTATGCATGGGTCCAGGTGTTGCGTGGGTAATATTTATCTATGTATTTTGTCGCTATGGATTTTCTATCTGTTGTAGTTTGGCTCTTTTTACTTTCAATTCCAGGAATGTTTTCTATCATTTTAGGGAAACGATTTTGTTTCCAAACTGGAAGCTTGTGTGCAGTGTAGATGGGTTTAACAGTGGATATTTCATCTATGGATACTGCTCTCATTTGTGATTTGGTTGATTCTACAAAATTACTTCGTTTGAGTCTTTGCCTTCTAAGAGCATTTATTCTATGGCACATTGGGTGGTCTGTTAGTCTTTTGAATTTTTCGGCCTGTTGCTGAGCCCTGCAGTCTCTTCTATCTGTCATTGGCTGGAGGCAAGTAATCTTTTCGAGTTCTTTTATAGGTGTTGACTTCATGCCTCCCGTTATAATTCTCATTTATATTTTGATATGATTATCTGTCCCTCCAACTGTTTATATTGTAACCAAAAGTATAAGTATGGTTCTATATTTTGATATGATTATCTGTCCCTCCAACTGTTTATATTGTAACCAAAAGTATAAGCATGGTTCTATATTTTGATATGATTATCTGTCCCTCCAAATGTTTATATTGTAACCAAAAGTATAAGTATGGTTCTATATTTTGATATGATTATTTGTCCCTCCAACTGTTTATCTTGTAACCAAAAGTATAAGCATGGTTCTATATTTTGATATGATTATCTGTCCCTCCAACCGTTTATATTGTAACCAAAAGTATAAGTATGGTTCTATATTTTGATATGATTATCTGTCCCTCCAACTGTTTATATTGTAACCAAAAGTATAAGTATGGTTCTATATTTTGATATGGTAGTCTGTCTCTCCAACTGTTTATATTGTAACCAAAAGTATAAGTATGGTTCTATATTTTGATATGATTATCTGTCCCTCCAACTGTTTATATTGTAACCAAAAGTATAAGTATGGTTCTATATTTTGATATGATTATCTGTCCCTCCAACTGTTTATATTGTAACCAAAAGTATAAGTATGGTTCTATATTTTGATATGATTATCTGTCCCTCCAACTGTTTATATTGTAACCAAAAGTATAAGTATGGTTCTATATTTTGATATGATTATCTGTCCCTCCAACTGTTTATATTGTAACCAAAAGTATAAGTATGGTTCTATATTTTGATATTATCTGTCCCTCCAACTGTTTATATTGTAACCAAAAGTATAAGTATGGTTCTATATTTTGATATGATTATCTGTCCCTCCAACTGTTTGATTTGTAACCAAAAGTATAAGTATGGTTCTATATTTTGATATGATTATCTGTCCCTCCAACTGTTTATATTGTAACCAAAAGTATAAGTATGGTTCTATATTTTGATATGATTATCTGTCCCTCCAACTGTTTATATTGTAACCAAAAGTATAAGTATGGTTCTATATTTTGATATTATTATCTATTCCTCCAACTGTTTATATTGTAACCAAAAGTATAAGTATGGTTCTATATTTTGATATGATTATCTGTCCCTCCAACTGTTTATATTGTAACCAAAAGTATAAGTATGGTTCTATATTTTGATATGATTATCTGTCCCTCCAACTGTTTATATTGTAACCAAGATATAAGTATGGTTCTATATTTTGATATGATTATCTGTCCCTCCAACTGTTTATATTGTAACCAAAAGTATAAGTATGGTTCTATATTTTGATATGTCCCTTCCAATTATCTGTCCAAAAGTATAAATCTAATCGTTTATATTGTAACCAAAAGTATAAGTATGGTTCTATATTTTGATATGATTATCTGTTCCTCCAACTGTTTATATTGTAACCAAAAGTATAAGTATGGTTCTATATTTTGATATGATTATCTGTCCCTCCAACCGTTTATATTGTAACCAAAAGTATAAGTATGGTTCTACATTTTGATATGATTATCTGTCCCTCCAACCGTTTATATTGTAACAAAAAGTATAAGTATGGTTCTATATTTTGATATAATTATCTGTCCCTCCAACTGTTTATATTGTAACCAAACGTATAAGTATGGTTCTACATTTTAATATGATTATCTGTCCCTCCAACTGTTTATATTGTAACCAAAAGTATAAGTATGGTTCTACATTTTGATATGATTATCTGTCCATCCAACCGTTTATATTGTAACCAAAAGTATAAGTATGTTTCTACATTCTGATATGATTATCTGTCCCTCCAACCGTTTATATTGTAACCAAAAGTATAAGTATGGTTCTATATTTTGATATGATTATCTGTCCCTCCAACTGCTTATATTGTAACCAAACGTATAAGTATGGTTCTACATTTTAATATGATTATCTGTCCCTCCAACTGTTTATATTGTAACCAAAAGTATAAGTATGGTTCTACATTTTGATATGATTATCTGTCCCTCCAACCGTTTATAGTGTAACCAAAAGTATAAGTATGTTTCTACATTTTGATATGATTATCTGTCCCTCCAACCGTTTATATTGTAACCAAAAAAGTATAAGTATGGTTCTACATTTTGATATGATTATCTGTCCCTCCAACCGTTTATATTGTAACCAAAAGTATAAGTATGGTTCTACATTTTGATATGATTATCTGACCCTCCAACCGTTTATATTGTAACCAAAAGTATAAGTATGGTTCTACATTTTGATATGATTATCTGTCCCTCCAACCGTTTATATTATAACCAAAAGTATAAGTATGGTTCTACATTTTGATATGATTATCTGTCCCTCCAACCGTTTATATTGTAACCAAAAGTATAAGTATGGTTCTACATTTTGATATGATGATCTGTCCCTCCAACCGTTTATATTGTAACCAAAAGTATAAGTATATTTCTACATTTTGATATGGTTATCTGTCCCTCAACCGTTTATATTGTAACCAAAAGTATAAGTATGGTTCTACATTTTGATATGATTATCTGTCCCTCCAACCGTTTATATTGTAACCAAAAGTATAAGTATGGTTCTACATTTTGATATGATTATCTGTCACTCCAACCGTTTATATTGTAACCAAAAGTATAAGTATGGTTCTACATTTTGATATGATTATCTGTCCCTCCAGCCGTTTATATTGTAACCAAAAGTATAAGTATGATTCTATATTTTTATTTTGATATGATTATCTGTCCCTCCAACTGTTTATAATGTAACGAAAAGTATAAGTATGGTTCTATATTTTTATTTTGATATGATTATCTGTCCCTCCAACCGTTTATATTGTAACCAAAAGTATAAGTATGGTTCTATATTTTGATATGATTATCTGTCCCTCCAACCGTTTATATTGTGACCAAAAGTATATGTATGGTTCTACATTTTGATATGATTATCTGTCCCTCCAACCGTTTATATTGTAACCAAAAGTATAAGTATGGCTCTATATTTTGATATGATTATCTGTCCCTCCAACCGTTTATATTGTAACCAAAAGTATAAGTATGGTTCTATATTTTGATATGATTATCTGTCCCTCCAACCGTTTATATTGTAACCAAAAGTATAAGCATGGTTCTATATTTTGATATCATTATCTGTCCCTCCAACCGTTTATATTGTAACCAAAAGTATAAGTATGGTTCTATATTTTGATATGATTATCTGTCCCTCCAACTGCTTATATTGTAACCAAACGTATAAGTATGGTTCTACATTTTAATATGATTATCTGTCCCTCCAACTGTTTATATTGTAACCAAAAGTATAAGTATGGTTCTACATTTTGATATGATTATCTGTCCCTCCAACCGTTTATATTGTAACCAAAAGTATAAGTATGTTTCTACATTTTGATATGATTATCTGTCCCTCCAACCGTTTATATTGTAACCAAAAGTATAAGTATGGTTCTACATTTTGATATGATTATCTGTCCCTCCAACCGTTTATATTGTAACCAAAAGTATAAGTATGGTTCTACATTTTGATATGATTATCTGACCCTCCAACCGTTTATATTGTAACCAAAAGTATAAGTATGGTTCTACATTTTGATATGATTATCTGTCCCTCCATCCGTTTATATTGTAACCAAAAGTATAAGTATGGTTCTACATTTTGATATGATTATCTGTCCCTCCAACCGTTTATATTGTAACCAAAAGTATAAGTATGGTTCTACATTTTGATATGATGATCTGTCCCTCCAACCGTTTATATTGTAACCAAAAGTATAAGTATATTTCTACATTTTGATATGGTTATCTGTCCCTCAACCGTTTATATTGTAACCAAAAGTATAAGTATGGTTCTACATTTTGATATGATTATCTGTCCCTCCAACCGTTTATATTGTAACCAAAAGTATAAGTATGGTTCTACATTTTGATATGATTATCTGTCCCTCCAACCATTTATATTGTAACCAAAAGTATAAGTATGGTTCTACATTTTGATATGATTATCTGTCCCTCCAGCTGTTTATATTGTAACCAAAAGTATAAGTATGGTTCTACATTTTGATATGATTATATGTCCCTCCAACCGTTTTTATTGTAACCAAAAGTATAAGTATGGTTCTATATTTTGATATGATTATCTGTCCCTCCAACTGTATATATTGTAACCAAAAGTATAAGTATGGTTCTACATTTTAATATGATTATCTGTCCCTCCAACTGTTTATATTGTAACCAAGATATAAGCATGGTTCTATATTTTGATATGATTATCTGTCCCTCCAACCGTTTATATTGTAACCAAAAGTATAAGTATGGTTCTATATTTTGAAATGATTATTTGTCCCTCCAACTGTTTATAATGTAACGAAAAGTATAAGTATGGTTCTATATTTTTATTTTGATATGATTATCTGTCCCTCCAACCGTTTATATTGTAACCAAAAGTATAAGTATGGTTCTATATTTTGATATGATTATCTGTCCCTCCAACCGTTTATATTGTAACCAAAAGTATAAGTATGGTTCTACATTTTGATATGATTATCTGTCCCTCCAACCGTTTATATTGTAACCAAAAGTAAAAGTATGGTTCTATATTTTGATATGATTATCTGTCCCTCCAACTGTTTATATTGTAACCAAAAGTATAAGTATGGTTCTACATTTTGATATGATTATCTGTCCCTCCAACTGTTTATATTGTAACCAAAAGTATAAGTATGGTTCTACATTTTGATATGATTATCTGTCCCTTCAACCGTTTATATTGTAACCAAAAGTATAAGTATGATTCTACATTTTGATATGATTATCTGTCCCTCCAACCGTTTATATTGTGACCAAAAGTATATGTATGGTTCTACATTTTGATATGATTATCTGTCCCTCCATCCGTTTATATTGTAACCAAAAGTATAAGTATGGTTCTATATTTTGATATGATTATCTGTCCCTCCAACCGTTTATATTGTAACCAAAAGTATAAGTATGGTTCTATATTTTGATATGATTATCTGTCCCTCCAACCGTTTATATTGTAACCAAAAGTATAAGTATGGTTCTATATTTTGATATGATTATCTGTTCCTCCAACTGTTTATATTGTAACCAAAAGTATAAGTATGGTTCTATATTTTGATATGATTATCTGTCTCTCCAATCGTTTATATTGTAACCAAAAGTATAAGTATGGTTCTATATTTTGATATGATTATCTGTTCCTCCAACCGTTTATATTGTAACCAAAAGTATAAGTATGGTTTTATATTTTGATATGATTATCTGTTCCTCCTACTGTTTATATTGTAACCAAAAGTATAAGTATGGTCTTACGAGGTCTGTCTAGAAAAGAACCGGCCATAATTAATATTAGAAAAACCGTTTACGAGACATCGATGTAACTTGGCAGTCAAATAGAGTGGCCTGTTATGCACATACGTGTGCAATGTTTACGTTGCTGCACCAGTCAGTGCGACCGTTAAAAGCCGTTTAGTGAGTACGTGCACTGTGTGGTCGTCGCATTCAAAATGGCTGAACGAGTAGAGCAAAGAATCTGCATCAAATTTTGCGTCAAGCTGCAACATTCCTCCACGGAAACTATTATGATGATTCAGAAGGCTTTTGGAGACGATGCAATGAGTGCTACACAAATAAAGGTGTGGTACAAACGCTTTAAAGATGGTCGAGAATCTGTTGAATGTGATCTCATTTCTGGAAGGCTTGCAACAAGCAGAACACCGGAAAATGTTGAACGTGTACGGGCTGCAATCAACAAAGATCGGCGACTGACAGTGCGAGAACTAGAAAAAGATCTGGGAATTCCAAAAACTATTGTATCTGAGATTCTGACCCAGGATCTGGGTATGAGACGTGTCGTGGCAAAATTCGTTCCGCGGATTCTGCAACCAGATCAGAAGGAACTTCGTACCACAGTTGCTAATGATTTGCTTCAAACCGCACCCAATAACCCAGATTTCAAGAAGAAAGTCATAACCGGAGATGAATCGTGGATCTACTGCTATGATCCAGAAACGAAGGCTCAGTCGTCTCAGTGGAAGTCGCCTGGTTTTCCACGCCCGAAGAAGGACTTCCAGAATTGGGATCACATTCAACAGATTCTCGACCATCTTTGAAGCGAATGTGCCACACCTTTATTTGTGTAGCACTCATTGCATCGTCTCCAAAAGCCTTCTGAATCATCTTAATAGTTTCCGTGGAGGAATGTTACAGCTTGACGCAAAATTTGATGCACATTCTTTGCTCTACTCGTTCAGCCATTTTGAATGCGTCGACCACACAGTGCACGTGCTCACTAAACGGCTTTTAACGGTCGCACTGACTGGTGCAGCAACGTAAACGTACCTCTCCAAATGATAAAAATAATTGTAACCAAGAAAGTAATAAGTATGGTTACTATAATTTGATATTGATTATCTGTCCCTCTTCAACCGTGCCGTAATATATTAGTAACACAAAAATATATAGTATGGGTCTTTATTTTGATATGATTAATCTTGTTCTCCAAACTGTTTATAGTGTAAACCAAAAGTATATAGGAAGGTTTCTCTATTTTGATATGATTATCTGTCCCTCCAACTGTTTAATATTGTATAACCAAAAGTAATTAATCTGGTTATATACATTTTACAACG
>JAMPIV010016124.1:0-189114 GCA_024509875.1 Oreohelix idahoensis
TTCCGCCTCATCTGGGGATCGAACCATAGACCACTGCGCTAGGAAGCCAGTGCACTAACCACTATGCTACCGCGACTCCCTCTCTAAACCGTACAGAGTTGCAATTTTTTTAAATTTTTCTAACCATGTGTCAATCTTCTCATTAGGACAAGGGAAAGACTCTAGCGGAAAAGACATAGCAGTGAGATGAGTAGATTGAGTATTAGAAGGATCAGTTAAGGAAGAATGAGGAGAAGACTCTCCATTGCTGGAGGTAGAGGCAACACCACGACTTTTGAATTCAAGAGTTTTAAGAGCCAACTCGTGCTGTCTCTCTTTTCTTTCCTTCTCATGCTGTCTCTCCTTCTCTTTCTCTCTTTCCTCATGCTGTCTCTCCTTCTCTTTCTCTCTTTCCTCACGCTGTCTCTCCTTCTCTCTTTCGTTCGCCCTGTGGATTTCCATTTCCTCCTCACTCCTCTTCTGCTGTAGTAGACGGTCTTCCGCTTCTTTCCTCCTAGCGTCTTCTTTTTCCTCTTTAGCTTCAGCTGCTTTCCTCTCCGCATCATATCTCTCAAGTTCGTCTCTGACAAATGCTTTCGCTTCCTCTCCTTCCAGTCCCTCCTCTCTCGCTTCGTCCCTGAGAAGTTGTCTAAGCTTTGCCCTCTCGGCCATATTATGTCAGTAACAAAGATTTGTGGAGAAAGAAAATAGGAAAAAGGATACACTGGTTCCTACCACTTACGAGAAAAAAATTTACCAAAAAATCAAAGATGATATATTTAACCCTGGGATACCTCCTCCAAAATAAAAATCTAACTATCGCTGCTATTAATCGGCAATAAAGCACTTAATGCAAAACACGACTACGCCAACTAAATGGTAGTTAAGATTAATCCCTGAAAAATAAGTAGCTACAGTGGAAAAGCAAAATAATTATTGCAAAAATTAAAGAGAACAATAATCCCTTAATTTTAAATCCACTATCAAGTTTACCCCTGAAGACAGTTAGGGTGAGGGAGGCAATTAATCTGGACAAATAGTCCGAAACGCACTCCTTAACTTTAGTTCAAACACCTTCCTGCTTCAAAACCCTTGTGAATGTTATACACTCACAAAACTTACCCAGCGTTTAGTATTACAAAATCATTAATTAACATGTATTCCGACAAAATAACCCTGTAAACCAAATGTATAATGCTTCTTAATGCTGTGGAAAAAAAACTACTTATCAGTTTGTGTGGTCAGCACGCCCGTAAACAGATCGTTAGTCTAGGGGATAAATTATTTTTTAAAAGATACAAAACTCACAAGACATCACACCCTTACTCTATTTCAGAATAAAGAATCTTAAGTTCAAAGTCCAGCTAGAAGAGTCCACATTTGTCGTACTCGTCTTCCTATTCTAAGTTCAAAAATCCCGATAGACGAGCGCCCATTTGTCGTAGATTTTAGATAGGAGAATTAAGACTTGGGTTTGGTCCCTTCTGAATAGGTTGGAATGAGTGATAGTCACGGTGAGAGTCAGAAAAATGAAATAGATTCCACGAGTGGTGAGATGATAGACTGTGGTATAGAGGCTGTCGCTGAAAGCGAAAAAGAATTCTTCTCCCTCTCACCTATCCTCTACGACGTTTTTTACAGAGTCCGACAGTCTACACCACATATATATTACATATAATCTCTATCTACTCACGGGCACGCACATACACGTGACGACAGTTAAACACACATACTTGGAAAATCTATAACAATGATTATACAGATAATTGGGATCGAGCTGACCAACACACTGATATTTTTTTGTTCAAGAGAGATATTTTAATTATCATATCAAAATTTCTCACAACATCAAAAATACATCAAGGAAAAAACATATACAAATAGTCATAAAATTCAAGAAAATGCTACAAGGATGATAGCCCGTTAGATCTTACTCTAGGTTTAGCCCACAGCCCCGTTAAGAGAACAGATGATGGCCCAAAGAGTTATAGATACGTAGGGTTTAGTCTAAGAGATTTCTTTCTTTCTCGTAAATATATGAACAGAGTTGGATAAATCTGATTTAACCTAAGAAAACAGAAACTCTAGCATTTTGTAACAAATTCTGCAGATTAAAAAAATTTAAGACAGCAAATGTGTGACAATAATACACCGGTAAAATAACACTCAGACCTGGGTACTCTCATTCATCCAGCCATGGCCTTTCTCACGCGTAAACACTCACAACTTTGCTCGCTGCCTCTAGGAACATAATAATTCTAGGACCTTCACACAGACCCGAAAAATGCAGTCAGCGACCAAGAAACCCCCAGTTCCAAAAGACGTACTGAACTCTCTGTCTCAGGGAACCGATTCCCTGGGTGTTCTAATTTTTCTCGAATGTCTGATTAAGTCACATAAAATTTGTCCAGGCACGAAAGTTAGCAGAGCACAAGGTCATTAGCTTTGGATTCTAGGATTTAAGGAATGTCAGATCGGTGTCTACTTCCAGGAAGGTACTATATTTGGTCACCACAATACTAGTCACAATCTCTGTCGGGATGTTAATGATCTTTGCTTGCCACAACGGGCTGAATAGTACTGAAGAGTTATTCTGGAAGAATTAATTCTGGCGCGAAGGCCTCTTACTTCGTTTAACTGTTACAGTTCATGTAATGAAAGTGATTGCTTTCTTCCCAAATAATGTTCACGTACTAGAACGCTGGTAAAGTTGGGTACCACCGTTTCACTATATAAAATGGAAAGAACACATATCAAATATTTTACATATATGTACTCATTATAACTTACATTTTAAATAGCAAGCCGGGAGCCGCGCTAGCGTAGTGGTTACAACACCGCTCTGGCGACCGGGTGATACAGGATCAAACCTGGGCGACGGCATTTGAGGATTTTTCGTCGACCGGGATTTGGACTGGATTAACTCGAGACCTGGCGAGGACATTTGAAGGAGTGTCGTCGACCAGGGACTGGCGGCTCCTGAGCCGACCCAGCTGCAATGGGTACCTCCGAAATTGGCGAGTATTTGCCTGAATGGCGAGGGACACCTGTCTCTGTACAAGAAATAAAGGGATACTCACGTAAAATCAATGTCAGGTTAGACATAAATAATAACCTGAGATTTCGCCTCGAGTATTAGCGGGCGTACGAAAAAAAAAAAAAAAAAATAGCAAGCCGACCGCTTGACTTATAATTAAAACTTCCCTGTGAAATAAGTTATAAAATCAATCATCATGAATTCAGGAATATTTGCGTATTCCGTCACTATTCACTGATGTCGCATCTAGCATTTATAAGTTTGATATCAAATATTCTCGACTGAGTAGTTAGCAGTTAAATTAACTTCATTATAGCTACATTATTGTTTAGTAAGCTAAGATATAATTTATTATGTATTTCCACTGTAACTCGTCGATTTAGAGAATATAACAAACTATCAAAATATTCACTCTGCACACAGAACTAGTTTAAAATGGAATGAGCGATTAAACACTAAATCACTTCACAAAACTAGATATCTATTATATATAATATTAATATACCTCAAACACAGAATTACTAAGAACGTTAAACCACTTCGACCAAACTAAGGCCATCTCTATTTACAGAGATTATTTAGAAATCGAACGAAGGTTGTTCTAGTCTAACTGCAAAGTTACGGAGTGAAATGAAATAGTTTCAAACGTGGGTTAATATTTTAAACCAGACAAAGGATGAACTATCTCCCCCGCGCCGATCTCTCCCCCTTCCCATAACAGCTACGTTATACTAGAGGCGTGTCGTAACTGCCACCGGGCGATTACGCACCTGCGTTGACAAACTGACCGGGAAAAAGCGCGTGTCAGTTGCAAATCTCAGACAACCGTCTACAACTGCGTCGTACAGATGCCGGGTTTGACACCTTAAGCTAGTGACAGGTGAAAAATGGTAGACCAAAAGTCTGCTCTATGTCCAGCGAAACGAATTTCTCACACCCCAGGCCCAGAAATCTGGTCAGGCCGCGCTCTGACCCTGCAGACGTATGTCTGGCGAGAACCGTATATTCACAGCTATCTGCGCGACTGACATCTGATGCAATAAGGTTACTAGTCAGTATGAGAAAGAAAAACGATGATAGGAAAGAAATATATTTTTCGCAACGAGTGATGCGAAAAAATACAGGAAAAACAAGTACGGAAAGATAATAAAATAAAAGGATTCGGGTGAGCGAATAGGAAGAAGATCTAGGTAATTTAATAATATAAAGACCTACGTGACACCTATCCATCTCCAGCGTCTTCACTGGCACTTGTCTAAGTTCTTGTCATCAGTTCCACTTTTGTGATCTTGTCATACTACTACAATCCTTCTATTCTACGCAAACACTTATTTGAGAAAATCTGTAACTTTTTGGTTGCTGTCTTTGTTGTTCTCCATGTTTCAGATACATACAATAAGATTGTCTTAACATTTGAATTGTGGATTCTTAATTTTGTGTTGGACGTTTTTGATCTCCAAATATTTTCTTTCATTTATGCTCACGTTTATTCTTTCAGGCAATTTGAGTTGGAGAGTGTAAAGGACTGTATCTATGACGCAGTCTGTGTTCATGGAATTGAATACTGCGGCACTACTCTAGCCAACAGCACGTTTGCATACAGCGTTCCCGCCAACAGTACTTTCACTCTGAAGTTCAGAAATGATGGTTCTGTAACCACAAGCAGCTTCGAGGTGAGTTCTTGTCAGGGGGAAGGACTACCAGTGATACGGGTCTCTTCGCAACATGGGTCACGGGGTTACCGGTAAATAAAGAATATTGGGCTCCCGGGAAATAAGGGTTTTAGGGTCCCCCGGAGAAATAATGGTTATTTGGCACCCGGGAAATACGGGTTATTAGACCCCGGGAATTAAGGGTTATTGGGCCCGAGATATCCAGCCAGTAGTAAAGGAGATACAAGTTAACAGTGAAGGACCTTCTAAAGAAGAAATTAAAAACGCCATGACTGAGGGGAAAAGTCACTTGTCAGAGAACAGTGGAGGCAGAAATGGTAAGTATGAACCAGAGCTGTGGCACCACACGAAGGATGGTTGTCGACTGCGCAAAGTGGAGACAGTTTGTTGCTGCCCTACAAGACGCCACCAGATGTGATGATGACTGATTGCTTTTGTCAGTCAGCGACCAAGGACCAAAGACGAAGAAGATAAATGAGGGGAAATGCTGCTGGCCTAGATAGCATTCCAACAGAGACCATGACAGCAGCAATGATACCTCTGTGGAATTATTATACAAACTAGCAATAACCCGTCAATAATAATGAATGCGAAAAGCTTCTGCAGCGCGTTGAGATCCATGCTCTTCTGTAGACTGATTTGCTCGTTGTGACTGACGCTGTGCTTGTCTTTGTGCCGCTTCATGTTGTCGTCGTATTGCTGCTTCTTCTAGAGTCTCTCTTGCTCGTTGTGATTGACGCGATCGTCTCTTCCTCTTAGCATCTGCAGCGCGTGTTGCAGCCATCTTATCATTTTGATCCATAATAATAAGTCTGCAATACTTTAAAATAAACTTTTGTCTTTAAGAAACAATCCAGTGCGAGGGAAAATATTCAACAGGATCATAATGGAAAGATGAAGAATCAATAGTCTGGCAACTGAGAGATGAGCGAGCAGGCTTTCGGCACACCTGATCCGGTACAGACGATAAAGATTTATAACACATAAGGAAAGGAAACCCAGGCCTGTAAACAGTGAATAAATATCAGCTTAATCTGATGTCTTCTTTCTTCTCGTGATATCACCATTGATTTTGTTTTAGAGCTGCTTATGACAATCCCTCTCTTCTCCAGCTCTTCCTTCCAGACTTGCAGGTTGGATTGGAGATGTGCCTCTGATTTAGCAATCAGGGCAACATCATCAGCAAATGCCAGCTCTGAAATACAGACCTGTCTCATCTTCCAGTACCCCATTGAATACTCACGTCTGTTGTTTTTCTGTTGTCTTGTGTTCTACTTCTTTATTTCTTACGCGTGACTGAAAACATACCTTTATGTTTGTCATATTTATTTACAGACGATAAAGCCACATCCATATCAATCCATATATATAGTTTCCCAATTCCTTCTGTCATTCTATCCATTAGTAAATAGTAACACTCACCAAAGAAAAATGTGCAAAAGGCGGCGTGCATGCAACAATAACATTTCTCTGTGAACGACGTGCATGATCAGACTTTGTTTAACACCGGATATAAAACATATATTTTGGTCTTTTATACGGGAATAAACAAAAATGGAAGAAAATATTGATAACTATTCTCACTGTCACCACCTAAGTGAATTGTATCTAATGAAGAGACAATTGTAGCGAAATTGTTTAAATATGTATCTTCGTGTACAAGTGAGAGATGTATAAATCTTCTTCTTCTTTGATCCTTAGCCGCCGACCGTCGAAGCAGTCAGTGGTCATCACGCCTGGTGGTGTCTTATAGTGCAACAACTAATTGATTCCACTTTGCTCGGTCGGTGGCCATCCTTCATACAGTGCATCAACTCTGGTTAATTCTTTGCATCTCAGCCTCCACAGTCCTCCGCCAAGTTGTTTTTGGTCGGCCTCTCTTTCGTTTTCCCTCAGGGGTCCATAGCATAGCTGTTCTTGTGATGGCATCGGGGTCTCTTCTGAGGACATAGTCAACCCAGTTCCAGCGTCTGCCAGCTATGATGGTGTGCATGTCCTCTTGCTTGCTCCGAGTACGCAGATCTTGGTTGGTGATGGTATTCGGCCAAAAGATTCGGAGAATTTTTCTTAGACAGGTTGTGTGAAAAGAGGACAATTTCGACATTTCCTTTACTGTTACTATCCAGCATTCCGCACCATAGAGAAGCACAGAAAGCACACAGCTCTGATATAATCTTTATTGTGTGCTTTTGCTGTAATGAGAGGACTTCCAGATGTTGTTTAGACTGTAAAAGGCGGTTCTTGCTTTGTTCATTCTGTTGTTGATGTCTTTGCAAGCAAAGATGTATAAATACCAACACTTAATGTCTAAGGCCGTTTATTTCCTCCAACGAGTCATTTTGTGTATTAAGAATAAGGAGGCTTTAGATCTGAATACTGCCATCAATGGTACCTATACCTTGTAGCGGTATGGCAGCTTGCGTACCCTGACAATCCCCAGAGCTATGCCAGTGGGAGTTTTACTCCTGGTAGGTTCAACCAAGCTGGACTGGTCTGTGTGGGTAGGGGTCAGACAAAAGCTGGTACCCTGGTCCTCCAGGTTGGGGGTTTTAGCATAGGGCTGACACCCCTGTCTATGTAAAAAAAAAATAATGAAGTTACGGAAACAACATCAAATGAACAAACTTTGCTGCGGGATGGACATTCGGAGTCTGTGGCTCGTATGACTGTCAGTGGTGAAAGCCGAAAGGAAGCCACTGACATGAAAACGGATGTCCAGACCGCAAAACAGGATACAAGAATAGGATTTTGGAATGTCAGGACAATGTACGAGACAGGTAAACTAAGACAGGTCACGGCAGAAATGAGAAACTATAGGTTACACATCCTGGGGATAAGCGAGAGCAGATGGACAGGGGCAGGAAAAGTTAAAACAGCAACAAGAGAAACAGTACTTTACTCTGGAAGAGAGGATGGACAGCACAGTGAAGGCGTAGCCATTATTCTACAGAAAGGGATAGAAAGGACATTACTGGAATGGAAACCCATCAACAACAGACTGATACGATTGAGATTGAGAGGGAGATTCACCAACACTACAATAATACAATGCTACGCACCAACGAATGATAGCGATGAGGAGGTCAAGGATGAATTCTATCAACAACTGCAGAAAGAAATGGAGGACACACCTAGATATGATCTTGTTATAGTAATGGGAGACCTCAATGCGAAAGTTGGTACACACAATACATATAATGAAAGAACAATGGGGAAATGCGGCAGCGGAATAGCAAACGAAAATGGGGATAAGCTAATAAGTTTCTGTAGCATTAACAACCTGGTCATTGGAGGAACACTTTTCCCACATAAGGAAATTCACAAGTTAACATGGGAATCACCAAATGGTCGGGACAGAAACCAGATAGACCACATCATGGTTAACGGTAGATGGAGACATGCATTACAAGATGTGAAGGTAAGAAGAGGTGCAGATGTGGGAAGCGATCACCATTTAGTAGTAGCAAAACTGAAAGTGAAACTAAGAAGGGCTGGACCAACTGTAACTACACAGAAAAGGTTTGACATCAGCAAATTGAAGGACCCCCTTACCAGAAAAGCTTTTGCGGCCGACATTAAGAAACGATATCAATTTGCCAAAAGCCAGGAAAAAACATTGACTGATGATATAGACCAGAATTTCAACACCATTTCAACAATATATAAGGAAAGTAGCAAATCATGCTTAGGATTCCAGGAAAGGAAGAAGCAAGACTGGATAACACCAGAAACACTAAACACCATAAAGATGAGAAAGGAAATGAAAAGAAAGAAAACAGAAGCGAAGTCCCCCAGGTTAAAGCAACTATATAGCGAACAGTACAGTCAACTGGACAGGGAAGTTAAACGCCAA
The DNA here is from genome assembly GCA_024509875.1 of Oreohelix idahoensis. NCBI lineage: Eukaryota > Metazoa > Mollusca > Gastropoda > Stylommatophora > Oreohelicidae > Oreohelix > Oreohelix idahoensis. The sequence goes on from JAMPIV010016124.1 coordinate 8,543, forward strand.
ACCCGAGCCAACAAAAGGAATTTCATAGACGATCTTGCAAAACAGGCAGAAGAGGCAGCACTGAGAAATGAACAAAGCACAGTATACAAAATAACTAAATTCATCAGCGGAAAACAAGGTGCAAACAATATTACATTAGTAAGAGATAAGCAAGGAAATCTCATCAAGACAGCAGAGGGACAGGAAACAAGATGGGCAGAGCACTTCAGAGAAACTCTGAACAAGGAAATACCAGAGACACAATTGAATGTTCCTGAGGCTGAAAACGATCTAGATGTAAATACAGACATTCCACGAAAAGAAGAAATCATCACAGCAATCAAAGGGTTAAAGAACGGTAAAGCTCCGGGCCATGATAACTTAAATGCAGAGCTATTTAAGACAGACCCTGAGCTAGCAGCAGAACTATTAGAACCACTATTTGCACAAGTGTGGAAAACGGGGACAACACCATCAGAGTGGAACAAAGGAATAATTGTCAAATTGCCCAAGAAGGGAGATCTTTCAGACTGCAATAATTGGAGAGGAATCACTCTTCTCTCAGTTCCCAGCAAAATACTAGGCAGGATAATTATACAGAGAATTTCAAAGGCAGTAGACTACAAACTGAGGAAAGAACAAGCAGGATTTAGAAAGAACAGAAGATGTGTAGACCATATATTCACTCTCAGGAACATTATAGAGCAGTGCTCAGAATGGCAAAGACAGCTTTACATAAATTTTGTTGATTTTGAAAAGGCTTTTGACAGCATACATAGGGACAGTTTATGGAAAATACTGAGGGCTTATGGAATTCCAAGCTGCATAGTGTCAATCATAAAAAGCCTCTATGCCAACTTTACGTGTAGTGTTGGGCAGAGCAACCTAACCTTCGAGGTGAAGACAGGAGTACGACAGGGATGCCCCTTATCAACCACTCTATTTTTAACAGTCATAGACTGGGTGATGCGCCAGACAACAGAGGGCAGTCCAAGAGGAATAAGATGGACTACATTTTCTACATTGGAAGATCTGGAATATGCAGATGACATTGCACTGCTGGCACATTCACATCAACACATCCAGGAAAAAACGGATAGACTTAATAAATTTAGCCAGCAGGTGGGCTTGAACATCAATTTAAAGAAGTCTGAGGTCATGACGCTCAATGTGAGCAACCCTGAGCCCATATCAGTAAGGAATCAGCAACTGGTACAGACAGATACCTTCACATACCTAGGAAGCATAGTAACACCAGACGGTGGGGCAGGCAAAGACATCAACATCAGAATGAATAAGGCAAGAACAGCCTTCTTTAGCCTAAATAACATCTGGAAGTCCTCCCAATACAGCACAAGCACAAAATTAAGATTATACCAGAGTTGCGTGCTTTCTGTGCTTCTCTATGGTGCGGAATGCTGGAGAGTCACAGAGAAGGAAATGTCAAAATTGTCCTCTTTTCACACAACATGCCTAAGAAAAATTCACCGAATCTTTTGGCCGAATACCATCACCAACCAAGATCTGCTTACTCGTAGCAAGCAAGAGGACATGCACACCATCATAGCTGGCAGACGCTGGAGCTGGGTTGGTCATGTCCTCAGAAGAGACCCCGATGCCATCACAAGAACAGCTATGCTTTGGACCCCTGAAGGAAAGCGAAAGAGAGGCCGACCAAAAACAACTTGGCGGAGGACTGTGGAGGCTGAGATGCAAAGAATGAACCAGAGTTGGGGCACTGTACGAAGGATGGCCACCGACCGTGCAAAGTGGAATCAATTTGTTGTTGCCCTACAAGACGCCACTAGGCGTGATGGCCACTGACTGCTTTGACGGTCGGTGGTTAAGGATCGAAGAAGAAGAAGAAGATCTGAATAGAGGAATCATAACAAAACTTCTGGGCGAGTTTAAGATCTATTATAGTTCCGATCAAATAGTATCTGAAGATCCCTGTGATGTTATGAACTATCCAGCCGATTAAAACAACAGAAAATCAAGGTGCTCTTGTGATGGACAGTCGGATGTTCACACCTAACATTATTTTTCCACAAGTATTTGAATAAATAAAATTGAGGTTACCTATTGGTGCATTTGAATTTCATTCGCGTCATATCTCTGGCTTTGATTCTAGTTGTGAAAACAGTTTGGAACTGAACTCACTTCTTTATATAACATGTGTGGACTATGGAAAGGCATTTGACAGTGGAGATCGAGGATCACTTTGGAATGATGAGGCATTATGGAGCGCCCCTGATGATCATTAAACTAATAAAGAAAACATATAAAAAGAACATGACACGCGGAGTTCTTAATGAAGAACAGCTTACAGAAACTGGAGTGTGATCTGGATGTCCCTTGTGACCATTTGTTCTTCTTACTGTCTACATAATGAGTTATGTAAACAAGGACTGTCGACAATGACAAGGGGATTCAATGGACACTGACAAAACAGTTTGATGATCTAGATGTTGCCGATGGCCTGGCTCTTATGTCCCATAGAAATAAACAGATGCAAGATGACATGAAAAAGTTCTTGAGAGGTGAAAGCAAACAAGTAGGGGTCTGGGAATACGCAGAGAAAAGACAAAGATAATGAGAATAAATACAGCGAATGATACAGAGATGGCCCTTGAAGAAACACTCCTACAAGATGTCGATTCAGAGATACTTCTGAACAGCAAAATAGACAAAGAAGGAAGAACGGATTGCAATTTTCAAAATAAAAACAAATGCAAAAGACATTGGGATTTATCTTCTTCTTCAAGTACCATACCTAGTGGCATATGAGATCATGTTTATCCACAACTTCCGGTCTCCAGCGTTTGTTAGGATATATACAGAAAGCAAAATAAATCAAGTCCAAAATCAAAATTATAATCTTCAAATTTAATGTTAAGACAGTTCTATCACGTGGCTCTGAAACATGGGGAAACGAAAATGAACGACAAGCTAGGAGTTACAGGCGTTCATAAATGGGTGCTTGCATGGAATAGAAGGATGGAAACAGCCTGAAAAGAATATCAATGCGGAGATGGTAGAAAGAATGAGACAAATACCAGTGTACATACTGTTGTTTGTCTATTACATCATGAGACCATTGTTACAGACAATGTTGGAAATGTTGAAATATGACCAAGTGTTGAGGTATGACCAAATGTTGAAATAGGACCAAGTGTTGAGGTATGACCAAATGTTGAAATATGACCAAGTGTTGAGGTATGACCAAATGTTGAAATATGACCAAGTGTTGAGGTATGACCAAATGTTGAAATATGACCAAGTGCTGAGGTATGACCAAATGTTGAGGTATGACCAAGTGTTGAGGTATGACCAAATGTTGAAATATGACCAAGTGTTGAGGTATGACCAAATGTTGAAATATGACCAAGTGTTGAGGTATGACCAAGTTTAATCTAGGATGTATCTCAGACCTAAGGGTCTTTTATATTTGGTCATGCGCCCTAATATAACCGACTAGGTTGTACGGGACGCGCCTCGTCAAAACGAGGCAAAACTTTATAAAAAAAAAATCTAGGATATAAAGTTAGTAAAACTATCAAGAAACACTGCAACAGTAACGTGTATGAAATAAATGTAGATACATGCTGTAGACAGCTCATAAGGTTTATTCACGATCCACTCAGGCCAGCAGCTCCACATTAATAAGATAATCCATAATCACACATAGTCCATCGGGCCAACTTTACTGGGTCATTAATTCCATGTCCGTTACACTATAATAGTAATGGTTCATCCAATACACTGTTTTCTTTACCATTGTTTCCCTATATGTACACACTGTTTTCTTTACCATTGTTTCCCTGTATGTACACACTGTTTTCTTTACCATTGTTTCCCTGTATGTACACACTGTTTTCTTTACCATTGTTTCCCTATATGTACACACTGTTTTCTTTACCATTGTTTCCCTATATGTACACACTGTTTTCTTTACCATTGTTTCCCTATATGTACACACTGTTTTCTATAACACTGTTCTCTCATATGTACACAAAGTTTTCTATAACACTGTTCCCTCATATGTACACACAGTTTTCTATAACACTGTTCCCTCATATGTACACACTGTTTTCTATAACACTGTTCCCCCTCATATGTACACTCAGTTTTCTATAACAGTATTCCCCCTCATACGTACACATAGTTTTCTATAACACTGTTCCCTCATATGTTGACACTGTTTTCTATATAAACTGTTCCCCCCAAATGTACATTCACATTTCTATAACACTGTTCCCCCAATATGTACACATAGTTTTCAATAACACTGTTTCCCCTCATATGTACACATAGTTTTCTATAACACTCATTTCCCCCCCCCCCCCCTCATATGTACACACAGTTTTCTATAACACTGTTCCCTCACAAGCAGACACTGTTTTATATAAATATTATCCCCCCCCCCCCTATGTACACACAGTTTTCTCTAACACTGTTCCCTCATATGTAGACACGGTTTTCTATAAATATTGTTTCCCCCATATGTACACACAGTTTTCTATAACACTGTTCCCTCATATGTACACGCTGCTGGTTTCCATAAACATGTTTCCTCGTTTGTATAATGTGGTTGTTGTTTTTGAACATGTTTTCTATATGTCGAAGCAGCTGTTTTCGATAAATCATCATTTTTGTGTGTGCTCCTTGTGGAGCATGGAGCTACCACTGTAGTTAGTCTTGCACGAAGCATTCCAGTGATGGTTTATGTGGCAGTTTATTTTACATCATGCCGTTGCCATCCCCATGCACTATCTTATAAATAATATTCCAACTTTTTCTGTCAGTACGTAACGCTAAGGGGTGCAACTGTAGTTGTAAGCAAGACATTAATTGTATTGTGTTATTTATATGTACTCTCCCTAAAATGGTAACACTTACAATAGAAGAATGCGCAAATGACGGTGTGCACAAAAATATATTTATAGAATGTGTGATCCCGTGTACAGACATTGGGATCCTCGCTGCTGCTACGTAGTTCGTGTACTGTGGTGATGCACAGTAGCTTTTTTAAATACTTTTGAAAAAGTAAAATTGCCCTTAGGTATTGGTGCTTTTGAATTTAATTCCCGTCTTATAACGGGCGTTTACACTAGTTCTATATATAAAATCCCAGCTTTTTCAGTCAGTGCGTTGAAAGTTAGACATTAATTGGATTGTTTCCCTTATATGTACTCTCTGAAAATAATAACACTCGACAAAGAAAAGTGCGCAAATGACGGTGTGCATGAACAGTTTGATTATACTGTATGGACATAAGTCAACAACACAACTGATAAACAGTACATGAACTTGAGACAGGAAGATGCGGAGATCCATGATTTAAGTTGTACCAGATTAAAACAACAGAAAATCAAGATGCTCTTTTGTCATGTTCAGACTTTTAACATCAGATGTAAAACAAATATTTTGGTTTTAAAAAAAAAAACTTTGAATAAGTAAAATTGCCGTTAGGTATTGGTGGTTTTGAATTTAATTCCCGTCTTATGGCGGGCTTTTACACTAGTTTTTGATAAATATGATTGACATGTTCTTTTCCACCAACTAGGTCGAAGTGGAAGCTGCTGTTGATGAGAATTCCAGTGCGGAATTCTATGAAGACAGGTGTCTAACCGGAAACGTGGAGGTAGCTCCCACTCCAGTTACAGAACAATTCTTTAGTTACACCAACAATCCAGACTACTACTCAGAGGACAACAACGAGTACATCACAAGCGAATATGGTTATATCGGAAACGATTATCAATATGCCACCGACTCCGGTTATGATATATATGGTGGTATATATGGTGATCAATATGCTACCGACTCCAGCTACGACATATATGGTAATCGATATGACACCAATTACGTTTAGGTCACGAACTACTCCTCAGAAAATGACACTTTTCTGCAACAAAATTCTCGGAAAGGAGAAAAGTGTTATCTCCTTTCAAAGAGAAGACACACTTTTTCCTGAAAATCTTTGTTCGTGTGAAATATCTTCCTTCTGAAAATAAAGAAAGAGATGTAAAAATAACATCGTTGAATTTCTCGATTATGTTTTTATTGTAAATTTAATTCTCGATTACCAGAAAGCTTTTGGGGCCTGGCACGGAAACTTTGTTGGCCAAGAAAGCAGGGAGGATTGTTTTTTTTAAAATTGATGTAGACAAGTAGAGTGAGCTTGAGAAAAGCCATGACGATGGTGTTTTGTTGATGTTGGTGATTTGTTGATGATGGTTTTTTGTTGATGAGGGTTTTGTCCAGAGTGCTCCAGCATCTTTTAGAATAACACTAATCCATATATGAATATTATTTACAAGTGTCAGCTTCCTGTGATATTTTGTTAATGTTTTACAGACCATCCAGCAGACCGTACCATCATCATTAAAATAAAAAAGAAGATATTCAAGGCCGCGTGAACTTTTAAATTAAATCATATATTGTGTTGATATTACACAACAAATACACACAAATTATGTTTCACAGTAAAGATAAATATATTTAGAATTATAATATTGGGGCTTTTAAGTGCTATTCTTCATACTATATTCAATTATGAGTAATAATGTAAACAATTTTATTTTTTTAAAATTCATTTTAGTGAATGAAAAATGTACCACCAACACATGCATAAAGACTGAATTATTATCCAAAGTGCTCCATGGTTTTTTTTTAAATAACACTAATCTATATATGAATATTAATTACAAGTTTCAGCTTTCTGTGATGTTTTGTTAATGTTTAAGAGACTCTCCAGCGGACCATACCATCATTATTAAAATTTGGAAACAAAAAGGTCAAATTCAAAGTAAATCATATATTGTATTGTACTTACATTTTTTTGCATAAACAATATGTACACAATTTTATCTGAAAGGATATTTACATTATAGTCAATGGTGGCTTGTGTATGCCATATCTTGAAGCAGTGTTTTGGGTGGAGGTGAGGATAATCATCGCAACCCTCGCAAATAAAATTTGTTCTTTTTGGAGAATCTGGTTTTCTGCAGACTCTACATCTTCTGTCTTTTTCTGTGTAAGCTATCATATGCTTAGCTCCTTCAAGCCTCTGAATTGGGTTGGCTGTCCTTGGTCTTCCCGGGGTTGCCTTGATACTCCTCTGTGGCTCGGGTATTTGATCTGCGGCCCACTGAAGCAAAGCATCAATCAGAGATATTTTGAACTGTTTTAATGTCATTTTTCTACTGCCTGTGAGCCTATAGAGGATGAAAGCATTGGTACATGTAATTTCCATTATCCAGTAGAATATTTTTTTCCACCACTTGTTGCTGCGTCGTTTGTGAATGCCATAATACCCAAGCATTTAATCAGCACTGTCACATCCATTCATGCTCTGATTATAGTCATGGACTGTTATTGGCTTTGGTTTTGTCGTGGTAGTCATTCCTGTATTTGTTTTGGTGGAAACAATGATTACTGGCTTTTTTGCTTTCTTATCCCTCCATCCAATACAAAGCAAAGATGAATCTTTAGTTTGCCAGCATTTCCGTTCCATGTGTGGTATGGAAAGTGCTTTTATTTCTAATGGAAAGCCAATTCGGTTTGACTGGAGGGTGCCAGTATAGTATTGCTTTCGCTGAAGCAAATAGTCAATGAGTGCCCTTGTTGTGTAGAACCTGTCTGCAAATATATGATAACCAGTTCCAATTTGCTGTAATAGAGTTCCAAACACTTTTATTGACATCCTATTATTGGTGTCTGTGCTTGGATCATATGAGGTATCCGCTCCATAATGAGTAAGCAGGGACAAAACATACCCAGTGGTACTGTCAACAAGAGGAAAACTCTTTATATGATACTTACTAGGCTTAGTTGCATTAAATTGCTTGTATTTCCATCTCCCTTTAAATCCTACAATCACTTCATCAACCGAAACATTTTCAAAGGGCGTAAAGGCATTATTGAAATTTTCAATCAAAGAGTTGATGAATGGCTCCACTTTACTTTTCCCCTCAGCATCAGGCTCTCCCACATGCAACATTGTTTGATAGATACAAAAAAATCTATCTCTTTCAAAGTTTTTGTTATAAAATGTAGCATAAAGGCAATCAGTTTCTGATGAATTAGTCTCTAATAGAAGGTCTTGGATCAATGCCCATAGCATTTATTGTAGCCATAAATTTTAACAACTCATAGTTTGATAGTGCTGTCCAGCTGGAAAATCTTGATCTTTTTAGGGATGGATTATTTTTAAGAACTTTAAGTTTTGCATACTCATTTACAGAATGTACTATTGAAATTGCAATGTCATCAGTAAACAATGTCCTATAGCAGTCAAAAGGAGTTGATGCCTCGCTAAGACCTAAGTCATCGTGTACTCTTGGTTTGCAAAAATATTTGGGAAGAAATCTGAATGCGTTTTGGGTCTCTGTAATACTGAAGTTTGGTACTGAAATCCATTCATTACCAATTGCCCCTTGTTGCTCCTTGGTACTAATGCTTTTCCCTCTTTTTGTCGATGATTTGGTCAAAACGTTTTGTCGTTTTGTAGCACTAGGGCCTGGCTGTGACCACGCCCCCTCGTCACTAGAACTAGGTTCTTCATTAACGTCAAATTCGAAATCATCAATGACATCATTTTCACTAAACTCATCAAACATACAAAGTTCCCTAGCCTTTTCTACAGATAAAAAAGACCTACGTTTTTATAAACATGATGTTGTTGGTTCGCTAGACATTATCTGTATAAACAACAATATTCACCTGATCGAAAGCTGACAGATTTACCGTTTTTTCACAGTGAAATTAGCTAGAACAAGCGTGTTTCCGAATCACAAATCAAAGATAGCGCTCTTCTGAATAAAAAAAGAGTAACTTCCGTTAAGTTAAAATACCAAATTACAAAAATACGGAACAAATTGTACGGAACACAAAAGTGACGCTCTGGGCGTTAAATCGGCTTCTAGGGAGTTTACGGAAGTACGCTACCAGCGTCTTTTTGACCTTTAAGAGTTAATGAAAGTAAAAAGATGAGGTAAAGGATCCCGTTACACGCCCATTGAGACATATTGGGAATATAGTGTTAGGCCCATACTTCCTTGACCATCGGCACACTAGGGGTTATGTGGTCAGCATTACGCCGGCCGTCTTAATTTTCCCAGAGTTGCTCTGGTACCCAATTCAAGAGGCTGGGTCGACCCCGGAGCCGTTTGCGGTCTAAAATATCCCACCTCAACTGGGGATCGAACCATGGACCACTGAGCTAGGAAGCAAGTGCACAAACCACTGTGCTACCGCGGTTAATGAAAGTGTTCGGTTGATTATATTAAAGCTGATAATAATGATGATGGTATTAATTTGTGATTTCTAATTGCCCCTGGCCAAAGATGTTTTCAACAGCATTGTAATTCTGGTTTGTTTGTTTGTTTGTTTGTTTGTTTTTAAGATCAGGAGTATTATATATATATATATATATATATATATATATATATATATATATATATATATATATATATATATATATATATATATATATATATATATATATGTAACTGTCTTTTTTTTCTTGTTGATGTGATCACTGGCCCAAGACAGTATACATGTTGTTAGATGTGTAGTGCGAGCGTATGATGAATTGAGTGTGGGTGCGAATGAAGGCGCGAATGTGTTTAGGCTCGTATAGATGTAGATCCTGCAACCCATACTCTCACATGCAGTAATCAAGGATGCTTTGACACTGCAGGCATGTTTCAAGACATTTATTGACGGGAACACACATAGTATCAACAGGAACAGTCAGTGTAACAAGGTCATGCTGACCTGACATCGATAGGTATACATTTGGCATTCAAAAAGGTAAACATCAGAATAGACGTGCATGGTCAATAGCAAAGTTCTTCAATAATGACAGTTCGTAGCGTCGCCCTTGGCGTCTCTGACTAAACGCGTCAGATGCCTTAGTTACTGTGACACATAGGTGCAACTTGGCACTCCCCGCCAATTGCACATATCAGGCTGTAGTATAATAGCCGAAAGCACAGGCCTCGTTCTGACGTCGGCCGTGTACTTCTGTTAAATAGGTTATCATCAACCCTGCAGTAATACTTATTGTAGATAGAAGTTCCGCCAATCTGCGGCTCCCACAATATATCTTCGTCACTGGATTTCTGGACAATATAAGACTAACAGTCTTGGATGGCTACCTCGAGCACAAATATATAAGTTCTGAAATGGCGGATCAGTGAGCTGCTGTTCACCCTAGGTAATCCTTTACATGTTCTGCCACCGAAAAGCGTAATAATGCATAAAGGTCGGTATTACCTGGTAAATGAATCCTCAGAACATCACAAGGAATTCTGTCGTCATCCCGACGCACAGAGATTCACTGGGGAAAACTGCCATAGCAGTTACTTCGAAGATTCTCCCCGAAAAACAATGGACTCTTGGTCCCTTCAGAAAAACAGGACCTCCCGGCTTCCCGGAAGTATATCTCACTCCCGCTTAAAAAACCTTCCCATAGGCCTACGCCGAACTGTCAACCTCTGACCCTAAAGGTCAAACACAATGAATGAATAAACAAGGGAAGACAACCCCTAATCAACCTGACATCGCAGGTAAAGACACAATTATACTTATGATACAAACATAAGCAAATAACTTGACAGATGACTCCGTCGAAAATGACAGCAACATTACTACCACCCCCCTGTAAAAAAAAAATGCAATTTTTTTTTTTAATATGTTCATGAGCAAGATAGCACCAGTATCACTTCTGTGCTCATGCAAACAATGAACCTAATATCAGGTACAATAGAAGAGGGTACAAATCATCTCCCAACATAGGAGAAAATATTTCCTTTAAGCCAAACAAACTAAGGGATACCATTCAAGAAACCTAAGTTGCTGGCAATACCAATCATATATCAAACATTACTAAATAATATAATCATAGCAATATACAAATGTCAATGCTATTTTAGCAACATATCACTGATGGATGGACAAAATGAAATTTGTTAAATTATCTAAACATCATCCAAATACATTTGTATTACAACATATTATGATATTAAGGACAGACCTAAGTCTGAAAATATATCAGGAAAAACTAGGACACAAGATTTAACTGGAATCATGTGGGCATCTAGACAATATGTCCGCCATCACATTATCCGAACCACGGATAGCTCGCACCGTGAAATGGAAAGGCTGAAGAGCAATAGCATAACGAGTAGATCTCGAGCTCTTCAAATCCTTACTTTGCATAGCCGTAAGAGCTTTTTGGTCGGTTTCCATAAAGAAATGCGCGCCCAGAAGGAACCTTTGTAGCTTAAGAATGGACCAAACCATAGCCAACAATTCACGGTCCAAAACCGAGTAATTCCTTTCTGCCGCATTCAGCTTCCTAGAAATATACATTACAGGATGCAGAGTTCCTGAATATTCCTGCATTAGTGCCGCTCCAATGCCAGTGGAAGAGGCATCACTACGAAGGACAAAAGTCTTATCAATCGTCGGTAGTCTTAAGATAGGATGAGATGAGAACAAATTCTTAACCTGATCCAATGAAGATTGGCATTCTTGGGACCAACGCACCATATTAGGAGAACCTTTTTTCAATAACGTTGAAAGTGGTGCCATAATGGAGGACAGATTCTCAATGAATCTTCCATAGAATTGTATCAATCCCAAGAGACTACGCACTTGCTTTTTTGTCTTCGGAACCGAGATATTTAATATCTTTGAAATGTTTTGGTCCTCTGTCTTCAACAGACCATGACCAACTCGATGACCTAGGAAGGAAATTTCACTAAACCCAACAAAAGCTTTAGAGGGTTTAGCAGTCAAACTATGCTCACGTAGAGTAGATAGCAATTCCTTCAGACCCACATAGTGTTCTTCCCAAGTATCGCTGAAAAGACAGATGTCGTCTAAATATGCAATGACATCTGCACGATCTGATAGAATTCGTCGCATCATGCGCACGAAAGTCGCTGGGGCGGTCATAAGCCCGAAAGGCATAAAATTCCATTGAAACAGACCCCTAGGTGTCGAAAAAGCAGTGAGAGGTTTGGCGTGTTCCGTCAGTGGGACTTGCCAATAACCTTTCGACAAGTCTAGTTTAGTAAAGAATTTAGCTTTAGAAAGTCTAATAAGTAGATCATCTAATAACGGCATAGGTTCAGCATCGAACTTCGTAACTTGATTTAATTTGCGATAATCAACGCAAAGACGTATGTTATTGTCTTTCTTTCGAACAATAACTATCGACGAAGAATAAGCTGAAGTGGATGGTTCAATTATTTGTAGTTGAATCATTTCATCCAATTCTTTCTCGACTTGTGCTTGAAAATGAATAGGTATTGGGTATGGTCTTACTCTGATCGGATTACGATCAGTAAGTATGATGTCATGTTCTATGACATCTGTGTGTCCAGGAATGTCGGTAAGGACATCCTGATATGATTGTAACGTAGAGGATACTTGACGTTGTTCCTCAAAAGACAAGTTGGAAGAGACTGTAACGTCTCTCCACGATTCCGTTGAAGTAAGTGGAATCGCAGGAAGAGGTAAGTTCACGTCAGAAAAAATAGTTTCCTCATCCTGTATAACGGACAGGGATGAGATGTGACCATGTTGAACTGGAGAGTCGTCCGTCGCCTGGAAAATAGGCTGTAAATAGTCTGGACGTTCAATAAACTCTGTTAGCATATTTATATGGAAGGTTTTATGCCTTCCATCCACATCGACAATATAGTCGACATCAGAAATTTTCGAGACTATAGTGTATGGACCCTTCCAAGAAATGAGAAGTCTATTCTCTCTTGAGGGCAGTAAGACATATGCTTTGTCTCCAGGACAAAGTTGACGTAGGCGTCTTTTCTTATTAGCAAATCGCCTAGCTTTTTCTTTCGCAAATTCGGAAGATGAAGTTGCTAACCTGCACGATTCGATAATCTTTTCTCTAAGAGCTATAACATATTCATATGACGATTGTGTATCATCGTCAATATTATCGGAAGTTATCAAATCGTGTAACAAGGACATTGGCCCGCGCGGTTGCGCGCCAAAGACAAGTTCGAAAGGAGAAAACCCTGTATGCTCGTTGGGAACCTCTCTATAGGCAAAGAGGACTGCAGGTAAAACCCTGTCCCAATCTTCAGGATGATCCTCCGTTATCTTGCCAAGTAAGTTCTTTAGTGTCCTGTTAAGACGTTCTACCAATCCATTGGACATTGGATGATAAATACTACTGAGAGACCTTTTAATGTCTAGCGTAGCCATTACCTGAGACATAACGTCCGAAATTAACTGAGTGCCGTGATCCGACAGTATTTCTCCGGGGAATCCCAGACGAGAAAATACGAGCCAAAGAGCATCAGCGATATCGACAGTTGATATGCTCTTCAGAGGAATAGCCTCTGGCCAACGCGTGCACATGTCCACGCAAGTGAGGATAAATTGGTGTCCTCTGGCTGACTTAATTTTGAACGGACCAATGATGTCTATAGCCATTTTCTGAAACGGCCGAATCGGAATATCTGCAGCCTGAATAGGAGCAGCATGTCTCGGACCCCTAGACTTGACCTCTTGACAAATTTTGCAAGATCGGCAATAAATTCGGATGTCTTTATTCACGAATGGCCAAAAGAATGACGCAAGGACTCTAGTTTTAGTTCTGGAAAAACCCATGTGTCCAGCACACTGAGAATCGTGTGCATGCCGAAGAATTAAGGCTCTCATACACTTAGGCACAAGAATTTGCGAATGCATAGACTTGTCCGAGTGTTGTACCATTCGTACCAATATACCATTCTTCATAGTAATATACGATTTGTGATTCGTATTTTGATTGGGATCCCCTTTCTTTGCAAGAAGGAAGTATTTCTTCAAAGAAGGATCCTCTTCTTGACGTTTAACAAACGAGTCATGGGAAATCACCAAGTGCTCGTCTTGGCTATCAACTTCATTACTATTATCAGATGAAGTTGGGGGATTAAGAGCTTGAGCTCTTGTCACCACTGCATTGACCGTTTGAATGTTTCTTTCTTCCCAACTAGAAATTTGTTGCGGGGTGCATTCCTTAACCCCATGAATACGACCGATTATAAGATCCGCAATAGGATTAGGAAGAAGACATGCATGGACATCTCCTGTGAAGAAAGGAGTGTCAATCCTAATAATAGCAGTAGGATAGCTTTCCATAGTACCACCAAATGTAACACATTTGATTGTTTTTCCAGTGGCACAGCAAGGATCTATCAGAGACTCCTTAACCCCGACGGTAGTACATCCCGAATCGAAAAGTACTGAGACTAGCCTATCATTTATTAGACCTTTATGTAAGATGAGAGATCCTCTCCCATCATGCGCAACTGTAGCAGGTAGAGCAGGAAGAGGGTGACCACAACTTAGCGTAGATACAGTTGATGAGTCAAACAATGTTAAGCATTGGGGGCATTCAGTTGCTCTCCCAAAATCGAAAGCACAACCAGTGATAGCCCTAGAGTTACCACTATCATTTACTGTATTACAGGCTCCATCAAACTCTTGTTGCGCAGAGTTTGCCTGTTGGTAAGGTCTTTTCTTGTTAAACCTAGGTCTACCTCGATTATCATTTCCCCTGTAATTATTTCGACTATCATTTCCCCTGTAATTGTTATCATATTGCCTATTGTAATCATCATTCCGGTTTGAATCCCGGTTTCTAAATTCACCATCGTCATAATCTTGACGTCGAGAATGATTACCTCGAAAATTTGAATAGTTATTATTTGGATAGCCTTTGCGAAAGTGTCTCAAATTATTACCACTAAAATTACGAGAACTACCATCTTGTCTCCACTGCATAGACGAAGAACCATCATGTGTTGGATTACTCCGCTTCTGAGTGTAATTTTGATTACTTCCCCTATTCCAATTTTGTTGAGCACCCTGAAATTTTTTTTTGAAATTAGGGCCATATGGTGTTGCCGAAGCAGCTGGCAACCCTTCTTTCACTTTAGAATTGCTAACTGTAGCATGGGGATGTGCTGTGGCATACTGACAACAGTATTCCTCCATTTCTTTTAAGTTTTTAGGCTTACGCTCATGAAGGAATGCAAGAAAAGAATCATTAACAGATGACAAAACCTTATCTCGCAATAATAAGTCCATTAGACCTTCATATGTTTTCTCAATCTGAGACAACTCAACCCATCGTGTAAATGTACGACGTATCTTTGTAACAAAATCAGAGAAATCTACTCCATTTTCTGGCAACATTGTCCTAAAACGAAGACGATAGTCTTCTTGTTTTAGTTGATATTTTTTTAGTAATGCTGCCCTGACAACATCATAATTAGTCCTCTCATGTTCGTCTATTGTCATAAGAGTAGTCACTGTGTCACCTGTAAAAAATGGCATCAGTTGTTCAACATATTTTTCCTTTTTTATGTTATGCGTATCGCACAAAAATTGGAATCTATCTAGATAATCTGCTACGTCATCCTTTAAAGGATTGAAATGAGGCAATTTAATCCTACTAACAAACTCCCTTGTCGTACTCGAAGTTGTTTGCTGAGCACCCGTACTCGCCAATTTCAATTTCTCTAACTCCAAAGTTGCGAGTCTTTCCTCGTGTTCCATTTTCCTAATTTCAGCCTCGGCTTGAGCTTTCCTCTCCTCTGTAGCAGCTTCTTTGTCTAATCTCTTCTGTTCAGCTTCTTTGTCTAATCTCTTTTGTTCAGCTTCAAATCTCCTTTCCTCCACCTGCATCTGCAATTTCTTTTGTTCAGCAGCAATATTAGCTTCTCTTTCTAATCTTTTCTCTTCAGCCTGAGCTTTTTTTTCTTCTGCAGCTAATGCTTTGTCATACTGAGCAACAACCCATTGTTCTAACTGTTGACCAGTCTTATCAAGGGCTCTCCCTTGTGTAATAAAGTAGTCCAATGTAGACATCTTGTCTAATGAGATCAGAAACCTGAAAAAAAATTAAATAAATTACCTTATCCCACTTCAATGGGAGACAAGTCTGAAATGCTAGACTTGTATACTCACTTCACTTTATTTTACTGTCTTAGTCTTAGACAAAGACTTTGTATGTTCCTCTTGTTTATAATGTACCCAAAAAAATCACTTGAGTACCTGTGGAAAAAAAATTCCCTTATATCCCACTCACTATGGGCACAAGTCTTTTTTATAAAGAACTTGAATATGTATTTCACCTTGTCTCAATCTTTGTAGATAACAAGTCTTTTATCAAAGAACTTGTATAAATATCTTATATAATATTATTTAACAAACTCTATATGAAGAGTCTACCTTATCAATAATATCAAAACATGACCAAGTATGTGTATGTAGACTGTGCATGACAGTAATGTAGTACAACCAAAAAAAAAATACAAAGACAAAAATACAAAACAATACAAATGGCAACACTGTTTTAACCAAAAATGTGTAGAGAAATACACAAGAAAGGAGAGACCTACAGAATACAAACAAAACAAATCGACAATCAAAACTGAAAAACAGACAAAATATTACAAAAACAACGTTAAGTACAATTACATCACAGCTAACATCAATAGCGACCAATTGTCACTAGCAAATTTCCAAATTAAGAAAATTTGCACCTACAGAACGCTTACAGTAAGCCTCGATCAAGTGGCATATTTACCGTAAGACCCACCAACCGAAAAACCCGCAGAAAAATACACAAAAACAGTAGAAGTAACATAAACATATAGCAATCAATTTCAATGTGTTGCAGAACAAGTTCAGTCACAGCTGAAACTAAAATAAATTTCTTGCTCCTTGCGAACACAGAAACGAAATGTCAAACGCGCACTGAACGTCAAATCCACTGTAACATAAAGTGGTATTCACGAACCAAAGTTACTATGACCTTCTCAAATTAGGGCTTGCACATTGAATGTTTACTATTTTCACGTACTGTTTACAGACACTTGACCTCCAACAATGTAGCTTGAATGCTCTGACCTAGAAAAGTCTGTTGTTGAATGAAACGTGTAACAACCAGCAGTACTGTTTACAATAGGAACCCGCCTTCTATGCAGTTATGGTCCACGTAGCAAATGCCTAGTAGTTAACTTCAGTACATGTCTTGTTATGCTTTATGTAGCATTATAATATAAATGCTCGTACTGTTTATTTGGGTCAACCGTTGATGACCTATATCTGTCCTGTTGTAGCCAAAACTTGCAAGTGTAGAATTAGCGCTGTGTGTTACGGCTGTCCCGTGTGTAGCTTAGACCCACAGATCAGAAGTGTAATGTGTACTTGTCCTTCTTGTAACTTTCTCGACAAAACTGGAGACATCATACATGTAACAGCCAACCAGGAATGTAAATTTCTGGATCCATAAATGTCAACAATAATGTCAAATGCTCGCTCTGTTCTTTTTAAACCCACAGATCTGGTCCATCAGAAATGTAAGTTTCTAGGCCACATTGGCGACAAGAAATGTATCATAAGAGCCCACGTAACTGGTCCACCAGAAATGTAACTGTCTTTTTTTTCTTGTTGATGTGATCACTGGCCCAAGACAGTATACATGTTGTTAGATGTGTAGTGCGAGCGTATGATGAATTGAGTGTGGGTGCGAATGAAGACGCGAATGTGTTTAGGCTCGTATAGATGTAGATCCTGCAACCCATACTCTCACATGCAGTAATCAAGGATGCTTTGACACTGCAGGCATGTTTCAAGACATTTATTGACGGGAACACACATAGTATCAACAGGAACAGTCAGTGTAACAAGGTCATGCTGACCTGACATCGATAGGTATACATTTGGCATTCAAAAAGGTAAACATCAGAATAGACGTGCATGGTCAATAGCAAAGTTCTTCAATAATGACAGTTCGTAGCGTCGCCCTTGGCGTCTCTGACTAAACGCGTCAGATGCCTTAGTTACTATGACACATAGGTGCAACTTGGCACTCCCGCCAATTGCACATATCAGGCTGTAGTATAATAGCCGAAAGCACAGGCCTCGTTCTGACGTCGGCCGTGTACTTCTGTTAAATAGGTTATCATCAACCCTGCAGTAATACTTATTGTAGATAGAAGTTCCGCCAATCTGCGGCTCCCACAATATATCTTCGTCACTGGATTTCTGGACAATATAAGACTAACAGTCTTGGATGGCTACCTCGAGCACAAATATATAAGTTCTGAAATGGCGGATCAGTGAGCTGCTGTTCACCCTAGGTAATCCTTTACATGTTCTGCCACCGAAAAGCGTAATAATGCATAAAGGTCGGTATTACCTGGCAAATGAATCCTCAGAACATCACAAGGAATTCTGTCGTCATCCCGACGCACAGAGATTCACTGGGGAAAACTGCCATAGCAGTTACTTCGAAGATTCTCCCCGAAAAACAATGGACTCTTGGTCCCTTCAGAAAAACAGGACCTCCCGGCTTCCCGGAAGTATATCTCACTCCCGCTTAAAAAACCTTCCCATAGGCCTACGCCGAACTGTCAACCTCTGACCCTAAAGGTCAAACACAATGAATGAATAAACAAGGGAAGACAACCCCTAATCAACCTGACATCGCAGGTAAAGACACAATTATACTTATGATACAAACATAAGCAAATAACTTGACAGATGACTCCGTCGAAAATGACAGCAACAATATATATATATATATTAAATATATATATATATTAAATTATAATATATATATATATATATATAAATATATATATATATATATATAATATTTTTATTATAAATATATATAGTATATATATATATATATATATATATATATATATATATATATATATATATATATAATGGACTGGAATGGACTACGGACTACGACTTATAGAACATGGAATACAAGGAGTATAAATGGGAAAGAAGAGCAGCTAGTAGAAGAGACGAGGAAAGTAAAACTAGAAATCATGTCTTTAACGGTAACGTAGAAAAAGGAACCAGGAGTTATGGATCTCGATGGCGAGACGCTGCTCTACAGTGGTGTCTCCATATCTGAAATGGCTAAAGGGGGCGTGGGTTGTATTTTGGCAAAAATCTAAAAGGATAGTATCAAGGGAGGGAACTTGATTCGGCTCGGAACTCATTATGGTCCTAAAACTAAAAGAAGGAGAAACCATAGTCAAAATTGTCATTGTCTATAGGCCAGATGAGTATGAGCGAGCAGAGGTCAAGGAGGAATTCTTCGAGCTGCTTCACAAAACAGTGGCAGACTTCCTAGATGGAATTATAATGCTTGGAGATTTCAATGCCAGAGTTGGAACTGACCATGCTAGATGGGGCGGAGTTATTGGAAGATATGGAAAATATACTCTCAATGACAATGGGAAGTGACTCATTAGATTCTGCACAGAACAGGATCTGATCATTCCAAACACAAACTTCCCCATAAGCGCATACATGTATACACTAGATGTGCACCAACAAAGAACGAGAAGCCGGTGATCGACTACGCCATAGTTAGGAAGAGCTCATTCAAGTATGTCCGGGATGCTTGAGTGTGGAAGGGGCCAGAGATTGGAAGTGACGACTACTTGCTAACAATTAAAAGAACAACTAAAAGAGTTACTCGGCCAAGGAACTGCCTAACATCACGCAAGAAGCTAAGTAAACGTACAGTAGAAATAAGCATTAATACCTACAAGCTGAGAGAGCCAGAAGTTAAGAGCAGATGTCAAGGGCTTATTTCTACAGCAGTGAGAAACACAGAAAAACAACCTGATGATCCGGAAAAAAAAACCTCTGGCTTAAATTCAAGGACATCATAAAAACAGCTGTAGCAGAAGCATGCGGTGAAGTCCGACTTGGGAAGAAGAGAAAGGGGACACCTTGATGGACAAAGGAAGTTAAAGAGAAAATAAGAGAGAAGAAAAATGCATGGAAATAATACTTATGAGCTAAAAACACAGTAGGAAAAACAGAGAAATATAGAGAATATGTGATACTCAGAACAGAAGCAAAGAAGCAAAGAACAATGTGCTAGCAGCAAAACAGAAATCCTGAGAAGTATGTGGAGAAAAGCTAGAGAAAGATGCTCAAGAAAACCAGAAATTGTTCTACAACACCCTAACGAACATGAGGAATGGAAAACAATGCCCTCTTAAATTGATAAAGGACAAGCAAGGCAAATTGCTTACTGCCCCAAAAGAAGTAATGGAAAGATGGAAAGAATATTTCTCCGAACTCCGTGACGGTGAGCAAGGCCAAGCATCAGAAATGATAACCAGTAACACAGAAGAGGAAACCAATGCTGATGAAGATGACATAAAGACGGAAGAACTGAAAGCAGCACTGGAGAAAATCAAGATGGGCAAAGCAGCAGGGCATGATGGTATAAAACCAGAAATGGTTAAGTACATAGGAGCATAAGGCGACCTACTGCTCTTAAGGGTCCTACAGGCAGCGTTTTGCAACAAGACCACACCAAAGGAGTGGGAAATTTTCATCATAACACCGATTTTCAAAAAGGGTGACAACCGCCAATGTGGAAACCATAGAGGCATATCCCTTCTCAGTGTCCCTGGTAATATCTAATCTAGAATCCTGGAGCAGAAACTCAGCATAGCTGAGCCACAAATTTATGCGGTCCAGTGTGGCTTCTGAGCAAACCGAAGGACTCAATCTTCACACTCAGACAGCTGAGTGAAAAGGCCCTCGAGTATAAGAGCGAGATCCATTTTTGTTTCTTAGATCTGAAAGAGGCGTTTGATAAGGTTCCCTGGAGCAAACTTTAGGACTATTTAGCAAGGAAGAACATTCCAGCAACTCTGATTCATGCTATGCAGAGCTTCTTCAAGTCTTGCAGAAATTATGTGAGGACGGCAAATCATAAATCAGAAGAGTTCAGAACGACCACTGCTGTAAGACAAGGTGATATCATTTTACGTTATCGTTTCGTATTCCTCATGGACGATGCCATCAAGACATGTAAGGAGAGGACAAGAAAGTATTTAGTGGGGTACTGGAAGAAGAGACAGATCTGTATTTCGGAGCTGGCATGTCCTGATGATGTTGCCCTGATTGCTAAATCAGAGGCACATCTCCAATCCAACCTGCAATTCTGGAAGGAAGAGATGGAGAAGAGAGGGATGGTCATAGGCAGCTCTAAAACTAAAACCATGGTGATATCACGAGAGGAAATAAGGCATCAGATTAAGCTGGGAGAACAGGTCCTGGAGCAGGTCAACCACTTTAAATACCTCGGAGCTGTCATGGACCGGAACGGACGCATCAAAGAAGACGTGTCTACCCGAAGAGCAGCAGCTGGGAAACATTTTCAGGCCATAAAACCAGGATTCCTCAACAAAAGAGAAGTTGGTAAGAAGACGAAGCCGGCTGTATACCGCTCCACCTATGTCCCAGTCTTGCCGTATGAATACGAGTCATGGGCAGTGACTACAACCCACAAAAGCCAGATCCAAACTTCAGAAATAAGGTATCTGAGGAAGGTAGTTGAAGTAACAAGAAGAGACATGGTCCGAAATCAGACAATACGTCAAGGTCTAAAAACCCAACCTCTGCAGACCCACGTAGAGCAGTCCCAATTAAGATGGTTTGGCCATGTCTGCAGAATGAGAGATGATTGGCTACCACGACAAGCATATGAAACTAAGAGCCAGGACAACATTAGACAATCTTTGAAGGACAGAGGACTAGAATGGAAACAGACCAGGAGGAAGACAGCCGATAGGATAGTATGGCGCTCTTTTCTTCAAACCTCTACACCTCACGGTTGAAGAGGAACGACTAAGTAAGTAAGTAAATAATAAAACTAATACTATTTAAGGAAAACAAATGAAAGAAAAAAGTCAAAGCGCGTTAATAATTAAGAAACAAAAACTAACGCACTATTTAAGAAAAAAAGAAAGATACCACACATTAAAAAATAAATAATTTTTTTTTAAAACTGCTAACAACTCATAATGTAAGGAAAATCAATGAAGTAATACAAACAACACGACACGTGAAAACAACAAATTATAATACACATTGACACCACCAACAGCAACTAATTGTAAATGACAATATGTAATATAACACATATCTGAAAATAAAATGACACTTAATACCCTAATTATAACAGAAGATTAGGTTGAACAGGGTAGACCAAAATGGTGCTTGAGCTGAGACAAATGATCATCATATGCTAGTCCACTCTCCTTTCAGTTTTTTTTATTTTTCTAATCCCTCTGGAATATTCAGCAGGAGATGGTATGTCAGAGACAGCCAGAAACACCTTTGGAACTTTCCAGTAATTTTTACAGCAGCGTGAATGAATAAGATGCCCCGTGACGTTTCCCCGTGTCCTCTGTAGAGGCACAGAAATAGTAGGACTTCTGCACTATCATGCATGTAGTACGAGGAGACTAATCTGAGGTTGTGCATGGGACTGGCAACCTTGTCATTTAAAACACACTGCCACAGATGCCACTACGGCAAGAACAACTCGGTGGCTGTTTGGTGCAGGCTTCCTGCAAGTGACCCAGCTGGAGAAGTGGATCGTGTGCTCTCTAAGGAGCGCAAATCAAAGAAAATGATGATGATAATAATAATAATGACGACGACGGTTGGCGGTGGTTGTGGGGGGTGGTGATGATGATGATGGTGGTGGTGGTGATGATGGTGGTGGTGGTGGTGATGATGGTGGTGGTGGTGGTGATGATGATGATGACGGTGGTAGTAATGATGATGGTGGTGGTGATGATGATGACGGTGGTGGTGGTGGTGATGATGATGATGATGATGACGGTGGTTGTAATGATGATGGTGGTGGTGATGATGATGATGGTGGTGGTGGTGGTAGTGGTAGTGATTACGATGAAGGTGGTAATGATGATGATGATGGTGGTGGTGATGATGGTGGTGGTGGTGGTGGTAATGATGATGATGACGGTAGTAGTAATGATGGTGCTGGGGGTGATGATGATGACGATGGTGGTGGTGGTAGTGGTAGTGATGACGATGAAGGTGGTAGTGATGATGATGGTGGTGGTGATGATGGTGGTGGTGGTGATGATGATGATGACGGTGGTAGTAATGATGATGGTTGTGGTGATGATGATGATGGTGGTGGTGATGATGATGATTGTGGTGGTTATTATGGTGATGGTAGTAGTGGTGATGATGATGATGGTGATACTGATGATGATGATTGTGGTGGTGATTATGGTGATGGTGGTGGTGGTGATGATGATGGTGGTGGTGATTATGGTGATGGAGGTAGTAATGATGATGATGAAGGTGGTAGTGATGATGTTGATGGTGTTGGGGATTATAGTGATGGTGGTGGTGGTGATGATGATGATGGTGGTAGTGATGATGATGAAGGTGGTAGTGATTGTCGTGCTTAGATAGGTTTTAAAGTTATGTATGGTCCCGCCTGAGTATAGGAGATGGCGATAGTACGTGAGAAGTAAAAGTGTAAGAAATAGAGTTTCACGAGTGAATAGTTTAAGGAGAAGATCTGTCTCTGGACTGAGTAGTTTCTCTAGCCCAGCCTATCTAAACGACTATAACTTAGTATAAGACAATCTTGCACCTCCTTATATTGAGAAATATAAGTTACCTAAACACTCACACACACACACACACACACACACACACACACACACAGAGAGCTATGTGACAACAAGACACACAAACGTGAAAAACTTCGGTAAGGTTGGGTATGGGTCTGACCAACACACAAAGTTTAGTTCTTTTGTTGTTTATTATCATTAAACTTTACAACATCTAATATCTAAAAAAGAAAGATCAAATACATCAGAATTACATGCATAGAAAAATAACAGAATACCTATGCCCTCCCCTCCTTGAGACGAAAAGAACCCAACAAATTAATACCCCCAAAGGTTAAAGGTTAGCATTAGGTTACAGTATAGACAGTAAAGAAATAACACAGTTCCCACTAAACGTTATCCAATAAAATTAAACAATAGTCAAACAGAGTGCATATGATACAGTGTTTCCTGTACTAAAGAAAATATTTTTCTCTCTCTCTCTCTCTCTCTCTCTCTCTCTCTCTCTCTCTCTGTCATACGTGGCCACACAATCTCGCTTCTTACCCTATTCTTGGTGAAACAATCCGTTGGAAGAAAAATCCATGAATATGTATTTAAGGTCCGGAGTAGTTATCGTCCGATTTGGGCCCCAATAATTAAATGTTATA
The DNA here is from genome assembly GCA_024509875.1 of Oreohelix idahoensis. Taxonomy (NCBI): domain Eukaryota; kingdom Metazoa; phylum Mollusca; class Gastropoda; order Stylommatophora; family Oreohelicidae; genus Oreohelix; species Oreohelix idahoensis. The sequence continues at coordinate 32,667 of JAMPIV010016124.1, forward strand.
AGGGGAACGCCTAATTTGGTGGTTGATTTTCCTAGACAAACCCTGTCGTCTTGGATAGTTAGTGCCGAGATTCTCTGTGTGATCTGGTGTTCACAGTAAACAGTAGGAAAACATCTGATTGCTAAAAAAAACTGTTAATTATTGTTACTTGATGATGATGGTATATCCTATCGGCTGGCTCTGGTGAGTGACGATTCTGAAATAGCGTAACTCTTCTGGATACAAATCCACTTGGATACGACTATCAGAAGTCGGGAGAACTGTTATTGGTATTACTCCGCAATGGGCTGATTTTAAAAAATTGAATATATATATATATATATATATATATATATATATATATATAATATATATATATATATATATATATATATATATATATATATATATATATATATATATATATATATATCTGGTGATTATAGTCCAGTTACTTTACTCTTTAAATTGTCAGCTAATCTCTGTGGCCCGTCCTGTTCACAACTGAACTAGGAGACGCGTAAGCCAAAAGAAGACTACTTTAATGCATTCATTAAATAAGAAAAGGCCAACATAGACCACAATGGACCAAAATATATGCCACAATTAGCCACACAAAAAAAACCTTCGTCACCGTTTGATCAGGTCATGCCTAAGGATAGAACAACATTATGAAAAATAAGGCTACTAATACATTTTCACACACACATATATATATATATATATATATATATATATATATATATATATATATATATATATATATAATATATATATATATATATATATATATATATATATATATATATATATATATATATATATACAGAAGGGGACGAGACGATCTCTCATCCTCTACGTCAGTCCTGATTAAAGTTAAAAGGCGCACGTTGTGTCTAGCCTATCCTATCGCGCGTCGCTTAGCGGGTGCAAGTTTGGTTGAGGCATGCATTCTTTTACCCCCTCCTGCTCCGGTCAACGATCAGCGCATTATGTCAATTATGCATTAATTATCCCTACGCGCACTCAACAAATATCGTCTGTCATTAATAACTATTAGATTGTCAGCGTCTGTTTGTTTAGTCGCATGATAGTCAAACACAATGACTTACTAAATTACACACAATGAAATAAAAGTGAATTTTATTCCGTCAATTATCAGTCGCCTAGTGTTTTAATTAGTCAACTAAACCGTCTCTTAATGTGTGATAGCAGGTGATAAAATTAACATTACAACTGAAACCTCTGGAATAAAAAATAGCTACGCGTTATTTAATTAGCAGTTTTAACGCTAGAAAGTCACCGTACATTATAACGGTAAACTTAGCACATTAAATCGCTTAAGCACAAATTTATATTACCAGAAATCCAGAAAGAAAACACCACGAACTATTAACCCATCTATTCCCCATGGTTCTAGGTAACGTGTTTAGACTGTCCGAAAAATTCTGAGCTACACTGATTACTGATTTGGGAAAGACGCAGTTTATATACACGATAAGGTTATTATGATCTTTAAAAGATATGAATTTTCAGACTCTGTTTCCTAGCAGAGAAATCTGAAACTACGTTTCCTAGATAAAAGGTTTACGGTCGCTTCTGTCGGCCATTGTTAACCGACAACAGAAGCTTAACCCTTGTAGCGGGCTTTCTTCCGAGATTTTCCCTGTTTCTCGAAATCACAGAATATCTTTTCTCTGTATGTACGAACATCAAAGGATTAGCTCCCCGTATAGAGAATCTTCAAAGGCCGTTACACTTCCACGTGTTGTCCACGGGGGCTGCCAGTTATCGTAATATTGACAGATCAGCTCGCGTGAGAAATTCAGGTAAACAAACGTGGTTTGCCCCTGCTATGAATGACAGGTTGCGAAAGTTGGTAAACAAACTCGTTTGTTATGGTCTAGTAAAAAGAGGTGTAGATTAAAAGGTGAGTCAGACATGCAGAGAAATGCGTGACTTTGTTTGCGAATCTTAGGACGCTAACGGGAAAGCAAAGGCTGTCGGATGCTGTAGACTAGATTTCCATTATACGTCACAGTGATGATGGTAATGGTGATGATGATGAAGGTGGTTTACATGAGCTTTGTGATATACGAGCTAGACAGAGATTTCCAGAAATTTGTTTACGGATAAAATTTCAATTTGTGAAATGCTAAACTTCAGAGAAAGTTACCAAGGGAACACGAATGGATAAAGAATAATATTACATGGTTCATTATCAGATAACAAACTTGGTTAAAATTCATAACACAACATTTTTTATTCACATAGGTATCGATTGTTGATATTATGTTTGTTTATTGACCGTATCCACGGGTTACCCGGAAGTACGTCATTGACTTTTTGGTGCTGTTTTAGCAGAAGTCAAACCGGTCTCAACTTGGCATACGTCAAGGAGCTTTCGATGGTCTTTTTTGTGTCGCCTTCAAGGTGGATGGACGTATATTGTGTTCAGCTCCGACAGTGTGTTACATTTCCAACATTTTAGATCGCGCACATGTTGAGTTGGGTCGATGCTAACATTTTACAGTGAGAGGAGTGTATGCTGTGTTCTTGTGTACGTAAGTTGGAACTTATTCAATAAACTTTGCAGAACAATGTCGATTGATATTTTGTCAGTAGAAGACTACATGACGACGTTCAAGACTGGCTAGGTCATGCCATTGTCTTATCGATTTATATCTCTTGAAAGTATTACTGGAGCATTGTATTGTAATAAACTGATGTCGTCATATCGTCCAACCTGGCCTTGCATCTTCTTCATTATAGAAGATTAATTTTATGAAAGAAGGCTGAATGAAAAGTATCACCGGCATCTGGTGCATGCCTGGTTCATCTATGTCTTAATGAAGAGGACCTCGCTGAAGATACCCCTCATCTAACAACCTACAATATATGAACATAATATAACGCAACATGAAGGTGATAGTGATGATGATGGTGATGGTGGTAGTGATGATGGTGATGGTGGTAGTGATGATGGTTATGATGAAGATAGTCGTGATGATGATGATGGTGGTGGTAATGATGATGATGAAGGGGGTAGTGATGATGTTGATCGTTGTAGGGATTATAGTGATGGTGATAATGGTTATGGTGGTGATGATGATGATGATGATGAAGGTAGTAGTGATGATGGTAATGGTGGTAGTGATGATGGTGAACGTGGAAGTGATGATGGTAATGGTGGTAGTGATGATGGTGATGGTGTTAGTGATGATAATGATGGTGGACGTGATGCTGATGACTGTGGTAGTGATGATGATGAAGGTGGTAGTGATGATGATGATGGGGGTAGTGATGATTGTGGCAGTGATGATGGTGATGGTGTTAGTGATGATGGTGATGGTGGTGGTGATGATTTGGATGGTGATGATAATAAAGATGATGATGATAATGATGATGAACATGATGATGATGATGATGACGGTTAGAAGTGATGGTTGTGGGGGTGGTGGTGAAGATAACAGTGATGATGATGATGGTGATAGTTGGGACGATGATGATAATGATCATGATGGTAATGATGATGGATAATTTAAATGAGATAGATCACAGAGATAATGACAATGATAAATCATGTGAAAAGACTGGCAACCAGAGATTATGAATGACAACGCGAAGTAATAATATACTGTTGGAGATTACGGAAGATGCAGAACAAAACAGACAGGCAAGCCTTCTGGACCCTAGGCTGATCGACAAGATTATAAGAAGATATGGTTACAAACAAACGTAAAATTACAGGAATTTTAGAACAAAATTCGACCAGAAATGGAAAATGGATGTATACTGGGAAATCACGTAATCAAAGCATAGACAATGAGCTGGAAGTTATCTAACTCTTGAATTTAAAAAACGCAGGAAAGCGTTGTTAAAGTGCTGTAGATATAAATAGATCTGATCTAACTGTGAAGTTTCAAACAAGAAAAAATGTGTGGGATTAATTTTTAGTAATCTTCAAGATGAAACTTAGCAAATTTTTTTTTTAAACGAGGTTTACATGAGCTTTGTGATATACGAGCTAGACAGAGATTTCCAGAAATTTGTTTACGCATAAAATTTCAATTTGTGAAATGCTAAACTTCAGAGAAAGTTACCAAGGGAACACGAATGGATAAAGAATAACATTACATGGTTCATTATCAGATAACAGACATGTTTGGAACATCAAGAAGAAGATTTGAATAAAGGAGATTGACAGGGTAGAAGGAAACATGTAACAGGATACGATATTTAATTATGGCAAATAATAAATTTAAATGGGGATGTTGCAGGTACTAGATAGAAATAAAGAAGTAGAAAACTAGTTTGGTTTGGTTTTTATGACTGTCTTCACTGCACACGGACAACCCCATCAGTGCTACATCTCCTCCCTTAGATCACACAAAGAGGATCTTAGCACAGTACACGACCTCAGTAGCACCAGCGAGAATTCCAATGTGTATATACAGGAATCGCACATTCTATAAATATTTTTGTGGTTGGTAGGCTTCTAATTATTTTTAATTTTGCCAGGGCTACGGCCTTATGGCCTACTCGCTACGATTGCCAGGTGCGGTGAGATTTTTAACGTGCGCAACTTACACACGGGACCTCATATTTCTTCGGTCTTATTCGAGAAGGCTAGACATCAGAACTTCCTGACCAGAAGACCACATGGGAGTTTGACATCATTAGGACCACTGTTTCTGAAAAACATTTCCATAAAATATATTCCCTCTAGTGGGAATCGAGCCCAGTACCTTTATAATTCGAGGCGCACGCCGTACCTCTAAGCCACTCCGACCCCCAGTAGAAAACTAGACAACAATAAAGCCAAAGAAGTAGTCGGCTTACCGAGAAACCGAACGTAGGACTATCTGAATGGTTTCAACGTCTACGATTGGAGAATAGTGCCAAGCACACTGTTAACTCAATGCTACTAAGATAAGGTTAAGCTCCATTGTGGATGGCAAAGATATTAGAAAAACAAACGCAAAGATAGTTGCTTTAAGAATGCAAACCCTTTAGGTATGTCAGCCATTGTTAGAGAAACAAATATGAGAGACCATTTAGGTATTGCAGTGATGTAAGAGTGTCACAAAAAGTCTGTACGTGTTCTTTTTGGTGACTCTCTCACCCCTTTAGCCACTACGACAGTATCATTTCTTCTTCTTCATTTTCTCTCCGATCGCTTTTATTTGGCATAATTTGTATGCCCTTTCATTCATTATTTTACTCTCTATGCTGAATCTAGCAAGGTGAAGTCTCTAACACTCCACTCCCCTACGGAAGTATCTGCTATGGGACTGTCTTTATCTTGTTTACAATCTCAGACGTGTTCACGTTGCGCCATGTAATTAGACTGGCCAGCCGATTATACGCTATCACTTATATGAACATGACGGTCCAGCACTTGATTCCTGGTGGGTAACGACCATTCCTACGTTTGCACAAGACGGGAATGCAAGATAGACTTAAAGAAAGCCACATTGTCTGTCTGCGACCTTGCCTGGTGGACGGACGAAAACACAGGTGATAAATACGTAATTCGGTTCCGCTGGCTCCTGTCTGTATCAAGATTACAGATAACCGGTCTAGGCAGAAGGTATTATCGAGGAATGAGTCACAGATTTGTTTGTATGAAGAGGCCATTGGAAGTATTACGACTTATTAGACAGAGGTCACGCGTGGAATATTAAATGTGATATTTTAAAACACGTGGGGGATATTTTGAATTAAAACACCACAACCCAGTGCTAGAGAGATTTGATTGGTTTGATTTGAGATGCCAGAATAAACAATGAATTCCATTGGAAAACTCGGCGGTAAGACAATCTGTGATGTGAACTGGAAACTGAAAATAAAATCTAGCGAACTCAGAGACACATAACAGACAGCTTCGCAACTTCAAAAGAGCAACTCCCAAAAAAACCAGAAAGAGAAGGATCGGACCTAGAATTCCATATTTATAAGTGACAGATCGAAGTACTTGGGAAACTTAAAACCTTAAAAAATAAGCCAGCCTTTATAATTACAAGACTGTAAATTTAAGGGGCCAGGACTTTAAATACAGAGTCTGGACACCTAAAGGAATTGGATCACCCGTCAAAGAAGAACTATTACAGTTTTTCAGACCAAATGTATCGCAGAACACCCGTCATAAGAAGGAATTATTATAATTTCCCAGACGAAATTGATTCGAGAGCATATACACCGAAATTGCTCGTGTCCATCCGAAACCTGTGCGAGAAGATTGTGTATAACCCAAAAATTTGGGGTAAGTTGTGAACATTTCTTTCACAGCTGTGAATTAACATGTTTTCTTTCTAAGTGGATATATATGGGGCAGCCAACCTCAACATACGAAAAAAGTTTATTCATAAACCACTACAGCAAGCGCTGGTGATTGTTTCAGGCTAGTCGTGCGGAAAATCCGACAGCAGACGTGACCCCAGACTCCGACTGGAGTAGTGATGAGTGATGATTACATCACACGTGCCTCAAGTGTAGCATATCATTTTGTGAGATGTATGTAACTTGTTAATGTTGGTTCAGGCACATCATTATTCGCGCTGTCCAGACACATTTTCCTAGATAATACCCAGAGGAATAGTGGTGATCTCTATTCATCTTTCCTGAGTTACACTGTGTAACTCAAGAATTTAATTCTTCTGAGAGATTAACATTGGTGGATGAACAGCGAGAGGATGCGCCTGTTAAGCTTTCAACTCAGTGTACTTAGCAGAGGCATTTGTCTTTTTATTTTTCTAAAAGTACGTCGTTACAAGTTATCAGACGGTTCGAAGTACTGAAGTTACTACGCCACTCGCATGAGAGAAGTACACTCATCACCAAGAAGTAACGACAACCACGGCAACAGGACTCGCCTAGAGTTCATTTTCTTGCAAAATAGGAGAAAGCAACAGACTTTTGGATACATCTTCGCCTGCGTCTCAGGGAAGAAAACATGTATTTACAAAAAAATTTCACCAATCTTCCTATATTTATTTTAACTGTTTAAGACTAATTCATTATTAAAATTGTTACATGTTATTTTAAAACTAAACAATCATAGTCGCTCCAATTTGTTATATGTATGAAAGCAAACGTATGAGCCAGATTATTATATATACAAGTATATATATATATATATATATATATATATATATATATATATATATATATATATATATATATATATATATATATTTCCACAGGTCTGGAAGGCGGGGACAACGCCATCGGAGTGGAACAGGGGAATAATTGTCAAATTGCCCGGGAGGGGAGATCTTGCGGACTTCGGTGATTGGAGAGGGGTCACTCTTCTCTCAGTTCCCGGCGAAATGCTGGTCAGGATAGTTATACAGAGAATTTCCAGGGCAGTGGACCGCGGAATGAGGAGGGAGCAGGCGGGATTTAGAGAGAACGGGAGATGTGTAGATCATGTATTCACTCTCAGGAACATTATAGAACAGTGCTCAGAATGGCAGGGACAGCTTTGCATAAATTTTATTGATTTTGAAGGGGCTTTCGACGGCATACGTGGGGACAGTTTATGGAAAATACTCAGGGCTTATGAAATTCCAAGCTGCATAGTGTCAATCATAAAAAGCCTCTATGCCAACTTTACGTGTAGTGTTGGGCAGAGCAACCTAACCTTTGAGGTGAAGACAGGAGTACGACAGGGATGCCCCTTATCAACCACTCTATTTTTAACAGTCATAGACTGAGTGATGTGTGACAGGTAGGCCTATTCCTACTACTTTAGCGTGAATAGCGCTACTATTGAGTAGAATATTGTATAACACACTAGCTAGCTACTTTAGCACTAGTATTAAACAAATGACGTCATCAAAATCTGGTGTGGGTAAACTAAACGGCTAGGACCGGAAGGAAAATAGAAAGGGGAATGAAGTCGGGGCTGGTTTGGTTTGAGGACGAAGCGAGAAGGTTGTTATACTGGTGTTGTTAAGATTCGTAGCTAGAAAGTTTAAGTTTATCGGAGACAATTCCTTGGATGTTAGTACCTGGAGAAATACATAGTGTATTAAATAGTTTACAGTAAACTTAATAATGTGTTGAACAGTTTGTATAGACAAAAGAACGAAAGAACAGGTCACCTTTTAACAGGTCAACATTTGGGTCACTGAAAACAGGCATGCTTCCCCGGCCTCCAGTTGAAGTAAGTGTGTCATGTGTAGGCATACGATCTCTGAACTAGCACAGATGAATAGACAGTTCTGTCATGTATAAGAACAACTTTATGGAGTACAAAAGATATCAGAAAAACAGTAGTTCCGCCTGCATTGAATAAGAATAAACTGGGCTACAAGCCGTATATCAGAAAAACAGAGTGCCAATAGTAAATAATAAAAGTATATAGTGTTCCCTCCATTTAAGGTCTCCATCATACATGAGCTGTGTGATAAACGAGCGCAAAGGCCTTGTTGCTCCATCTTTTCCTACATCTTTCGTATTGTATTTTCTCCGACATTTGCTCTTTCATTCCATATTTGCGATCCGCATTTGCTATTTCATCGTTGTGATTACTCGCGACCTGTATCTAGAGAACCACATTTGTTCTTTCATCGGGGGAAATAAAATCCTTTGATTGAGTCCACATGCCTGACATTATCGTTTGAAGCCCACATTGTATCGTGATAAATCTGGTAAAAACACATCTGGTTATCCGAATCAAACATCTGGGCATGCTGTAATTTCTGTGACACCACATTGGACGCCCAGATTGGCCAGGGGAAAACGTCTCATGCTGTAATGGTGTTATCTTTAGTCGGCCGCGGTTCAGACAAGCGTTGGTTTACCACATTGGACGCCCAGCTTGGCCAGGTGACTTCCAGAAATATATAATACCGCATAATCTACTAGAGTGAAGCAGTCCAGTTTTTTTTACCTTGTGAGGAAGAGATTAAACCCAAAAACGCCTAGCCTAATACACGTATTTATTCAGAGTGGATGATAATTCAGTTCTATGATTAATTGTGTTCTTAAAGGATTTTGCAAAGGGAAAAGAAGGTTAGTAGATCTTATACTTATTAATACATTTTCTTATTTTTGTTTATTTTAACCTCAGAGCTAAAATGTGCGAAAGATAAAGTTTCAAATAATTCTTGGCATAACTGTTTAATAAAATCAGAAGATTTTCCTAGAAGATGATAGGATGATAGGAGGTAATTAATAGTTCATATTTCACCTTTATCATCATCACAGTCTCCCATGCGCACACACTCTCATGCACAAGATATTTAACATCATTAGAATTGAACTCAGAGAGAGAGAGAGATGAATAATGAGCAGTAGTTTAAATGAAAGTCAACCAGTGATGTTAAATGTGAAAACTTACGAAGACTTTTGTGTGTCTTCAGTTCATCAGAAGTCTGAGTCTACACGCAACGTGTCTGACGTCTAACCAAAAATAAGTTATCAAAAACGGACATTTGGCTAGCAGAATTCGCCATAGGACATCTTTCATTCCTCAATTAAAAAGGAATATTGTCTCACCCACAAGTCATAAGGTGGACGCAGCATTTTTCGTCACCATATACTGCTTGCTCACAAGTTCAATACATCGTTATCACAAGTTCAATACAGAGTCATCATAAACTCTAATCACTCGAAAGATCATTATTATCTGAAGTCAAGCAAAAGAGCTCAAAAGAGGAATCGCATATTTATACCACGTGCAACACACTCTTAAGCGCATTTTATGAAGCAGACTCGAAAGTATATGAATCACGACTACATACGCAAGATTATGAGTCTACATATCACTAACATTTCGTGAAGATATCCAGTCTGACCAGTACCGTCGGGAGATTAGACAACAGACCTTTTGTTCATATGACAGCTATTAACTGTTGATCAACACTACAGAGATATACTCAAACAGTGAAGGAATATACATAGATATCTCGTCAGCGTTCTCCGTACGACAACAGTATTCATCAGAACGTCCTCAGCTTAGAGATACCCCATTCGACATAACGTATAACAACTTGGGACATTTTAAGCATACATGTGAATCCTCATATCTAGGAGAAGCATTTAGAGACACATGGACTGTGTAGAGTACTCACCATTTTGGTAACACGTATCATATCACCTCATCATTTCACTTTACACCAGTTCATTCTTAATTAACTATTACTTAATTAACTGTAAATTTATTATCTCATCTGTGTGTTTTGTGTGAATCGTCTTTCACCATCATCGCGTTCTAACCATTACTAACCCTATATGTGTGGATATTTCATTAATAAACCCAACGATCGGTTGATCATTATCAAGAGTTTGTTAATGTATCACTCGTGCTGTCGGTGTTACATATTCACCTATAGGAACCTTTCTCTACTCAGATGAGGTTGGGGGCTTTTTCTTTACGGGATCTAAGGGCAGAAGCTAAGGTCGTGGGGAAACAGAACTCTTTCCATAATTAATTAGAAAACACTGTCTAGTGGAAAGCATTCGCATTCCTGTCTTCTTGTCCCTATCTCGAATAGGTCTTTATTCTTTCTTAACGAGCCAATTTCTAGAGACCTTATATCTATATCTCATAGACTATTCCTGGCAAAAACTACTGTAGTAGTTGCCCCAGTGACTCACCACACGACAATTGTGGACTCGTCTTGGGATTAGTGAACCCGGACTTAGAAGTGTGATAAATCACATTTTCATCCCTGCCATACAATTCCGATAATTGCAAAATTGGTTGGCATTTCGAGGGATTATCTCTTAGACTGACTATTACTATAATTTGTCTATTTCATAGGGGAATAATTTATATCTCTAAAGCACGAGTGATACTTTTTAAATTGAGTATCAAACGGACAGAGTAAACACTTTTTGAGAACAGAGGATACTGTAGGGAACTGAAAATTTTTTTTTTCAGTAACTGCTGGAGAAATTGTTATCATAAATATTTAGTAAATTTTTCATAGAAACTTCGAGATAATCTGTTAATTAATTTTTCAGAATACGCTGAGTGAGTGATTTTTAAGAACTATTTGAACTTGACTGCTAATTTAAACCTAGCTGGTTTTAAAGAGATAATTACTCGTGCGAGTCTAAAAAATTTGCTTGGAGGTCACTGCCAATTTTTCCCTTCGTGAAACCATACTGCATATCATGGCAGATGCTGCAAAAATTAGGACTAGTTTAATGGAGGCAGGGCGTGAATTCGGGTTAAATGGGAAAGATCTGATGAAATTTGTGAGTGAGGAGACTGATAAACTCTATGCAAGAGAGATGGAAGTGCAGAAACTTACAATGGAGAAGGCCGCAGCAGAAGCAGCGGAGCGGAAAGAGAAAGCCGCAGCAGAAGCAGTGGAGCGGAAAGAAGCAGCAGAAGCAGCGGAGCGGAAAGAAGCAGCAGAAGCAGCGGAGCGGAAAGAAGCAGCAGAAGCAGCGGAGCGTAAAGAGAAAGCCGCAGCAGAGCATGCACTTAAGATGAAGCAACTGGAAATCCAGGGACAGATCAATCAAATAGAGCTGGCAAAAAGTGCAGCAGCTTCCAACTTTGATGGAGGGTACTCACCCCACTCAGATGGTGTGCCTACTTCACAACCTGCGCCACCCAATGCCATGAACTTTCCGCTGGAACCTTTTTCAGAAAGGAACGATACTATGGACGCCTTTTTAGACCGCTTTGAACGCTTTGCAACAGGGTTTGGACTTGAAGAACGGAAGTGGAACCTGAAACTTTCCCAGGGCCTAAGAGGAGCCGCCTACGAAGTTTTTAATAAACTTCCGGCCGGAGAGCAAGATGACTATCAGGCATTGAAAAAAGCTCTCTTGGTGAGGTACGAGCTTCATTCAGAGGCTTACCGAAAAAAATTTCGAGGTTCTAGGAAGGAAGCCGGAGAGACTTTCTCACAGTTTGCAGCCCGCATTGAAGACTACCTAGTGAAGTGGTGTACACTGGGAAACTTTACCGAGAACTATGACGGGTTGAAAGAGCTGATTGTGATAGAGCAACTAAAAGAGTCTATGTCGGTGGAAATGCGTAGATTTCTCACTGAAAACGGCGCTGACCGGTTAGAAAATATTCTTACACTGGCAGAGCGATTCCAAAATGCTCTCATGGAGTATCAAGGAGCCAGAAAGAAGTTTTCGGATCAGGCGCCAAAGCAACCTGCTCGCTCCCAACCAGACCAACAAAGCAAAGGACCACACATCTCGCATAAACAGCACGCAAAACAAGATAACTACAAAGAGCAAAACAAGAAAAATGCTGCGCCACACCAGAGACAGGGAGATAAATGGTGCAAGTACTGTCGCTTGAACAATCACAACACTAATGAGTGCAAGCGCAGACCTCCTCCCCAACATGCTGCCTGTCTGCAGACAAAATCGTCCCCCCGGAAGGAGCAGAGGACCGGAAACGTTTCTCATCCTCCTGTCATCGAATCAGTCCTCGTAAACGGACAATCTGTGGAGTGCCTTTATGACACAGGACTTGCTTTCGAGGCGGTGGTCAGGGCATCTCTTGTCACCCCTGACCAGAGAACAGAAGAGAGTGTCGACATTCAAGGTCCGACGAAGGATGTTGCACCCATGACACTGCCAATTGCACTTATCAGAGTGGAATCTCGTTATGTGACACGATAGATTCGTGCAGCTATCATGGAAGAACCAATCTACTCTTTAATCTTGCGATGTAGATATGTGTTCCTTGGAGAACCTACTCAACCACTAGTCATGGCGGCCGTACAGACTAGAGGACAGTCAAGAAAAGACGCAGAGCAGGAACCACCTACCAATATCCTCCCCGAGGAATTGAAGAGGGCCCAAATGGAAGATTCCTCACTGGCGCCCTGTTTTAAAAAATTACCTAGGACACACACCCACCTACCAAGGGAGACTTCTTTATGAAAAATGGATTGATGTATCGCCGAGCTGGAAATGAAGGACAGGAACACAACCAATTAGTAGTTCCTGCAACCTATAGGAACCAGGTGCTTGAGATGGGCCACTCTATCCCATTTAGTGGACACATGGGAATGAGCGCCACGACTCAAAGGATCGCCTGCCACTATTATTGGCCAGGGATCACTGGCGACATTGAAAGTTTCGTCAAGTCTTGTCCTCAGTGCCAAAAAGTTGCACCAAAACACTGGACGGCACCCGCGACCCTTGGGGAGATGCCAATCTTGGGCACCCCATTTGAAAGAGTGGCCGTGGATATAATTGGACCTCTGCTGAGAACTAAGAAGAGGAACTCCCATATCCTTACCTTAGTGGACACCTGTTCCATGTGGGGCGAAGCCATAGCCATGCCAGCATGCGACTCAGTGCATGTAGCTGACGCTTTACTGAATATCTTTACTAGATTGGGCTTCCCGCATGAAATTCTCACAGACAACGGGTCACAATTTAGAGGCAAGTTGACAGAGGAGGTGCTTAGAATATTCAAGACTAGGCATATCCATACTTCGCCCTATCACCCCCAAAGTAATGGGCAAGTAGAGCGGTTTAACGGGACGCTCACCTCTATTCTTCGGAAGTTGGCACAGGAGAAGCCAGAAACTTGGGATCAGTATCTTTCTGCCACATTATTTGCTTATAGGTAAGTACCGCATGCGTCAACTGGAGTTCCTCCGGCCACATTACTCTTCGGAAGACCTATTAAAGGTCCATTAGAAGCATTACTAAGAACATGAACAGATGCCAAGGCAGACGACACTGTCACATCAGCCTTCCAGTACGTCACAGACTTGAAACAACGCCTGAAGACTGGCTGGGAATTAGCCACAGCGAAAGTACGGGAGGCTAGGCAGAAACATGCCAAATATTACAATCGCAATGCGAAGGACCGAGAACTAGCAGTAGGAGAGAAGGTGCTACTTCTTCTGCCAAGTAGCAGTAATAAATTGCAGATTTGCTGGAGGGGACCCTACAAAGTGACGGAAAAGATTTCTCGCACCAACTATAAAATCGCCGTGAACGGAAAGCAGAAAATTTACCACTTAAATCTGCTTAAGAAGTTTTACGAGCGAACCCCTGCCGAACCAGCGCACATCATGACTATGGCCATTGCTATGCTGTAGTGGATTTTGATGGTATTGTATGGTTGATGTCACCTAGTGTGATGTATGAGGTCAGCTGTGAAGGCTCTTGAGATAAATGTAGATGTGAATTACAGAAGGCCCTTCTTACTACCACTTACGACCTCACACATATCTTTTTTACTAATGAATGTGGCTACGTTAAAAGTCTAGGGTACTGATATGTAATGTGTTGTGGTAGATTACTGTAGAATAATGATCTGTCCGTAGAATAAACGTGTTGTTGTGTATTGGCCACTGTTGAATGTCTGAATGCGGATGTTATGTTTAGGGTCATGCACTGATCATCACTGAAGAAAGTCTTCTTCAGTTACCTCTGCATCATCGAATGAACCTGTCATGTTGACATTGAGTGAGAGTGTCAAGTAACGCGAATGGTGTAGTAGTTCGGTGTAACAGACCACTTGATAATATCTTTCACACACTCTCATGTACTGCAATGACGACTTGAACTGCCACTGACATTTCACTGGTTTAATAAAGGCACGCACACTTGGACAGCACGGATACAGTCATGGGTACATGTTGACATAAATTCATTGGTTATTTGAATCGTGGATGATACATTCATGTAGTAGTGAAATATCATTCAACCCAAGGTAGCATTCACTGTTCTGGTAACTAATCGCCGTATCCTCTACTGACTGAACGCGTCAATGAGGATCGGTAAACATACAAAAGTCATTGGTTGAACCTTCATTTAATGGCTAAGTTCTTAAGCTGAGATATGTCCAATGTTTGTATGATAATCATAAACCACGATAGTGGATTTTCACCTCATAACAAGATCTCGATACCACTGCCCGATAGTAGGATACATAATCTGTTCTCTTGACAGTGATCAAAAAATATAATGACAGGAATATAACATGGCCGCCTTCCTGAGTTGTCGCTCACTCACTCGTAGGAGGGTAGATATAAGCCAAAGTTAATGTAGAATGAGCATATAAATAATTTCATAAAGTTTTCCATACAGCTCTACAGTAATCAAGTTACTTCATGTAGACATAACTGCTGTAGAAAAGCCTTTCATCTTCGTCGATACAAACACGACCCTAGCGGTACGAAGCACAATGTTCCAACTAGGTCTAACCAACTCGAGATCATCAAAAATAGGGTCTGGCTTTACCTGGAGTCCGAATCACACATATGAGGAGGATCTCTGACAAATAGACTCTTGCAGAGACATAAACTTCTCCTGGAAAACATCTCCGAATCACTGTTAAACCTTAAACAGTGCCAGCCCTGGAAAACCACTCAGCCATTCTTGGCGACATTATCGGAACTCTTCACAACCCAGTAGGACTACGAAAACCTGCGCTAGATTCCGGCAGAAAGAATATAGTCCGACCTGAACATACAAAGGTATACAATATACGACTGAATCTTCTTGCACTAGACAAGTAGTACACATGAATTCAGGCCATAAACATAACAAGCAAAATTAATCTATTTTCAGCCCCGAACAAATAAGAACGGACATGAATACAATATCCATGCGCCGAATCAATATCAAGAACGATCACTCATATAATCAAAAGTGTAAATCAATCAAGAATTATCTATCTTTACCAGAGGAAGCATTTTCATACACAAATGAATGCAAATATATGTTTTCCATATTAAATAGCCATATCGTATTTTTGTAATATGTGCGTCAAAATATGCAAGCAACAGATTACCACACCCCTCGGGAAAAAAATGATACTTTTTTTAAATACATCTAGGAGCAACATACAATAGGCTCACAACGCACCAATAACAATGCGCAGATGATAAGCATTGAGAATATATTTCATGATCTTAGAGAAAGTATTTCTCTAAGTATAAATATTTCCAGAGAGGTGTCACTAACGCATACTACAATACTGGCAATGCCACACTTTCTACATCAGTTTATACATAAATTTCATCTTAGATATCTTAACATCATGATCATCAAAGACGAAAAAACATTGAAAAATCAGCGGTGAATAAACATCAATGAACCGCTAAGTAGTGTTACAATCAATATATGATATATTACATATGTGTACACATTTCAATGTAGGAACAACTGTAGCAAAGTTTGGCATATAACTTAACAGTTATGAATCATGTGGGCATCTAGACAAAATATCTGCCATCACATTTTCTGACCCACGGATAGCTCGCACCGAAAAATGAAACGGCTGCAGAGCAATCGCGTATCGCGTTGATCTCGCGCTCTTCAGATTTTTACTCTGAATAGCCGTAAGAGCTTTCTGGTCAGTTTCCACAATGAAATGCGCGCCAAGAAGAAATCTTTGAAGTTTAAGGATTGACCAAACCATAG
The DNA here is from genome assembly GCA_024509875.1 of Oreohelix idahoensis. Taxonomy (NCBI): domain Eukaryota; kingdom Metazoa; phylum Mollusca; class Gastropoda; order Stylommatophora; family Oreohelicidae; genus Oreohelix; species Oreohelix idahoensis. The sequence continues at coordinate 49,029 of JAMPIV010016124.1, forward strand.
CCAATAATTCACGGTCTAGGACCGAGTAATTCTTCTCTGCGGCATTTAATTTTCGAGAAATATACATCACAGGATGCAGAGTTCCAGAGTACTCTTGCATTAGTGCTGCTCCAATCCCTGTGGATGAAGCGTCACTACGAAGAATAAATGTCTTATCCTTAGAAGGCAATACTAGGATAGGTGAAGTAGAAAACATAGTTTTAACCTTATCCAAAGAGGATTGACATTCTTGAGTCCAATGGACTACATTAGGAGACCCTTTCTTTAGCAAGGAAGAAAGAGGTGACATAATGGAGGACAGATTCGGAATGAATCGTCCATAAAATTGTATTAGACCTAAGAGACTTCGCACTTGCTTTTTAGTCTTAGGAATAGAAATGTTAAGTATCTTACTTGTATTATGGTCTTCTGTTTTTAGGAAACCATGACCAACACGGTGACCTAAGAAAGATATTTCGCTAAAACCAATACAAGCTTTAGATGGTTTCGCTGTTAGGTTATGCTCGCGTAAGATAGACAATAGTTCATTTAACCCGTTATAGTGATCTTCCCAAGTATCACTGAAAAGACAGATGTCATCAAGATATGCAATGACATCTGAGCGATGAGATAGGATTCGACGCATCATGCGTACGAATGTTGCAGGGGCGTTCATTAGGCCGAAAGGCATGAAATTCCATTGGAATAGACCCCTAGGCGTCGAAAAAGCAGTAAACGGTTTGGCGTGTTCGGATAATGGAACTTGCCAATATCCCTTAGACAAATCAAGTTTAGTAAAGAAATGGGAATTCGATAGTCTCGTAAGTAGCTCTTCTAGTAAAGGCATAGGTTCAGCATCAAATTTCGTCACTTGGTTCAATTTGCGATAATCAACGCAGAGACGTATGTTATTGTCTTTTTTCCGTACAATAACCATCGGCGAAGAATATGCTGATGTGGATGGTTCAATAATTTTTAACTCTATCATCTCATCCAACTCTTTCTCTACCTGTGCTTGAAAATGTATCGGGATAGGATACGGTCTGACTCTTATAGGACTATGGTCAGTAAGAATAATGTCATGTTGAATGACATCAGTTTGACCAGGAATGTCAGTAAGGACATCCTGAAATTGTTCTAACATAGTAAAAACTTGTTTCTGCTCTCCTGGAGATAATTCTGGAGAAATTGCAACATCTTTCCATGATTCATTAGAGTGAAGAGGAATCATTGGAAAAGGTAAATTTACATCCGAGAAACTCGTTTCCTCATCCTGTATTACTGACAGAGATGAGTACTGTCCATGTTGGACTGGAAAATCGTCCGTTGCCTGGAAAACAGGTTGTAAATAATCCGGACGTTCATGGAATTCCGTGAGCATGTTGATGTGGAAGGTTTTATGATTCCCGTCAATATCGACGATATAGTCAACATCGGAAACTTTTGATATTATATCGTACGGACCTTTCCAAGAAATAAGAAATCTGTTTTCCCTACAAGGTAGCAAGACAAATGCTTTGTCACCTGGACAAAGTTGTCGCAAGCATCTCTTTTTATTGGCAAATTCCCTTGCCTTTTGTTTTGCAAATTCCAAAGAAGCGGTTGCCAATTTGCATGCTTTGATAATCATATGTCTAAGTGCAATGACATATTCGTAAGAGGATTTTGTGTCATCGACAATATTATCAGCAGTTATGAGATCATGAAGTAAGGACATAGGGACTCGCGGTTTCGCGCCGAAGACCAGTTCAAAAGGAGAAAATTCTGTATGTTCGTTGGCGACCTCTCTATATGCAAAGAGAGCCGCGGGTAAATCCCTGTCCCAATCCTGAGGATGATCCTCAGTTATCTTACCTAGTAGGTTTTTCAGAGTTCTATTCAGACGTTCTACCATCCCATTGGACATAGGATGATAAATACTACTCAGCGATCTCTCTATCTTTAGAGTCGACATCACTTGAGACATGGTATCCGATATGAGTTGGGTACCATGGTCCGATAATATTTCTGCTGGAAATCCCAGACGAGAAAATATTAACCAAAGAGCATCTGCAATATCAGCAGTAGTTATGCTCTTTAGAGGAACAGCCTCTGGCCAACGTGTGCACATATCAACACACGTCAAAATAAATTGGTGTCCTCTAGCAGACTTTATCTTAAATGGACCAATGATGTCTATCGCCATTTTTTGAAATGGTCGAATGGGAATGTCTGCAGCCTGAATAGGTGCAGCATGGCGTGGACCTCTGGATTTAACCTCTTGACATACTTTACAAGATCGACAATAGATTCGTATGTCCTTATTCACAGCAGGCCAAAAGAAAGATGCAAGAACTCTAGATTTAGTACGGGAAAAACCCATATGTCCAGCACACTGAGAATCATGAGCGTGCTGTAAGATTTTAACTCTCATATTTTTGGGCACAAGAATTTGAGAATGAATGGATTTAGCGGAGTCTTGTACCATACGTACAAGTACGCCATTCTCATCGTAATCCAAGATTTACGATTTGTATCCTTATTCGGATCACCTTTTGTTGCCAGAGTAAAGAATTTCTTTAGAGTAGGATCATCTTCCTGCTGTTTTATAAAGGAATCATGGGAAATCTCCAAGGGATCATCTTGGATCTGCGCATCATTATCTTCAGAATGTGAAGATTGCGGCATATTAAGAGCTTGAGCCCTAGTGATTACTGCATTAGCAGATTGCATATTAACATTTTCCCAATTAGAAATTTGCTGTGGAGTGCATTCTTTCACTCCATGAATGCGACCGATGATAAGATCAGCGATCGGATTCGGCAAGAGACATGCTTGCACCTCTCCTGTAAAGAAAGGAGTAGCAATATTGATAATGGCAGTGGAGTACTTCTCCAATGTGCCACCAAATGTTACACATTTGACTACATTGCCTGTGGCTCGAGAAGGATTTACGAGTGACTGCCTCACTCCGATGGTAGTGCACCCCGAATCGAAAAGAATTGATACCGGAGTACCATCTATTAGACCTCTATTGAAGACAAGAGCACCCCTTCCATTATGCGCGATTGACGCAGGGAGAGCGGGAAGCGGGTGACCACAGCTTAAAGTAGAAACTGTGGTTGGATCGAATAATGTTTTGCATTGCGAACACTGAGATGCTCTATCAAAATCGAAAGCAGAACATCCTACATTATTAGAGTCTTTTTTATCATTATTCTGATTACCGGCCTCATGGAACTCTTGTTGTGCAGAGTTAGCCTGGTAATGAGATTTACCATGTCTTTTGTGTTGTGATCTACCTCGGTTATAATTGCCTCTATAATTATTATTTCCTCTGTTATAACCCCTATTTGGGTTTGAATCATAATATTCATGATCATAATCTTCATGCTCATTATAATGAGTATCCCTGTAATGTTGGTTTTGTTGTTTCCATGAAGAACTTGGGTAGTTCCTATAGTTACTCCCTTTTCGGAAATTTCTAAAATTATGGGCACCCCTCACGTATCGAGGACTGTAAGCCCGATTCCAGTTCTTCGAAGAAGAACCCTGGTTTGAGTGGTTACCTTGGTTTTGATACTTATTCCAATTAACCTTTTTATCAAATTTATTTTGAGCTCCTTGGAATTTGTGTGAGTAATTATGATTATATTCTGTTGCTGAAGCAACTGGCATACCCTCTTTAATGTTAGTGTTACTAAGAATTATGTCAGGGTGTGCCGTGGCATACTGGTCACAATATTCTTCCATTTGCTTTAATGTACTAGGTTTACGCTCATGTAAAAACTCTAGGAATGGTTTATTTACCGAAGACATGACCTTGTCTCTTAGCAATAAATCCGTAAGACCATCAAATGTTTTCTCTATTTTGGATAATTCAATCCATCGTGAGAGTGTAAGTCGTGCTTTTGAAATGAATTCTGAGAATTCTACACCTACCTCAGGTCTCATTGTTTTAAACAAAAGACGATAACCTTCCTCTGACAGCTGATATCTCTTTATCAAAGCTGCCCTAATAGCATCATAATTATCCTTGTCGGCCTCTTCAACCAAACATAACTTAGTCAGAGACTCCCCTTTTAGATTTTCAGACAACTGATTCACATACTGTGATTTGTCAACATTATGAGCTCGACAAGCACGTTCAAATCTAGAAAGCCAAAATGTTATATCATCACTGGCAGAGTTGAACGCTGGCACCTTGACCTTATAATTAAAGGGTTTACCATTACCACCAGATGCCTGATTAACATTACTCATACTTGTCAATCTTAATTTCTCTAACTCAAATTCATGTTCTCTTATTGCTTTTCTCTCTTCAGCTTCTCTATCTAATCTTTTCTGTTCAGCTTCAGCAGCAGCTTCTAATTTTTTTCGTTCAGCAGCAGCAGCAGCTTCTAATTTTTTCTGTTCTGCCACAAATCTCCTTTCCTCCACCTGCATCTGCAATTTCTTTTGTTCAGCAGCAGCATCAGCTTCTCTTTCTAATCTTTTCTCTTCAGCCAGAGCTTTTCTCTCTTCTGCAGCAGCTTTTTTCTCTTCAGCAGCAGCAGCAGCAGCTTTTCTCTCTTCAGCAGCTAATGCTTTGTCATATTGAGCAACAGCCCATTGTTCTAAATCTTTACCAGTCTTATCAAGGGATTTCCCTTGTGCAATAAAGTAGTCTAATGTAGACATCTTGTCTTCTTAAATCAGAAACCTGAAAAAGTAAATAAATTACCCTATTTCACTTTCATGGGAGACAAGTCTATACTATAGACTTAGTCTTAGTGAAAAAAAACTTGTACGGTTATTTTGTTTATACTATAACCAATGATAACTTGAGTACCTGTGGAAAATAATATTTCCTATCCCAATCACTGTGGGAGACAAGCCTTATAAAGGTCTTGTATACTTGCTTAATGTAACTAATGATCACTTGAGTACCTGTGGAAAATAATATTTACTATCCCAATCACTGTGGGAGACAAGCCTTACAAAGGTCTTGTAGACTTTATTTTATAACAATAATAATCATAAAGTACTGATCTGTACTATAATATAAGTGTATTCAACTATACCTCATATATCATATGTCAACTAAAGACATTACAAAGGACAAACAAGAAAAGACAATCTGAAAACATTTGCAGAAATCAAATTAAATTAAATAGGACAAATGAAAGAAAAATGATCAATGATAACTGCAATAAGATAACAAGACAAATAACGCCACAGTGTATAAACATAAGGGTGTAAATAACTGAAATGAAAGAAAAGATGAGACCTACAATTTTACAAACAAATCAAACAAAACTAAAGAACATAGAAATATTACAAAAACTACAAGAACACAGTCATCACAGCTAACAGATATTTGCAAACAATGTTGCATGCAAATTTCAATTAAGAAATTTGCTCCCTATAGAACGCCAGAACAAGACCAATGTCCCTTGGTATTTCCTGTTCTAGTCGCCGCCCAACCTTAAACCCGCGGAATACAAACAAATATCACATATAAACATGCAAACATAAATGTACATATAGCATAACTAATTATAATATAATGCAATTTAATGTGTTGCAGATAGAATGTGTTGCGGAGAAGACACAGTTGTACTGAATAATGGTACAGTAGTATGGTACTTTATTAAATAATTAATTCTGGCCTAAATCATTAAAGTTCAACACAAACTATGGCAGTGCAGGAGAATCCACTGTTTACTGTTCCTTAAGAATCACAAGTAAGATTTCTCGCTTCAGTTGCACTGTACATTTCGCAAACACTGTTAAATATATGTTCCAACACTGATGTGTAATGCTATCTTTCCCAAACAAACTTGCTGTGTAACGCTGTCTGTTCTATGTCAAATGTCCAACGACAAAAAATGTCAACAAACGCTGACCTAGTTACTGTAAACGCTGGATCGGATAGGTCAAGCTGACATCTAGTGTATAGCTGTCCTACTGGTGTTGATGTGGTCAAACAAACGTTCTTGTAACTGTAAATGATTCTCCTTTTCAAGACTGCGAAGGTTGGACCCAGGAATCTGGCTCACCACTGTAAAGTGGAATATGTCTATCACTGTAACTGTAAAGTGTCCACTCGTAAAATGTGTATATTGTTGTTCTGTTTGATTAGCCACTACTGTAAAAGTGGGAACAGTGTCGAATGGTACCAGGCATGCTCCAGTCTACCCAGCGGTGCTGTAAATGGGTAACTCACTCTAGTCCTGAGTGTGGGAAGGCAAAGGCAGCTGTAAGAAGAGGTTTCCTTCTGAGGCTCCAGGAGGAGCAGGCCCTTAACTTGGTCAATTCAACCGACGCAGGATGGTGTAAAGATGGAGTGGGAGTGTAGAGTGTTATTAACGCGAATGGTGGAATGTTCGTATCTTGACCAATCTAAAGTACTCATTCACTCATGTCTATAAGGCACCAATGCAGACTGCTGGAATCTTTTCATACAGTTTTATTCAGACGCACATACTGGGACAGAACGGATAGCTCATAAGTACATGTTGACACATCAATCTTCAGGCATGAATAGTAGATCCCATGTCATGGAACATTCAAATATAATGGGTGGTACAAAATAGTATTCAATGTTGTAGTACATAATGGCCGCATCCCCTATCTGACTAAACGCGTCAGTAAAGGCGGATCGGTAAACAAATGAAGAGTACGATGGACGAACCTTCTTTCCCTTGCTAAGTTCTTAGGTTGCTTATTCAAGGTTTATATCATACTGTGAAACCACGAATAGGGTTTTTAGATAAATGAGATCTCCATGCCACTGTCCGAATAGTAAGATACACGACCCGTTCTCTGGACAGTGATCAACAATGATGACAGGAATACAAAGATGGCCTCCTTCCCTGAGCTTTCGCTCACTCGCCCAGCAGAAGAATAATTATCAGCCAAAGTTGATTCAAAACTTGAATAAGTATAACTTTCCAGAGTTACCATACAGTCCCTTTGTCAGAAGGTTACTTCTTGAAGACATAAGCGCCGATGGAACCTGTCATCTACAACAATATCTAGTTAAACGACCAACGATGCACGAAAATACGTTGCTTCATCTAGGTCTAACATAAGGAGATCGTCAAAAGGGTCTGGATTTACCTGGAGTCCGAATCCAACATAATACAGTACATGAGGAGAGTCTCTAACACTATATCTTGTAGAGACACCATCTCCTACTGAAGAAATCACTTCATAAATCATATTTCACTCTAGAAATACCAGCCCTTAGGAAATACGTGACCAGCCATTAGGCGGCAATATCGGAACTCATCACGACTCGTTAAGACAACCCATACTTCCGCCAGTGCGGCAACAGAATATAGTTCTGCCTACCCATACAAAATATACAATATAGGACTGAATCTACTTGCCCTAATAATATGTAATACATATGAATTCAGGCCATAAACATTCTAAGAACAATCAATCTATTTTCTGGCTATGACAAATGATGAATGCCAAAATATAAGTATCCTTACGCCCGATCAATATCAAGGGAGATTATCCATATAATCAAACGTATAAATCAAACATGGATTATCTGGCTTTCCAAAAGAAAGCATTTTCGTACCCAATTAAAACACAATATATTTTCCATATTAAATAGACATATCGTACATTTGTAACCTGTGCATACAAAAATATGTATGCAACAATAGTATTTTGAATTTCATAATCAGTTTTCTTTTTTTTTTTCTTGAATTTTATTTAGCGCTTATGGGTGGTGACTTATTAAGTGTAGTATATGTCTGTCAGCAATGTTCACTATTTTGTCTGTAACATGGTTCAAAATATGTCTATATTTTCATTTGTAATAATTTCTCCATCCCGAGTTTTGAACGCTAGCAAAATGACTTTGTAGTAGCTTAATTAGTTTTTTGTTCCTTTGTGTTGTTTATCAAGTCAAGAGCTACTTATATCTTGGTCATATAATAAAAGAAGATGGCAGATGTTAAACAGAAATCAAGAAGAGAATAGGAATGGCCAAAGCTACATTTAACAACATGAAACATATACTGACATCTAAACAGTTATCTCACAAATTAAAACTGAGAATCAAAAAGTGTTATATAAACTTTGCATTACTGTATGGTGTAGAAACATGGACGATGAATAAGCAATTGGAAAAAAGAATTGAGGCTCTTGAAATGTGGATATATAGAAGAATGGGGCGTACCTCATGGAAAGAGAAGAAAACAAATAAGGAGGTCCTAGAAAATCTAGGTATGAAAAGAGAACTAATGAGGGAGATCAAAGTTCGGCACCTAAAATACTTTGGTCACATAAAAAGGCATAACACCTTGCTGAAGACCATAATAGAAGGGATAGTTGAAGGCAAACGTGCAAGGGGAAGACAGCGCAATAAGTGGGAAGATAACATCAAGAGATGAACAGGAAAGAGTCAATCAGAGTGCACCACCAAGACAAGAGACAGAAGACGTTGGAGATACATTACAGCCAACCTTCGTTGTGTAGATGGCAGCTGATGATGTTGTTCATACTTTAGTTTTAGCGTTATCTAAACGGATATATGGCTTTTTTAATTAAATAAACTTTTGCCTCGTTTTGGCGAGGCGTGTTCCGTTCAACCAAGTCGGTTATATTAGTGCGCATGTCCAAATATAAAAGACCATTATGTCTGATAACATTATAAATTATAATTAACGTTAGGGTTTTCTATTCAGAATTATGGGTAAACTATAGCTTCTCCTCCTTCTTTGATCCATAGCGCCGACTGTCAAAGCAGTCAGTGGCAATCACGTCTGGTGGCGTTTTGTACGGCAGCAACAAACTGCTTCCACTTTGTTCGGTCGGCAGCCATCATTCGTACAGTGCCACAGTTCTGGTTCATTCTTTGCATCTAGGCTTCCACAGTTCTCCGCAGTGGCTAGGTTTTCTGTTAAATATTGATGTTTATTGTTGAATCAAGATGATTCACTTATGAGTTGATTCTAGTTGCTGACTATCATTTAGTATTAGTTGTTTTTATTATTTTCAGTGACGCTTATTTTATTTCCTCCTGAAGCTTGTGGTGAACGTTATTGTCCAATAGAACTACACATTCTCTCATTGCTCTGATATTACGTTCTTGTATATTGTCACTGTGGCACTATATGTTTTTAACGTTTGTGCTTCTATGATTACTGTTTTTAGTCACACTTTTTCCTTTACAATATTCGGAATTTTATAAATCTCAATATGTTATTTTTGTCATTTCTAAATAAGATGCATCCATTTGTGTTTAATCCTCATTATGTAGAAAGATGGGTATCTGTATAGTGATATAATAAAACGAAAAGGTTCTTGTTGTGCACTTCTGTAATCGAACTGTATTGTTTTGATAATTATGTTCTCTGTTACTGTTTTGAACTCCGCCAATGCCGGTCCCAAGCCCGGATAAATAAGGAGGAGGGCGGCCTGCATGGAGGCCGTAAGGAGGCAGCCCCTCCACCATGCAAAGGCACAACAGGCCAATCACCTGTTTGTCTTAAACTATGATTACGAGCAATACAAGAGAGAAAACCGGACTGATTCTAAAGGCGACGAACTGGAACGGACTACGGACTACGACTTATGGAACTTGGAACACAAGAAGTATAAATGGGAAGGAAGAGGAGCTGGTGGAAGAGATGAGGAAAGCAAAACTAGAAATCCTGGCTATAACGGAAACGAAGAAAAAAGGACAAGGAGTCATGGATCTCGATGGCAACACGTTGCTCTACAGTGGTGTACCCATATCTGAAAGAGCTAAAGGGGGCCTGTGTTGCATTGTGGCCCAAAATCAAAAAAGGAAGTATCAAGGGATGGAACTTTGTCTCGGAGCGCATTATGGTTGTAAAACTAAAAGAAGGAGAAACCATAGTCAACTTGGTCATAGTGTATGGGCCAAATGAGGATGAGAGAGCAGAGGTCAAGGAGGAATTCTTCGAGCTGCTTCAAAGGACAGTGGATGACTGCCTAGATGAAGTTATCATGCTCGGAGATTTTAATGCCAGAGTTGGAAATGGCCATGCTAGATGGGGTGGAGTTATCGGAAGATATGGAGAAGATACTCTCAATGACAATGGAAAGCGACTCCTTAGATTCTGCAGTGAGCAGAATCTGATCATTACAAACACAAAGTTCCCCCATAAGCGCATACATGCATACACTAGATGTGAACCAACCAAGAATGAGAAGTCAGTGATCGACTATGCCATTGTTCGGAGAAGCTCATTCAGATATGTCCGAGATGCAAGAGTCTGGAGGGGGCCAGAGATTGGAAGTGATCACTACCTGCTAACAATCAAACGAACAACTGAAAGAGTTGCTCAGCCTAGGAACTGCCCAACATCACGCAAGAAACCAAGTAAACGAGCAGGAGAAATGAGCATTAGGACCTACAAGCTGAGAGAGCCAGAAATCAAGACCAGATATCAGGGGCTTATTGCTACAGCAGTGAGCAACACAGAAGAACGACCTGATGACTTGGAAACCCTCTGGAATAAGTTCAAGGATATCATAAAGACAGCTGCTGCAGAAGCATGCGGTGAAGTCCGACTTGGGAACCAGAGAAAGAGGACACCTTGGTGGACAGAGGAAGTCAAAGAGAAAATAAGAGAGAAGAAAATGGCATGGAAACAATACTTAGGAGCTAAAAACACAACAGGACAAATGGAAACATATAGAGAATATGTGACACTCAGAACAGAAGCAAAGAACAGAGTGCTAGCAGCAAAACAAAAGTCCTGGGAAGAATTTGGAGAAAAGCTAGAAAAAGATGCACAAGAAAACCAGAAATTGTTCTATAAGACCCTAAAGAACATGAGGAAGGAAAAACAATGCCCTCTCAAATTTATAAAGGACAAGCAAGGCAAATTGCTTACTGCCCCGAAGGAAGTAATGGAAAGATGGAAAGAATATTTCTCAGAACTCCTGGATGGTGAGCATGGGGAAGCTTCAGAAATGATAACCACTAGCACAGAAGAGAAAACCAATGATGGTGAAGATGACATAAAGATGGAAGAACTGAGGGCAGCACTAGAGAAAATCAAGATCGGCAAAGCAGCAGGGCATGATGGTATAACACCAGAAATGGTTAAGTACATGGGAGCATCAGGCGACCTATTACTCCTAAAGGTCCTACAGGCAGCATGGTGCAACAAGACCATACCAAAGGATTGGGAGATTGCCATCATAACACCAATTTTCAAAAAGGGTGACAATCGACAATGTGGAAACCATAGAGGCATATCCCTTCTAAGTGTCCCTGGTAAAATCTACTCTAGAATCCTAGAGCAGAGACTCCGACGCCTAGCTGAGCCACAATTGGATGAGGTCCAGTGCGGATTCCGAGCAAATCGAAATACTCAAGACCTAATCTTCACACTCATACAGCTGAGTGAAAAGGCCCTTGAGTATAAGAGTGAGATCCATCTTTGTTTCATAGATCTGGAAAAGGCGTTTGACAGGGTCCCCTGGAGCAAACTTTGGGACTGTTTGGCAAGGAAGAATATTCCAGCACCTCTGATTCATGCTATACAGAGCTTCTACAAGTCTTGCATAAATTATGTGAGGACAGCAAACCATAAGTCAGAAGAGTTCAGGACCACCACTGGTGTAAGACAAGGTGATATCCTATCACCTTACCTCTTCATACTCCTTATGGACGATGTCATCAAGGCATGTAAGGAGAGAACAAGAAAGTATTCAGTGGGGTACTGGAAGATGAGACAGGTCTATATTTCGGAGCTGGCATTTGCTGATGATGTTGCCCTGATTGCTAAATCAGAGGCACATCTCCAATCCAACCTGCAAGTCTGGAAGGAAGAGCTGGAGAAGAGAGGGATGGTCATAAGCAGCTCTAAAACAAAATCCATGGTGATATCACGAGAAGAAAGAAAACATCAGATTAAGTTGGGAGAACAGGTCCTGGAGCAGGTCGACCACTTTAAATATCTCGGAGCTATTATAGACCGAAAGGGAGGCATCAAAGAAGAGCTGGCCACTCGAAAAGCAGCGGCTGGGAGCCTTTTTCAGGCCATAAATCGTGGATTCCTCAGCAAGAAAGACGTTGGTGTCGTAAATTTATTTTAAGAGAAAAGAGTCTTAGAAATAGTGGTCCGGTTTAGAGTGAAAAATGATGATGGAAAGCTCAGTGATAGAAAATGTAGAGATTTAATAGTTGCTTCACAGCGAGCTGGAGGAGAGTAAAGACAGACTTATTTACGACAAATCGTTTCTCTCAATCTTCTCTTTCACTCTCCTGGTCAAACAATTATTTGCCAGTTTTCCAGACTCGCATCTGCGCGCACACCGATTTGGTGTTTTTCACACACACAGGTGACGTTGATACAAACTATATTAAACGAATAGGGGAAAAGTTGGGCTTTGGGTATATCCAACACACAGAACTAAATGAGTTTATGTGATTTTATTCACTTTAAACATCAATCACTAAAAATATCAGATATTACATAAATTATCATAAGTACACAAATGCAAATAACAAGTTTGGAAGGGGTGAAGAAGATTGGTATCGACTAAGCCCTTCCCGCTTATTAGACAAAGATAAACCCAGTCCAAAGATAGATAATATCAGGAACATAGGTACGTTAACCTAACAGTGAAGTTAATTACTCTGAAAGAGGTGTTACAAAATTAGGTATAGGTGATAGAAAAAAAACCTGTTCTTCCCAGCTGTTCTTCCCTTTACTAAGCAAATGGAAAGGAGGTGGTTTTAAACAGAGTTAACAAATTATCAACTATCCCACTTAAAGGAACAATGTAGGGTATACAGAAAAGATATATGTTACCAGGTAAGCAAGTTAACAAAATGGTCACACAAAAGAATTAATTTCCTGTCATTCATACACGCGCTAGCAAAGGCCTTCACTCATCTTGCTCTCACTTACCGATTGTGAAAAAATCTTGCACTCCATAGAATAACACAACAGCAGTTACACCTCAAACTAAATGTATGAGTGTTTGTTCAAGTTCTAGCCCCAGATTAGCGGGTAGGCGGTCAGCACATAAAAGGATCCCGTAATCGCTGGAAAATGAATCTGTAGTTGTGTCTCTTTTCTTAATAACAGTTTCTATGGGAGGGCACGGTCTCTGATACCGGGGTGAGGATGGTGTGGTCTATTTGACTATGCCGCTGATAATAAAATTCTTACGCGTGCTGGTACACTTTATCCGTGAGGTATGGTTTAAGTCCAGTGAGAAAACTAGTCACATCACTGTTCAGGAAATTATGAATTATCTCTCTGTGTCAGTAAACTAACAAAGCTCGGGCCAGTGTTCTTCTTCCCGTTACGACTTAAGTTGTTTGATGGTGCGTTAAATTTGTCTTTGGGTGTGCTTTCTTTGCTATAAGTTAGATAGCGGAATTCCAAACATAGAATCGCCTCAAAGATTAAAAATTTACACAGTCTCAACAAGTTCTGCGTCAGGGGAACTCTACACACTGTTTATGCTTTGCTTTGCTTAGATTGATTTCTTTATTGCTTTCTTAATGCTGGGATCGCACAGGTTACGATCACTCTGTATGAAAGAAAAAAAAGACATGTAATATACCGAAAAAAATCAAAGCGCGATGAATTTCCCGTTAAGCCTATAATACACTCGAGTATTTAATTATGTATTTAATAAACACTGCGCGAATTCTAGTGGTTAAAAACACACATCTATAAAACTAGGACTTAACTGAATTTATTAATTATAAATTCCTTCGCGACTTTAAAAGTTAATTTAAGCATCTATTATCTTTTGAAATAATATAATAGATAGATCATTATATTTAAAACTGGAACTATTGAGATGGTTTAATTTAATAGATTTAAATTAACACAAAATCCATTGAAATAGAATGACTGAACTAGACCACTGATCACTTTACACAATATATATTACCGCTTTGCACAGAATAGAAATCACTGCAAATATATATATAAAATCCAGGGGAAAATCTATAACAAGATTTCAATAAAGCTAGTGCTTCTGTAAAGGTCTGGCCAGCGAGTGATAACGTGTCTAGTTCTTCATGGTCTATTTAGCTAAAATGGAATGTAAGTTGAGTGGGACATGATAAACTTGACAACTTATTTGATCTCACGAACTTTTGGGGATCTGACCGCCAAATCAAGAGAAGAAGCCGCCCCCTGGTCTTCGTATCCGCTCGCTGCTGCCCGTTTCGCTTTCCCCCGTTCGCTCGGTTCCTCGATTGACACCGAGACGCGAAATTAGCGGCAAGCAACTGCGTCTCGTATCAGGGACCACTACTGTCTTTGATAGCGCCGATAGTCTCCCCGAAGATCCCTCGGTCGGGCTCGTAGATCTCGTGCCGCCTACTAAATGAGTCCCGGTGGAATGCGTTCTGGCAAACGAAAAGTTACAACAAATGTTCAGGGGTTCTAATGTTATGAAAAGCTAAAGGTCCCTTTAAATCATCCATCATATCAGGGAAAATTCACTTGTCAAACTAGACGTACGTCACAATCGTCCCCACTTTTAGACATGAAACCATTTTTCATGTTTCATTTTTTGACAATGGAGGTGACCTGATTGGTGATTTTAGGATGAGTGGTATCTTCAGTTTGCTCTTCTTCCTCTGTAGACCAGTTTCTACTCAGGAAATCAGCCCCGACATTCTGTCTTCCCGGAATATATTCCACTTTGAAAGAATAAACGCTTAAAAGGAGGGCCCAACGCATGATCCTAGCGTTAAATTCTTTATTGGCACCAAGAAATGCTAACGGAGCGTGGTCTGTTTGCACCGTGAAAGATGTACCATAAAGAAACTCATGATGGCGTCTGATACCGTCAATCAGAGCAAGACATTCCCTTTCAACTACGCTGTAGTTCCGTTCCGCTTTATTTAATTTCCGACTGCCATAGGCAACTGGAAATAGCATGTTCAGGTCACTGTCATCGGCTTGAAGCAGTGTTGACCCGATGCCCTGACCTGACGCGTCGACTCTCAGTACAAAAGGTTTCTTGAGGTCAGGCAACCTCAAAATGGGGTATGCAGACAACTGTCCTTTCAAAGTGCTATACGCGTGTTCGCACTTTTGATCCCATATGACCTTATCAGGACAACCTTTCTTTGTGAGGTCAGTCAGAGGTGCCGTCAGTCCGTTGAAGTTCTGGATGTACTTCTGATAGTATGCACATAGCGATATGAAGGAACGTACGTCTTTCTTCGTTCGGGGTCTTTTTGCTGCCACTATTTTCTCCACGTTCTTCTTAATAGGCCAACTGCATCCGTGAGAAATAGTGTGCCCCAGGAAGTCTAACTGTTCAAACCCGATGAGACATTTGCTAGGTCTGGCTGTGAGACCCGTTTCCTGTAGTCTCCTGAGGAGCATAGCAACCGTAGCAATATGTTCTTCATAGGTTTCCGATGCAATTAAGATGTCATCCATGAAATTATGGATATGGGGACTTTGCAAAGGTTCTAGAAGCTTCCTCATCATCCTGGTGAACACTCCTGGTGCGTTATGCAAACCGAACGGCATCACGTTAAATGTGTAATGTCCTTCACTAGTGCTGAAAGCTAACAAAGGTTTAATTTCCTCCTTGACTGGTATTTGATAATAACCTTTGCTGAGGTCAATCTTGGAGAAGATCTTTGCTTTGCTGAGCTTGGTGAACAACTCAGAAACAGTTTGGAGAGGTTCGGGCTGGAATTCCGTTACAGCGTTTAGCAACCTGTAATCAATGCACAGCCGAACTTCCTTATTGGGCTTCTGCAACAGCACTACACTCGAGCTGTAAGGAGATGTAGACTCACTGATAATTCCTGCCTGACGCAGCTTGTCTATTTCTCCGCGAAGTGCATCAGCTTTAGCGTACGGGATGGGGTAAACTCTGGTTTGAACAGGGGTCTCGTTTGTTAATTTCATATCAAATTCAATGAGATTTGTTCGACCAGGTACATCCGTTAAGACTGCACTGTACTGTTTTAGTAGAGCCCTGGTTTCTGTTTGTTGTTCTGGTGAGAGATTGTCGCCGAACTTGACATCTTTAAAGGATTCTGTGGGTTGCAATGGATACTCCATGCAACCATCATCATCTTCCTCGTCTTCCGTTGCTATGGCGACAGCCAGGAGATGCTCGGAGGATGGCACCGGTCTTTCCAAATATTTCTTTAGCAGATTTATGTGGAAGACCTTCTCCTTTCCTTTGATGGAGATCTTGTAGTTGGTACGTGAGATCTTTTTAAGGACGGTAAACGGTCCTTGCCATCCGATGCGAAGTTTATTGCTTCCGGTTGGAAGTAGCAATAGGACTTTCTCCCCTGGTTGTAGTTCTCTCTCTTTTGCAGCTTTGTTGTATCTTTTAGTAATTTTAGCGCGGGCTTTCTTAAGGTTGGTAGTAGCTAGATCCCATCCTAGCTTTAGCCTTTCCTTAAGCTCAGATACATACTTGCTTGCAGAGACGACTGTCTCGTCAGCCTTCTGGTCTGTCAGGGACCGAAGTAAGGCTTCTAGTGGCCCCTTAATAGGTCTGCCAAATAAAAGTGTAGCTGGCGCAAAACCCGTAGACGCTTGGGGTACCTCTCGGTAGGCGAATAAGGCAGCCGATATATATTGGTCCCAGTCTTCCGGTTTCTCCTGACCCAGCTTACGTAACATCATGGTGAGGGTACCGTTAAAACGTTCCACGAGCCCATTTCCGGCCGGATGGTAGGGACTTGTGTGGATATGTTTGGCCCTCAAGATCTTAAAGATCTCCTCCATTAACAGGCTACGGAATTGGGATCCATTGTCCGTCAAAACTTGTTGAGGGAATCCCAACCGTGTAAAAATTTGCACAAGGGCTTCTGCGACATGCTTGGAATTAGTGCATGGTAGCGGTACGGCTTCGGCCCACATAGTGCAAGTGTCAACTAAGGTCAGGATGAACCTGTTCCTTCTTTTGGTCTTTTCCAGAGGACCAATAATGTCGACAGCAACCCGTTCAAATGGAGTCCCTACTATTGGCATTTGCCCCATAGGTACTGGGGGTGTCAAGTGCTTGGGTGCTACCCGTTGGCACTGGGCGCAGGATTTCACATACCTGACAATGTCAGAGTTCATTCCTGGCCACCAATAGTGGTTTTTTATTCGCTGAATAGTGGCGTTTTGTCCCATATGTCCGCTAAAGGGAAGAGAGTGCCCCATTTCTAAGATCTGGTTTCTGTACTGCGTCGGTACTAGGAGCTGGTTATTCCCCGTGTCCGGGTTGCCCGTTCTACGATACAATACACCATCCTTAGAAAAGATGTCTCCGTTGTGTCTGGGGTCCTTAGCCATGGGCAGTTTTTTAAAGCAGGGCGCCAGAGTAGGGTCCTTTTGTTGCGCCTCCTTCAGTTCATTCGGCAACAAGTTTGGCGCAGGCTCCCTCTCCTTCTTGGCTTGCCCTCTTGTGGTTACCGCTGCCACAATCGGCTCCTTAGGTCTCCCAATGAACACATATCTACATCCCAGGATAACTGGGTAGATCGGATCATCCATTATGGCCGCTTTAATAACTCCTCTGACAAAGTCAGAGTGTATTTCTACCAGTGCGATAGGAAGCGTCCTGGGTGCATCACTCCTGAAAACTCCACTAAGTTTGACGGTTTCCTCTGTCTCCTGACCGGGTTTGACTAGGTGCCTAGCGACAATACAATCAAAACTTAATCCAGTGTCAAAAAGACAAGTAGTAGAGGTACCGTTCAAAATTACAGTTCCTCGAGTTGAGGGTCGGTCCCCCTCAGGTTGAGAATCACTGACATTGACTCTACCTTTCGAGGCTGTATGCAAACATCCAATGCGGTTTGCACCGGTTTGTTTGCCCTGATCAGACGTTCCTGGTGTAGGGGTCTTCCCTTTTCCTTGACCTTGGTGGCCGCGCTGCCACGTAGGCTTGTTGGGTTGATCAGAATTGTTGTTGGGGGGGTATCGGGTTTTGTAGAATTTCGATTTTTCCTGGGGAGGTTTCTGGGTATTGTTATCTCGTTGGTTATAATGTTGAGAGGAAGTGGAAGAATAGGATGCCTGCTCTAGATTCTGTTTTCGAGATGGCTCATCGGTGGGTTTACGTTTAGTGCTGGGAAGTTCGGCCATTGCATTGCTATAGCGTTCGGCTTTATTGAGTATGTCTTCAAGCCTGACTGCCCCCTGTTCAGCCAAAAATCTACGTGTTTCATTCGACAAAGTGGATTTTATCTGCTCCACAAGAACAAGTTCGAGGAGTCCCTCATATGAAAGAGGTAGGTCAGATAATTCAATGCACTTTGTCAGATAACCCGTGAGACGTGAAGAGAACTGGGGAAATGTTTCCGTGCTCTCTTTTCGGCTGTTTCTGAACAACTGCAGAAACTTTCGGGCAGTCATCTCAAACTGCTGTAGTAAGGCCTTTTTCAACATGTCGTAATCATGTTGATTCGGTCCCAGCTTTGTGTACACGTCATAAGCATTGCCTTTCAGTGACGTTGAAAGTTTGAGCGCCCAGCGGGTACTCTCTAACCCATAAAGATTCGCGAGTCTCTCGAATTTTTCTAGGTAGCTGTCAATTTTTTCGTTAGGGCTAGGAAAAGATTCTAAAGAAAACGACATAGCAGTTAATTGGGCAGATTGAGTACTGGAGAGGTCCATTGATTGAGACTGGGGCGAAGACGGCTCTCCGTTAGTCGAAGTAGAGGCGCCCCGACTCTCTAGAGCCTTAAGCGCCAGTTGATGCTGTCTTTCCTTGTCTCTCTCTCTCTCTCTGCGAGTTTCCATCTCTGCTTCAATTTTCTTCTGTTCCAAAAGACGTTCTTCCGCTTCTTTCTTATCTGCCCTCTCCTGGGCTTCTCTCCTCTCTGTTCTTTCTTTCTCTTCCTTCCTCTCAGCTTCTGCTCTCTGTTGCTCCGCCTTCCTCTCAGCTTCCTCTCTGTTGCTCTCAGCTTCGGCTCTCTGTTGCTCCGCGTCATATATTTCCAATTCCTGGTTAATAAACGCGTTTGCAGCTTCTGCATCTAATCCTGCCTCTTTCGCTTCCAGCCTCAAGATGGACCTCATCTTTATCCTCTCTGCCATTGTTAAAGAATAAGATGAAGTATGCCTAGAGAACTAGTAAGAAGCAACGCGAAAGGGAGGAACTCTGAACCGCTACGAGAAAAAAAACACAAGTACAAATTTACCTGTGTTACCTCCTACCTGTACTGTGCAAACTTATCGCTGCTATTATCTGGCAATTAAGGCTCTAAACGCAAGCGACTATGCCACTAAATGGTAAGTTACACTGGAAAAGAATCTACTTTTACTAACAGTAGAGAAAAATTTATATTAAAACAATTTAAAAGGAAAAAAAAAATTTCCCCCTAAATTTTAATCTCTGACAACAAACTCCGTCCCTGAAGTCAATTATTGAGATGAGACGTTGTTACCTTAATTTTTAAAAATCAGAACAATCCGTCTTTCGCTAA
Source organism: Oreohelix idahoensis (assembly GCA_024509875.1). NCBI lineage: Eukaryota > Metazoa > Mollusca > Gastropoda > Stylommatophora > Oreohelicidae > Oreohelix > Oreohelix idahoensis. The sequence goes on from JAMPIV010016124.1 coordinate 68,407, forward strand.
GCTCAACTCTTTTTGACTTCAAAAACCTTTGTGACTGTAAAACAATCACGCAATCCCAGCAACTCTTATAAAGAAAGAAATTGAATTATCTCCGCCAGAGGATAATTATAATAGCAAATATATTTGTTTATCTGTACTTTCTACTGCTGTGGAGAGAAAACAACCTGTAAATATGCTGTGTGGACAACCCAAATACTTAAAGAACGTTTGTCTAGGGGTGTAATTATTTATTTATTTCCCTAATTCACAAAGACAAATCATTCACACTCTACCTAGTTAGACCCAAACTAAATCAGACTCAAAATATCTTTATCCCGGCTATGCGATTGCCTCAAATGTAGCTCAAGATCCCAGAACCAGCCCACAAATATGTGTGCATCAAATGTATCTCAAAATTATCCCGGCGAGCCGGCCAAATTTATTTTGAGAGAAAAGAGTCTTAGAAATAGTGGTCCGGTTTAGAGTGAAAAATGATGATGGAAAGCTCAGTGATAGAAAATGTAGAGATTAAATAGTTGCTTCACAGCGTGCTGGAGGAGAGTAAAGACAGACTTATTTACGACAAATCGTTTCTCTCAATCTTCTCTTTCACTCTCCTGGTCAAACAATTATTTGCCAGTTTTCCAGACCCGCATCTGCGCGCACACCGATTTGGTGTTTTTTTCACACACACAGGCGACGTTGATACAAACTATATTAAACGAATAGGGGAAAAGTTGGGCTTTGGGTATATCCAACACACAGAACTAAATGAGTTTATGTGATTTTATTCACTTTAAACATCAATCACTAAAAATATCAGATATTACATAAATTATCATAAGTACACAAATGCAAATAACAAGTTTGGAAGGGGTGAAGAAGATTGGTATCGACTAAGCCCTTCCCGCTTATTAGACAAAGATAAACCCAGTCCAAAGATAGATAATATCAGGAACATAGGTACGTTAACCTAACAGTGAAGTTAATTACTCTGAAAGAGGTGTTACAAAATTAGGTATAGGTGATAGAAAAAAACCTGTTCTTCCCAGCTGTTCTTCCCTTTACTAAGCAAATGGAAAGGAGGTGGTTTTAAACAGAGTTAACAAATTATCAACTATCCCACTTAAAGGAACAATGTAGGGTATACAGAAAAGATATATCTTACCAGGTAAGCAAGTTAACAAAATGGTCACACAAAAGAATTAATTTCCTGTCATTCATACACGCGCTAGCAAAGGCCTTCACTCATCTTGCTCTCACTTACCGATTGTGAAAAAATCTTGCACTCCATAGAATAACACAACAGCAGTTACACCTCAAACTAAATGTATGAGTGTTTGTTCAAGTTCTAGCCCCAGATTAGCGGGTAGGCGGTCAGCACATAAAAGGATCCCGTAATCGCTGGAAAATGAATCTGTAGTTGTGTCTCTTTTCTTAATAACAGTTTCTATGGGAGGGCACGGTCTCTGATACCGGGGTGAGGATGGTGGGGTCTATTTGACTATGCCGCTGATAATAAAATTCTTACGCGTGCTGGTACACTTTATCCGTGAGGTATGGTTTAAGTCCAGTGAGAAAACTAGTCACATCACTGTTCAGGAAATTATGAATTATCTCTCTGTGTCAGTAAACTAACAAAGCTCGGGCCAGTGTTCTTCTTCCCGTTACGACTTAAGTTGTTTGATGGTGCGTTAAATTTGTCTTTGGGTGTGCTTTCTTTGCTATAAGTTAGATAGCGGAATTCCAAACATAGAATCGCCTCAAAGATTAAAAATTTACACAGTCTCAACAAGTTCTGCGTCAGGGGAACTCTACACACTGTTTATGCTTTGCCTTGCTTAGATTGATTTCTTTATTGCTTTCTTAATGCTGGGATCGCAGGTTACGATCACTCTGTGAGAAAGAAAACAAAAGACATGTAACATACCGAAAAATCAAGCGCGATAAATTCCCCGTTAAGCCTATAATACACTCGAGTATTTAATTATGTATTAATAAACACTGCGCGAATTCTAGTGGTTAAAACACACATCTATAAAACTAGGACTTAACTGAATTTATTAATTATAAATTCCTTCGCGACTTTAAAAGTTAATTTAAGCATCTATTATCTTTTGAAATAATATAATAGATAGATCATTATATTTACCACTGGAACTATTGAGATGGTTTAATTTAATAGATTTAAATTAACACAAAATCCATTGAAATAGAATGACTGAACTAGACCACTGATCACTTTACACAATATATATATTACCGCTTTGCACAGAATAGAAATCACTGCAAATATATATATAAAATCCAGGGGAAAATCTATAACAAGATTTCAATAAAGCTAGTGCTTCTGTAAAGGTCTGGCCAGCGAGTGATAACGTGTCTAGTTCTTCATGGTCTATTTAGCTAAAATGGAATGTAAGTTGAGTGGGACATGATAAACTTGACAGCTTATTTGATCTCACGAACTTTTGGGGATCTGACCGCCAAATCAAGAGAAGAAGCCGCCCCCTGGTCTTCGTATCCGCTCGCTGCTGCCCGTTTGACTTTCCCCCTTTCGCTCGGTTCCTCGATTGACACCGAGACGCGAAAATAGCGGCAAGCAACTGCGTCTCGTATCAGGGACCACTACTGTCTTTGATAGCGCCGATAGTCTCCCCTAAAATCCCTCAGTTCGTCTCTTTGATCTCGTGCCGCCTACTAAATGAGTCCCGGTCGTTCGCTCTGGCGAAACGAAAGGTTACAACAAATGTTCAGGGGTTCTAATGTTATGAAAAGCTAAAGGTCCCTTTAAATCATCCATCATATCAGGGAAAATTCACTTGTCAAACTAGACGTACGTCACAGTTGGTAAGAAAACGAAGATGGCTGTATACCGCTCCACCTATGTCCCAGTATTGACATATGGATGCGAGTCGTGGGCAATGACTACAACCCACAAAAGCCAGATCCAAACCTCAGAAATTAGGTATCTGAGGAAAGTGGTTGAAGTAACAAGAAGAGACATGGTCCGCAACCAGACGATCCGTCAAGGCCTAAAATCCCATCCGCTGCAGACCCAAAAAGAACAGTCCCAACTAAGATGGTTTGGCCATGTCTGCAGAATGGGAGAAGATCGGCTACCACGACAAGCATGGGAAACAAAGAGCCAGGGATCCAGACCTCCAGGACGTCCCAGAGTCCGCTGGGAGGACAACATTAGACAATCTTTGAAGGACCGAGGACTAGAATGGAACCAGGCCAGGAAGAAGACAGCTGATAGAATGGTCTGGCGCTCTCTCTTCCAAACCTCTACACCTCACGGTAGAAGGGGAACGACTAAGTAAGTAAGTAGTTACTGTTTTGTTATTGTGTTGGTTTGCTTTGTGTATGCTGTTTTAAATAAGGCTACAGAGAGGTTCTGACGCATCTTTCCACTAGGAGTTTTTCAAATTGTATTTTCCTTTCATAATTTTTCTTTACTTCTGTTTTACTGATTCTTCTTCCATAAACGTTCTTTTCTGTTGCAGAAATGTTTATGGAAAGTGATCTACCTTAACAGTGAATATTCTGCATTCATGTACAGGCAAGTCTTCACCTTACGACAGGTTTCTGTTTGAATGACTCAGTTGTAAGTCGAAGATGTCGTCATTCGGAAATCACTATAAACTATATGAGTCGTAAGAATATGTTAACAATTAACATGTATGAACGATAACATAAATATGTATGTCTGTTTTGTTATATGTTTAAACAAATTGCACTGTTTGTTTATAGTGAATAAATACAAAGTCCTGGTCATGCAGGTGTAAGCGGCAATGAGAGATATGACAGACTAGCTTCCAGAGCACACACAGGTGAGTACCACTGGTTATGGATAATAGAGTGACACTTGGGGATCGGAGTGGTTAAGAGGTATGGCGTCCGCCTCGAGTTCTAGAGGTACCAGGTTCGATTCCCAGTTGAGGGAATATTATTTATGTAAATTTTTTTTAAGAACCAGTGGTCCTAATGATGTCATACTACCCCCCTGGTCTCCTGGGTAGTGAGATCGGATGCCAAGCCTTCTCGGATAAGGGTGAAAAAATAGGAGGTGTTGCGTACATATTTTTTATATGTCGCACAGATTACAGTTGATACGATTACAAATGAAAATGTAACTATCTGTTTGATAAAAGGATATTTATTTATGAACTTACAACTTTTAAGAAAGGGGAATAACTCAGAATAGTAAATGTGTATTTTATTCTTTGAGTGATCGGTTCCAGTTTTGTTTCCGTGGATTGAACAAGCGGAGGAATCTAGATTTTATATTATAGCTGGAAACAGATTGTTCTCGCTTAAGGTTTTGCAGGAATATTGAAAGTCCGAATCTAGGTTTACTGTTTGTCTGTTTGAGACGATTCCGTCTTATATCATGTTATCTTTGTGTGTCTGGGCTGGATTATTTGTTCTTACACTCTGAGCGGATGAAGATAAGAGAGTGTGTTCTTCGGTTATGGAGTCTGGCGGGACGCCAATGTCGGGCGGTCCAAAGTTTTGTGATCTCAAGTTATCATGGGGAAGAAGATTGTGTCTTCTAGGACTGCTTTAGTCTATGTGTTCCCCATTATTGTTTCTATTACGCCAGAAAAGTGTTTTTGTGCTTGCTATTGATTCTTGGCCAAGGTAAACGTACTTTTACTGACTTCGTTCCTAGGCTTACGATGGGTTATGTTTAGGCCTACATGAATCTACTTATGTTCAGATGTCAGAACGACATATCGTTTAGCAGCACTAAGAATGTTTCTACACAGCAATTATGAGGACAGATAATGCTGATATTGGTGGAAACTTTGATATCCTTATGAAGTGAATCTTTCTAGAAGTTTTGTCATCTCACCGTTGTGTGAGCGATGTTAAGGACCAAGGAAGCCATCTTGGAATCCGAATTATTGTCAATCATTCATCAGAGAACAGGGTTGTCCCTTACTACCCGATAATGATCCAGAGATCACAGTTATGAAAGAAAGATCTATTATGGGAGATTTAGCATTTACTCCGAAGATATGTGCTGAATGCTATTTGAAAGAATCTACGCTAGAGTACAAGCTACACTCATGCTAAGAGAGATTCTGTACAAGAGTCACTATGAACATTATGTATAAACTGACGTGATCTGTCAGTACAACCTGATATATATATATATATATATATATATATATATATATATATATATATATATATATATATATATATATATATATATATATATAGATGTGGATTAACTATAGAACTCTGAATGCTTGTCTACAAATGTTCCAGTATGAGGTTATCCAGCATGTATGCTAACTTAAGATGATACACCATTGATCAACACCATGCTGTTTATGTCGTCATGTGTTCCTGTAACCATACACGTACTGTTCCAGTGTGCGTCTCATTAAATATTATAAAAAGAACACAGTAGTTCCAGTAATCCTTGACTTCTACATGTGAGAGTATGAATATATTGTTACCAAGTTGTCAACTCTTCAGAACCATTCTACCATTCGCGTACAATGTACTCTCACTTCAATGTTTACACTACCCTGTGTAGGTCGAGTTGACCTGTGTCTGTCTTCACGGTGACAGCACCTCTTTGAATACAACAGTACTACCAGCCATCATACTTTACAGTGAGGTTCTATACACCACACTCGATTCTTTACAGTGGTGTACTACAGGTGTAGTAAGAAATAACTATCTTTACAGTGGTGGGCCAGCTTCCTGGGTCAACCTGCACAGTGGACATATTTGAGAAGTCAGCTACTGAGACCAGACCATTCCTTGGGGCCTGTTACGACACACGTAAACACCAGCAATACAACTTTACAGTCGATGTCAGCGCGACCTGTCCTATCGAGGTATACAGTAACTAGGTCAGCGTTTGTTGACATTTTTTGTTGATGGACATTTGCCATAGAACAGACAGCGTTACACAGCAAGTTTGTTTGGAACAGACAGCATTACATATCAGAGTTGGAACATATATTTGACAGTGTTTGCAAAATGTACAGTGCAACTGAAGCGAGAAGTCTTACTTGTGATTCTGAGGAACTGTAAACAGTGGATTCTCCTGCACTGCCATAGTTTGTGTTGAACTTTTATGATTTAGGCCAGATTTGATTATTTAATAAAGTACCATAGTACTGTAGCATTATTGCGTATAACTGTGCCTTCTTCGCAACACATTCTATCTGCAACACATTACATTACATTACATTATATTATAAATATTTATGCTATATGTACATTTATGTTTACATGTTTATATGTGATATTTGTTTGTATTCTGCGGGTTGTTGTTTCGGTTGGGCGGAGTCTCCCTTAGATCATACCACGTGATAGAGGTCGTCTATTGTGAGCGTTTTCTATAGGGTGAGCAAATTTCCGATACTGGAATTTGCAAAGCGACTGCTGTTGCTATTTTTTTTTTGGTTAGTTGTGACGATATGGTCAGTGTTGTTTTCGGAAGTTTCTTCACATTCTTTAGTTTTGTTTTGATTTGTTTGTAATTTGTTGGTCTACCCTTTGCTATCTTTCAGTTTCATACAACATTTATATTTATATACTGTGGCGTTATTTGTATTTGTTATCCTCTTGCGGTTTATTTTTTATTGTTTTTTCCATTTGATTTATTTGATTTCCGCAAATGTTTTCATGTTGTCTTGTATAATTGTTTTTTATGTTCTTGATCGACATACACTATTTAAAATATAGTTGATCATATGGATTTATGTGAAAGAATCAACTGATGATTAATGTTGATTAGATAAGACACTATTTCTTGTGCATTGCACTTATGTTATAGAGTGTTGCAGCAATTTATAATTGTTATTTTTCAAAGAAATATACAAGACCTTGATAAGGCTTGTCTCACACAGACATTGTGATTGTGTGCTGATTAATACAGTGATTAAGAACTTTTTGCTATATTACCTTGAAATATATTTTATTATTATTGTTTCAAGTGAGTAGTATCATTGTCAGACATCATGTCTACATTAGAATACTTTATTGCACAAGGGAGATCCCTTGATAAGACTGGTACAGACTTAGAACAATGGGCAGTTGCTCAATATGACAAAGCATTAGCTGCTGAAGAGAGAAAAGCTGCTGCAGAAGAGAGAAAAGCTCTGGCTGAAGAGAAAAGATTAGAAAGAGAATTTGAACAAAAGAAATTGCAGATACAGACTGAGGAAAAAAGATTCCAGATGGAAATGGAAAAAGAAAAAAGAAAAGATGAAGCTGCTGCGGCTGCTGAAGAGAAAAAAGCAATGAGAGAACATGAACACCAAAAAGAACTTTTAGCATTTGAGTTAGAAAAGTTAAAATTAACAAACATAAGTAATGTTAATCAAGCATCTGGTGGTAATGGTAAACCCTTTACTTACAAGGTCAAGGTACCAGCGTTCAATCCTTCCAGTGATGACATAACATTCTGGTTAAATAGATTTGAACGCTCTTGTCGAGCCCATAATGTGGACAAATCACAATATGCTAACCAGTTGTCAGAAAATTTGAAAGGTGATTCTCTGACTAGTTTAAGTTTGGTTGAAGAGGCTGACAAGGATAATTATGATGTTATTAGGGCAGCCTTATTAAAGAAGTACCAGTTGTCTGAGGAAGGTTACCGGAATTTGTTTAAGACAATGGTTCCTGAGGCAGGTGTAGAATTCTCAGAATTCATTGCAAGGACACGTCTTACATTTGATCGTTGGATTGAGTTGTCCAAAACAGAAAAGACATATGAAGCCCTTATGGACTTGATACTCAGAGATAAGATTATGTCAAGTATAAATAAACCATTCCTTGAATTCTTACATGAGCGTAAACCCAAGACACTAAAAGAAATGGAACAGTATTGTACCCAATACGTCACTGCACATCCAGACGTAGCTATTAGCAATACTAAGGTTAGGGAAGGTATGCCAGTTGCTTCAGCAACACCATACAACCCTAATCACTCACGCAGATTCCAAGAACCTCAAAATAGGTTTAATAAAAAAGGTAGCCATAACGGTTATCAGAACCAAGGTAACCAATCATTTCAGGGTTCTTCTTCGAATACCTGGAGACGAGCCGACAGCCCTCGATTCAGAGGTGGTCATAATTATAGAAACTTTCGCAAAGGAAGTCATTATAGAAATTATCCAAGTTTTCCCTCATGGAGACAACAAGATCATAATTACAGAGATACTCATTATAATGAATATGATAATAGTAACCAAAGGAACTATGACTCAAACCCAAGTAGGGGTTATAACAGTGGAAACAAGGATAATTACAGAGGCAATAATAACAGAGGTAGAGCACAATACAAAAAACATAAATCTCATTACCAGGCGAACTCTGCTCAGCAAGAGTCCCACGAATCCTATAAACAAAATAAAGATAATGATGACTCTAATAATATGGCATGTGCCGCTTTTGATTTTGGGAGAGCATCTCAGTGCCCCCAATGCAAAACATTATTTGAGCCAACCACAGTGTCTACTTTAAGCTGTGGCCATCCTCTTCCCGCTCTTCCTGCGTCAATCGCGCATGATGGAAGAGGTTCTCTAGTCTTACACAAAGGTTTAGTAAATGACAATCCAGTCTCAGTACTTTTTGATTCTGGATGCACAACAATTGGTGTTAGGCAGTCACTAATAGATCCTTCTCATGCTACAGGCAAAGTAGTCAAATGCGTAACATTTGGCGGCACCATAGAGAAATACTCTACCGCTATCATTAGGATTGCTACTCCTTTCTTCACAGGAGATGTACACGCATGTCTTTTGCCGAATCCGATCGCTGATCTTATCATCGGTCGCATTCACGGAGTAAAAGAATGCACTTCGCAACAAATTTCCGTTTGGGAAAAGCAAAATATGCAAACTGCTAATGTTGTAGTCACTAGAGCTCAAGCTCTCAATATGCCTGAAACTTCATCTACTGAAGATATTGAAGTGCATAACCAAGATGATCCCTTGGTAATTTCTCGTGACTCGTTTATAAAACAACAAGAAGAGGATCCGACTCTTAAGAAATTCTTCACTCTTGTAACGAAAGGTGATCCGAATAGAGATACCAAGCGTAAATCTTGGATTACAATGAAGAATGGTGTACTTGTACGTATGGTGCAAGACTCCACTAATTCAAGTCATTCTCAGATTCTTGTACCCAAGAAGTTGAGAGTTAAAATTTTACAACATGCACACGACTCTCAGTGTGCTGGACACATGGGTTTTTCCCGTACAAAGTCAAGAGTTCTTGCGGCTTTCTTTTGGCCTTTCGTGAATAAGGACATACGGATCTATTGTCGATCTTGTAAAGTATGTCAAGAAGTCAAATCCAAAGGTCCTCGTCATGCTGCGCCCATTCAGGCTGCAGACATTCCTATTCGACCATTTCAGAAAATGGCGATAGACATCATTGGTCCATTTAAGATCAAATCTGCTAGAGGACATCAATTTATCTTAACGTGTGTGGACATGTGCACACGTTGGCCAGAGGCTATCCCTCTGAAGAGCATTACTACTGCTGACATTGCAGATGCTCTTTGGCTTATATTTTCTCGCCTGGGATTCCCCGGAGAAATATTATCAGATCATGGCACCCAACTAATATCGGATACCATGTCTCAAGTAATGTCTACTCTACAGATAGAGAGATCTTTGAGTAGCATCTATCATCCTATGTCCAATGGGATGGTAGAACGGCTAAATAGAACACTTAAGAACTTATTAGGAAAGATAACTGAGGATCATCCTCAAGATTGGGACAGGGTTCTACCCGCGGCCCTCTTCGCTTACAGGGAGGTCCCCAATGAACATACAGGATTTTCTCCTTTTGAACTTGTCTTTGGCGCGCGACCGCGCGGCCCTATGTCTTTGCTTCATGATCTCATAACAGCGGACAATATTGACGATGACACAAAATCCTCTTACGAATATGTCATCACGCTGAGAGAAAAAATTATCGAAGCATGCAAATTAGCAACGTCCTCTTCTGAATTTGCTAAACAGAAGGCAAGGCAATTTGCTAATAAGAAAAGAACTTTACGACAACTTTGTCCTGGTGACAAAGCATTTGTTTTGCTACCTTGTAGGGAAAATAGACTCCTTATTTCTTGGAAAGGTCCGTACGATATAATATCGAAAATTTCAGATGTTGACTATATTGTCGATATTAACGGGAAGCATAAAACCTTCCACATCAATATGCTTACGGAATTCCATGAACGTCCTGACTATTTACAGCCTATTTTCCAGGCAACGGACGATTCTCCAGTTCAACATGGTCAGTACTCATCACTGTCCGTTATACAGGATGAGGAAACAAGTTTTTCGGATGTTAATCTTCCGCTTCCAATGATCCCACTTCATTCTAGTGAATCATGGAAAGACGTTACTGTTTCTCCTGATTTGTCTCTAGGAGAACAGCGACAGGTTTCGGCTATGTTACAAACATTTCAGGATGTCCTCACTGACATCCCTGGGCAAACTCATGTCATTGAGCATGACATTATTCTAACTGAACATACTCCTATTAGGGTTAGACCTTACCCTATCCCTATACATTTTCAAGCACAGGTTGAAAAGGAGTTAGATGAAATGATAGATTTACAAATAATCGAACCATCCACTTCTGCTTATTCTTCGCCGATGGTTATTGTTCGAAAAAAAGACAATAACATACGTCTTTGCGTTGACTATCGCAAATTGAATCAAGTGACAAAGTTTGATGCTGAACCTATGCCTTTACTAGAAGAGCTACTTACTCGACTTTCTAAATCTCATTTTTTCACTAAACTTGATTTGTCTAAAGGATATTGGCAAGTTCCATTATCCGAACGCGCCAAACCTCTTACCGCTTTTTCTACTCCTAGAGGCCTTTTCCAATGGAATTTTATGCCTTTCGGCCTTATGAACGCACCAGCTACATTCGTACGCATGATGCGTCGAATCCTATCGTATCGGTCAGATGTCATTGCTTATCTAGACGACATCTGTCTTTTCAGCGATACTTGGGAAGATCACTATTCAGGGTTAGTTGAATTGTTATCAACTCTACGCGAGCATAACCTGACAGCAAAACCATCGAAAGCTTGCATTGGTTTTAGCGAAATTGCTTTCCTAGGCCATCGAGTAGGTCATGGTTTCCTGAAGACAGAGGACCATAATATCACTAAAATACTTAACATCTCTATCCCTAAGACTAAAAAGCAAGTGCGAAGTCTTTTAGGTCTCATACAATTTTATGGACGATTCATTCCGAATCTGTCCTCTATCATGGCACCTCTTTCGACACTACTAAAGAAAGGGTCGCCTAATATGGTTCACTGGTCTCAGGAATGCCAATTATCACTAGATAAGATCAAAACTATGTTTTCAACACCACCTATTTTAGTGTTACCTACTACAGATAAGACATTTGTTCTTCGTAGTGACGCTTCATCCACTGGGATTGGAGCGGCACTAATGCAAGAGTACTCTGGAACTCTGCATCCTGTAATGTACATATCCAGAAAACTTAATGCTGCAGAAAGGAATTACTCGGTTTTAGACCGGGAATTATTGGCGATGGTTTGGTCAATTCTCAAACTTCAAAGATTCCTTCTTGGTGCACATTTCATAGTGGAAACTGACCAGAAAGCTCTTACTGCTATCCAAAGTAAGAACTTGAAGAGCTCGAGATCAACTCGATACGCGATCGCTCTTCAACCTTTTCATTTTTCGGTACGAGCTATCCGTGGTTCAGAAAATGTGATGGCGGACATTCTGTCGAGATGCCCACATGATGCCACTTAACTGTTAAATATTGGACTTTCCTAACATGTATAACTTTACATCAGTTATTCTTTTTCTTCTATATCAAAATGTGTACACATTTGTAATATATGATTTGGTGATTGTATAAATACTTAGCGGTTCACTTATTTTGATTCACTGCTAATTCTTTGATGATGTTTCTTTTGCCAATCGTGAACTTATGATACCTAATATGAAATGATTATTGAAATTATTGTATACATTGTGTCATTGCCAATATGGTAGTAGGCATTGGTGGCAACTCCCTGGAAATGTTTACACTTAGAGAAATACTTTCTCTAAGTTGTTGAGATATATATTCTCATTCTTTGCCTTAATCTGGCTTTATAAATTCTTGATACTTCTCATCTGCGCATCATATGTGCGTTGGGGGGGGCGGGGGGCGGGGGGGGCCTATTTTATGTGGCTCTCAGAGAGAGAAAAAAAAAATTCATTTTTTTTTTCCCGGGGGTTGCGGTAGTCTGTTGCGTACATATTTTTTATATGTCGCACAGATTACAGTTGATACGATTACAAATGAAAATGTAACTATCTGTTTGATAAAAGGATATTTATTTATGAACTTACAACTTTTAAGAAAGGGGAATAACTCAGAGTAGTAAATGTGTATTTTATTCTTTGAGTGATCGGTTCCTGTTTTGTTTCCGTGGATTGAACAAGCGGAGGAATCTAGATTTTATATTATAGCTGGAAACAGATTGTTCTCGCTTAAGGTTTTGCAGGAATATTGAAAGTCCGAATCTAGGTTTACTGTTTGTCTGTTTGAGACGATTCCGTCTTATATCATGTTATCTTTGTGTGTCTGGGCTGGATTATTTGTTCTTACACTCTGAGCGGATGAAGATAAGAGAGTGTGTTCTTCGGTTATGGAGTCTGGCGGGACGCCAATGTCGGGCGGTCCAAAGTTTTGTGATCTCAAGTTATCATGGGGAAGAAGATTGTGTCTTCTAGGACTGCTTTAGTCTATGTGTTCCCCAGTATTGTTTCTATTACGCCAGAAAAGTGTTTTTGTGCTTGCTATTGATTCTTGGGCAAGGTAAACGTACTTTTACTGACTTCGTTCCTAGGCTTACGATGGGTTATGTTTAGGCCTACATGAATCTACTTATGTTCAGATGTCAGAACGACATATCGTTTAGCAGCACTAAGAATGTTTCTACACAGCAATTATGAGGACAGATAATGCTGATATTGGTGGAAACTTTGATATCCTTATGAAGTGAATCTTTCTAGAAGTTTTGTCATCTCACCGTTGTGTGAGCGATGTTAAGGACCAAGGAAGCCATCTTGGAATCCGAATTATTGTCAATCATTCATCAGAGAACAGGGTTGTCCCTTACTACCCGATAATGATCCAGAGATCACAGTTATGAAAGAAAGATCTATTATGGGAGATTTAGCATTTACTCCGAAGATATGTGCTGAATGCTATTTGAAAGAATCTACGCTAGAGTACAAGCTACACTCATGCTAAGAGAGATTCTGTACAAGAGTCACTATGAACATTATGTATAAACTGACGTGATCTGTCAGTAGAATCTGATATATATATACATATAGATGTGGATTAACTATAGAACTCTGAATGCTTGTCTACAAATGTTCCAGTATGAGGTTATCCAGCATGTATGCTAACTTAAGATGATACACCATTGATCAACACCATGCTGTTTATGTCGTCATGTGTTCCTGTAACCATACACGTACTGTTCCAGTGTGCGTCTCCTTAAATATTATAAAAAGAACACAGTAGTTCCAGTAATCCTTGACTTCTACATGTGAGAGTATGAATATATTGTTACCAAGTTGTCAACTCTTCAGAACCATTCTACCATTCGCGTACAATGTACTCTCACTTCAATGTTTACACTACCCTGTGTAGGTCGAGTTGACCTGTGTCTGTCTTCACGGTGACAGCACCTCTTTGAATACAACAGTACTACCTTACATCCTTAACTTCCACCTGTGATTGGAGTGAGTTAGCTGTGAACAGTCTGACACCATTCTTTACAGGAGGTCACGTGAGCAAGTTGCGGACGTTAAAAATCCCAAGGCAGTTGGAAATCGTAAAGAGTAGGCCATAAGACCGCTGCTCTGGCAACATTTAAAAATTAGAAACCTACCTACCACAAAAATATTTATAGAATGTGTGATTCCTATATACATATATTTGAGATTCTCTATAGTGCCACGGAGTTCGTGCACTGTGCTGAGATCTTCCTTGTGGGATATAAGGGAGGAGATCGGGGCACTGATGAAGTTGTCCGTGTGCAATGAAGATATTCCTTAAAACCAAACCAAACCAGACCAGACCAAACCAGACCAGACCAGACCAGACCAAACCAGACCAAACCAAACCAGACCAGACCAGAGTGATACTGAGGACTATTAATGATCACCTGTTAAAACAACTCTGCAATAGATAAATCAGCAAGGCTAAGACTGGCTGGAATTTGGTATCAAACGTACGACTATTAGGGATGGACGTTTGAGAATATGCATTTGTCGTGTATACAACCAGCCCGCTACAGGAACAGTTAGCATTCAAATCTTCGACATTTGCTGACGGAGATTAAGATTAACAGTAACAATACAATGAACACATTATAACATAAAATTACTTTACTGTAAAGTCTTATAGTCTGCAAGTAATGGAACGTAAGTGTACAGTAATTCTAGGATGACTGTCCTAAGTACGTGTGGTCGTAAGTCGAGAACAATTTGTATAGTTTTGTTGACTGTCGTTCCTTGTGTCATCTAATTTTTTTGTTTTTAAACTTCTTTGTTTTGTTCTTGCTTTGTGTACTTGAGTTATAATTTGATTTTATGTTTCCAACTTCTGTAGTATTTCTTAATATCTTTTTCGTCTTTTAAGTTCAGCTAGTCTGTTAACATCTTGTGTTATTTTTGCGAAATCGGGCAAAATTGTTTTAGCTTTTTGTAATTGCAATAGTTTATTACCTTACGATGTTTCTTTTTTCATCATGTTTTATTTGCATATTTTTCTACAATTATTTTAGTTTTGAGTCTGTCTCGTCTTTACCTGCTGGTGGTTTTGCTATTCAGCTTGAAGTATTGCTTTATTCTGCTCTGTTGTATTTTCGTTTTGGATTTTGTCGCCTAATGTTTTAATTTCTTTGATTCGCTTCATCTCCGTACCAAAATTTTACACAGCAATGAATTATCATTCCATTTGCTACATGTAATAATGAATAGACGTTGCGAATGTACGTTTAACTTAAGATTATAGTGGAAAAGACATTTGCCATTACAGAGATAAGGAAACTGCTTAGATTTAATCAAACAAACTGGATTAAAAAAAAAAAAAACAGGAGCTAAGGCTGCAAAAAGGTGCCGTCTCATTCAAGAGTCGGTTCCATTATCGTAGGCGAATATGCCTCTCCATTACTTCTGGTTCTAGTTATATCTGTTTATTCTGTTGTTGACTTTTTCATATCACTTAAGTCAGTATATTCAACATCGTTTTTCTCTGTTGTCTGATGTCTTGTTTTCCACAAGAGGTTTTGGTATGTTACCATAATGTTTTCTAACGTGCATGAAATATAACTCAATTTTTTTTTAAGCCAGTGAGACGATACTATGCTGAAAGCGAGGAAGAAAGAGCAAACATAAATACAAAAATGCTCCCATTACCTTTTGTCGTAGGGAAGGTTAATTGTTTTATCTGGCTCGCCTGAGTAGAGTGGGTGTCGACAGGTACGGGAGAAGGTAAATAAATTAGATTTATCACAGGTGGTAGATTGAAGGAAAGATATGTCTCTAGAGTGATTAGGTTGTCTCCTCCAGCCTATCCGTACGACTGTACTTTGTTGCAAGACAATTTTTACCTCCCTATCTAGAATAAATTTTTTTCTCTACACACACACACAAACACAGAGCTATGTTACAATAAGACACACAGACGTGAAAAACATATGGATAAATGGGTATGGATCTGACCAACTGTGACATAAAAATTGAGCACCCTGATCGATCCACTTTATTCTCATCGGCATCCCTCATTCTTTTTCAAATTAATCGCTCAAACGTGGTTTCCCACAGGCTTCCTAATTAACATGCAAGTAAGTTAAGTGTAAGCCATGCCTCTCTCGCTATGCTGTCTTACTCGTAGTTTCAGCCACGCCTACCTGTCTTCGTTCACGCGCTATTCAAGCAGATATTAAGATCATAACTGAGATTCCTTCAAAAGAGGGCGTAGGCCGGCTGTCAATTCATTACACGCCCGCCATTTCGTCGAGATCTGAGAAACGTTTGGTGCTGATTAACACCAGGTAACAGAAATGACCGAGAACCCTGTACACGGGGAAGAAATCTCGATGTCGTCGGCAAAAGGTGTGTAAAAATCCTTTCATTCAGAAATCGACCGCAGATTTTTAAAATAAACGGGCAGAGGCGATAAATCTCGCATGTAGCAAACGAATTTTACCCATTTAATATATATACCCATCTCTTGAAAATTTATTTATCAGTCTGCCTCAGGAATTGTTGATATATTCTAGCTCGACATCTTTGAGATTTTTTAAATAGAGAATTACTTAGATTCGTGGGAGTTCATTTTCCTGTGTTGAGGTAAATATATATATATATATATATATATATATATATATATATATATATATATATATATATATATATATATATATATATATATATATATATATATATATATATATAGTAGAACTTTGAGTGACTTAATCTTTACAGTTCTTCATTATATTTCACTGGGATTTTGTGTTAAGTTGAATAACGTATTAAATAAACTTATAGCTAAATTTTCTCCAGCCGTAAACGTAATTTAATTTCTTGTCATTGACCAGTAAGAGAGGTTAAATAGTTATAAGACGCTAGGCGATTCATAATAGTCGAGATAACATTTATTTCTATTTTCATCATGTATAAATTTTAAGTGAATAGTGTTCGTATCTAGTGTTAAAAGCGATGAGAATAGCTAGACACTTGGGGGTTTTTAATTTAATTTAATAACGCGTGTGTTAAGATATGATTGTAGTATGATTACATGTTTATCTATTTTTTACATATAGGCTGGTCATACCCTACGATCCAGCGGTTTTATGGTCTTATGTCTTATGTCATTACGGTCTTATGTTCCTTAACATCCAGACATTGTTTGTGAAAATACGATTTTTGTGTGACCCTGTGAGGTCCACCTTCTCCATCCATGAGAGGGGTTAAATAACCAGAACACTACAATTTAAAAATTAAATGGTAACTGGAACGGGACTATACCAGAAGATTTTTCCATCTAGATACATATACATATTACTGACCTGATGTGGCAGAACTTAAAGCACTATTTTTTCTAAATCCTTTGACAGTACAGTTTTCTTATATCGGAATTATACTCGAGAGAATTCACGGGTCATACTCGGCTATTTCCCTCCGATGACAGCCTAAGAGTAACATTCTGTTTTTCCACAGTTCATTACGACAGAGAGAGTCACAGCCATTGGAGGCTAGACCACACCGGAAAAATCTCTTAACTTATAAAGTTCCCGGACAGTACCACCACATTGAAAAAACGTATTCCAAACCAATACCTGCAGTAAGAAGAGGAATATCTAGGAAAAATAATCAACGCATCAATTCAGCGACTCCCGGAAAATAGCAGTCAGCATAACTGGAGAGTCTGGGGCTGAAGTTGACAAACAATATGACTCTCAATAAGTCTAAATACCTGTTTGATTAATTCCATGGAATGTATGCAGCGTCGACAGTTGGGTAAGCAAATCTGAAAGTGGGCCACCGTATGCGTGTAGTGAGTGAACGGAACGAAAGAACTTATTTCTTAAGTTACTACTAATACACCATCTTCTTTTATTTTATCTCTCACTAATCTGAGTGTTCACGGGATAGGTTAAATTAAGGACTTATTCTTTACCCGTCCGGACTAATCCCTACTCCCATTGTTAATTATTTTGATCTTTTGGGTAAATTACATCTGTTGGGATCTTTCCTAGTTTCCCTATACAAGATGGAGGGCCTATTAGATTTATATTTTCTTTTCTCTTATGAAACTAAAATTTTTTGATGTAATGCTTTTCTTTATGTTGTAATATTTCTAGCGAAAATTAACTTAATAAACCTTAAACTATAGGGTAGGTTAAAACCCCTGCCCTTATATGTGATCCATAGTTTATCTGTTTTCACGTCTGTACGTATTTCTGTCACAAAATTGTGTGCACGCGAGGGTAGTGTAATTCGAATCTGTACCAAGTGAGAAAGTGCGTCTACTTTAAATAGAGTCGTAAAAGATAGGCTGGATTAGAGCAATTACTCAATCCAAGACTGTTCTTTCTCTTACACAGTTCTCCTCGTGAAACAGGAACTATTTCTTACATCTTCCTCTCACACAGCTATTACTATCAGCTCTGCTAGTACGGGACCATCAATATCTCAGTCCTACCTTCTCAAAATTTACGACACCAACACACGAAGGTAAGTTGCTTCGTAGTTTATTATCATTAAAACTCGACAACATCAAACTATCTAAAGGAAAAGACCAAAGATTCATTTACATGCGAGATGAAATAAAACAGAAAAGGTGCACACCCCCTCCCCCCCCCCCCACCCTCCCAAAGGAGAGAAAAAAAAACCTAAAAATTTTTTAACCCAGAGGTTGAAGGTTATCACTCTGTTACAGAATGAACAATAGTGGTACTCTATGAGACCCAGTAAAATAAACAAACTGTTAGACAAATCAGATATATGGATAGTTTTCCCGCAAACAAGAAAATACTCGCACACTCTTTCAAACAGTGGCCACTCTCACACTCTTACCTAATTGCCTGGAATGGTAGGTATGTAATATCCCGTGGTAATAGAATTACTCCATGAATATATTATCTATTTTCACCTAATATTCTGTCATTCCAGTTATCGCAGATCCAAATTGGCCCCAGTCCATCCCCAGAATATAGTTAAATGAGGTGAACGTCTAATATGGTGCTTCACCTAGAAGTGTTATTACAAATAGTTAAAACTGTGAAAGTTCTAGAAGTTCATTCTTCAACGGGAAAAAAATACTTCCAGTATTGGGAAACATCTGTTTGCTAAATTAATGTTCATGTGATGATGATGGTTCTTCTATCGACAAACTCTGTGTTAAAAGCGCCGATTCTGCACAGCGTATGTATTTAGAGAGGTATACTCCCCTTGAATTACGACTGTTAGGAGTCGGAATAAAATAGGGTTCACCACTTGTCGGGATAAAATAGGGTTCATCACTTGTGGCAGGTTAAAATATAAACCTGGGTTCGGTAAGGCCAGTGTTAAAAATGTATTGTCCTTTAATACTCTCTGGCGAGTGCTCATTCACAAATGAAATTGGTGACGCACAAGCCAAGAAAGGAGAAAAAAAACAAATAAAAAAGACAAAGAAAAGACCGCTGGCCGCCCTTATGATCAGGTCTGCGAAGAATACAAGAAACATTTGAATAAAAAACTTTCTAATCCTATATTTACACACAGACGTGGACAAGACGATCTGTTCTTCACTCCGTCAGTCCTGATTAAATTTAAAAGGCACACCGGTGTTTCCTTACGTCTACAAGTTATCAGACGCCGCTGGCGCTATGTTCGGTCGGACTGAAATATTTTAATTCGCCCACCCCTGCTCGCGCCGGTGTTCAGCGTACAATGTTAATTATTATTTAATCTCTCCATACGCGCTACCTAAACAATGATCACCTGTCATTACATAGCTATAAATTTTTTTCGGCATCTGTTAGTTCGTCGTATGGTATCAAATATAATAGACACTATAATGACAAATATGCACAAATGAAATATAACGGTGTATTCTATCCTTCACTATCAGTTTACTGTCTATACGGGTGGCGTGATTTAACATTTTAATAGAATATCTGGTAAGAAATCGAAACGCGTTACTTTATTTCACTCGTTTTACTAGCGAGAAAATCTAAGTGAACAATAAATGTTAAAAGCTTTCACTTCTTAAAAACATTAGCACTATTATCCTTTACCAGAAAATTCCGAAATGAAATCTCCACGAAAACTAGTAACAAATCCACACAAGGAAATAGTTTAACGCTGAGCGCTAGATACTTCAGAATTCTGACTGACAAATAACAATTGGGTTAAGAAAACAACAGTATATATATCATTAGGATTATTTAATCTCTGAATGCGTTAATTTCGCGTTCCGGTGTTATCCAGAATTCAGAAGCTAAGCGTATCAAGATAAAAGGCTTCACGGTCGGCCTTCGTCGAGGTTTTTGACCGTCATCAAAAGACTTTCTGTACGGCTAACGGGTTCCCTTGTAGACTGCCTGATCTTAAGATCAAAGAGTCCAGGGGCTTCTAACTTCCCCTGAGTACGAAACTTCAAAAGGGTCTGTGTTTTTGTCTCTCCCACGTGCTTGCCTGTCTGAGAACTGTTATGATTGAGAGATTCTCGCGTGAGGGGACAAGGTAAACACAGCCTGATTTGCTTCCCTGTTGTGACTGACAGGTCACGCAGTTTGTAAACATACGTAAACATTTCGTTAGCTCGTGTTAATAGAAAAGAAGGTGGGATAAAATGGTACGATGCAGAAATAGACAGTTGGTATATATGCCTGTTTAGCTAGCAAATCAGAGGGCAGCTATTTGGTTGCAATAAGCTGTCAGATTATACTGTAGACTCTTTTTTCCCTTACACGTCACACCTTTCTATTAAAGTAAGGAAGAATACTAACAGTCTAAATTATGATCATTTGCAGCACCCACAAAGAAACGTGCTCACAATTACTTAAATACATAATGACGGAAACTTGAGGCCTGCGCATAATAAATAAATAAGTAAATAATTAAGTAAATATATTTAACAGCAATTTGGACAGAAAGGAAATAACCAGACAACAGAGACAAAAAACTCTAAATGATAGGCTTATCGGGAACGCAAAATTAGCTGTGCGTCTTGTCACGACATACTTTCATTGCAAGGCAATGAGGCTGTCTGGATGGTCCGTGGTTCAATTCCCGGTAAGCCTATAACTTATATGTTTTTTTTGTAACCTGGTGCCCTCCTTTATGTCCAACGAGTGCTTGATAGTTAGTTATATTTATTTTACCATTTACTAAATTATTTATTTATCGCAATTACTAATAAAATATTCCGTGTTTTCCCTTCAAGCTACAATCTTCCAGTATATCACCTGATATAAAATTATATAATATTGTTCTGGTCACACTTTACTGCAAACGTAGCATTATAAGAATTAGCAGGAACTGCCAGAGACAGAAACGCATTCATACAGTGAAAATAATTCAAAATATCCCAAACCAATTTTTTATTTGTATTTTTATTTGAAAACGAAAATAAATGGTACTGAAATATTCTGCATAATTCTCTGATCACGTACCTCAAAGCTGATAATTTTCTATGTATATTCATAACGATTTTTGGCTGTACTTCTTGTACTCAAGGAACTATGGGTTTATCAATTTGACATGCAGTGCAGCAGTATGATACATGCATTAATAGATCAAATATATATATGCCTGAAGAACATCTTATTGAGTAGGGCATGCAGAACTGAAATTAGCAAAGAAATTATAAATACTTGTTTCCCCACAGTCTCCCACTACATCTCCAGGCAGCTGGGACACAAAACGTGGTCCTAAACTCTTCTCTGCGCACGTACACACTAGATAGTAATGTCTGAAGCGTCAAAGTGGATTAAACTGGTGACAGGAGTAAGTGCCAGAGGGAGACGGGTTATTTTTGTTTCTCTCAGGATTAGAGTTTCGAGACGAGGCAGATTTCTGAACGACAGGTCGGATATTTTGCTAATAGGATTATTATGTAAGTGCAGGTATCTTATGGTAGAATTTTGTGGAAAGCTTGTGTCAGTCAACTCAGTTATTAGATTGTATCCCAGATAGACCCAAATGACGTTTGGGGGAAAGTCTAAACCTTTAATCTGTGTTATAGCGTTTGCAGTAAGCGTCATGTCATTTAAGTGACTTAAGTTTGACATTACTCGAGGAATAGCAGGTACAAAGTTGTATCCAAGGTCAAGTACAAAGACTTGAGAAGCCACAGATCCTGAATATGGGTCTGATATTCTGTTGTATGTCAAGTCAAGTTTTCCGATTTGTGATAAAAATCCCAATTCCGTTATGGCGGTTAGTTGGTTTACTTGTAAAGCCAAGGTCTTGAGCGAATCTGCAGAAGGACGTAGTTTATTGCTTAAGAGGTTAGCGTCTGATATATTATTGTTATTTAAAGTTAATGAAGAAAGTTTTGACTGAGGAAGAAATGTTATATTTGCTATTTGGTTATTTCCTAAATTTAGCTTCGCCAGTACATTAAGTCCAAAAAGTGCTTTTGGAACCACGGTTAAACTATTATTGAAAAGAGAAAGTGTTTTTAAACTATCGACCACCAAGTTCAAAGCATTGTCTGGAAGATCAGAAACAAAACAACTGTCCAAAGTGAGCTCTGTTAGACGTGAAAAGTACTGAAGCCAGGACGGACTTGCGATATAGCCTGCATTTTTAAGGTACAGGGTTTCTAGTGTTGCACCAAGGTGTTGCATAACTTCCTCATCCCAATTTAATAAAATGGTATCATGAATTGAAAGGGTCTTCAAGACGATTAAATGAATCACTGCATCTGGAATTTGGGTGAATCGAGCATTCCAGAAGACCAGCAATTTCAGAGTGTTTGAAGAACCATCAAATGCGTCTCTGTCAATAGTTGTAATTGGGTTGTCTGTAAGTGAAATTTCCGTCAGATTTGAAGGCAAGCTTCCAGCGGGTATTGTAGTTATTTGATTCATCTGTGGACAGCACGAAGTTGTTATATTCAGATAATGCAGATGTGTTGAAGGTAATACAGAAACAATAAATATTTAATACTTTATTTATATAATATAAATCCAAATAATAAACAACAGTTTACAAACATTAATACAGTGATTATTGTGCACAATAGTATTAAAATGGAATGGCATTATCAGAAATGGGAAGATGATGGAGAGAATGAGGAAAGTACGTGTAAAAAAACTGGTAATGAAAATGCATGGCAGATAAACAGCACCAACAATCTGGATGTCATCTACTGGCATTACAAGGTGGTCGTGTTTTTTTCTTCTTGAACCATTTAGATACGATAAGCAGAGGAAGATTAAATGATTAAAACACATTAAAGAAAACTGGAGAGAGGCATACAAATAAGAAAGAAGATATGGATAATCTTGAACAGATTTCCACAACAGGAAGATTTCTAGAGAACTGACTGAAGACTTATGCAGTGCAGGATCCGTAATGAAGAGGGACAATTTCTTTGTTTCAATAGCCGGTTGAATGCAGTTTAGAATCTAACTTAGATTTTGTTCAAACTCTTGGTCAGTTGTCATAGAGATATAAACTCTCCATTTTTGTGATCTATGCCTCAGGCGGTGTTCGATCTTCTTCAAGACTTTGTGAATACAATCAACGCATTATTTTCCGGCACACCTTCTTTGACTGAAATACTAGCTATTGTTACAACTTACGACAGTAATTGATTGAGCCCAGTTATTTCTCGGCAGATAATCTTATTTTTCATCTTCAAGTACCATGCATGGTGGCGTCAGTGATCATTTCTCTACAGAACTCTATATAGCAATGAAAAATTTGTTTTCTTACTTTTAATTACAGAGAGTTGTCGAATAAAATAATTTTCATTTTCTATAATCTAAGATCTGTCATTCTACTCTTTCCTTCTGATATGCATGTCTCGTCTTTAATGTGCCTGGATATTGGAATTAGTAGTTCTTTTTCAAAACTGTTCCAATGTTTCTAAACGGAGCATTCTGGAGATATTAGTCTCATCGAGATGACACATGCTTCTGTCTTGTCGCCATTTAAACTAAGGCTTTTATTTTCAATTTTCTTGTCAATGTTGTATCAATTATTTTCTTTAACTCTGTTTTCACTTTCCGCTATTAAGACTACATTATTAACATATCCCAAAGTGTGTATATCACTTCCACTAACCGACATTTTCTGGTATCTCCTCAGTGGATCTCAGATTTCTCCTGCTGATATTGAACAGATCAGGTTGCAGCACATATCCTTGCCTATTGTTCTTTTTTACCCTCTGAAACATTCTAATTTAGCTGCCAGATCTTATAACTGCTGTTTCTTTTCCAATTCGTATTCTATATTACTCTTATGTTGTTATCACCAATGTGTATGCCTTCTAATATTTTGATACTTTTCTCACCTTTGCCTTGTTGGATGCCTTAGAGAGTAAATATTGAAGCACGACCTCAAGATCTTTTATATTTGAACATGCGCTGTAATACAACAGACAGACAATGTGTCTAGGTTGACCGAGGCGCGCTTCGCCAATAACAGGCAAAATGTTAAATTAAAATAAATCACAATTATAGGTAAATGTTTACATCTATTGCACTTTTTAATAATGTTCTTATTAATACACATTCTGGTCTTTGTGCCTTTACATTCTACCATTTCACTTCTATTATTACTAACTTACGCTTTATTCTACGTCTCCATCAAATTTCTATCTAGATTTTGCCGATAACCTTACTATCCTGTCCTATGATCCTAATCAGATGCAAGGCATAATGAAAATACTTGATTAGAAGTCACTAGAAGTGCATTTGACAATAATCAAAGGAAAAAAAAAACAAAAAACAAAGATTATGTAAATAAATGAAAATACACTTCGAAAAACATTCCAACAAGATGTGAACTCTTATATGTATTGACGCAGCAGACTAAGCAAGGTTGAAGGAACAGACAGTGATATCAAAGAAAGAATGCAGAAGGCAACATGAGCTTACATTGCATAGGAATTTATATGAAAATTGAAACAGATAAATTCAACACACGAAACAAAGTTAGACTGGTAAAATAAAATCTCTAAGCAGTGAAATGAATAGATCTGACACATGAAGAACGATAGAAACGTTAACTGAGAAGTTAGAGACTTCGAATATGTTTGTGCTTGTGTATAATAGACTGGTTCAAATGGTGAGACAAACGTATAAATGTGGAAATGATAACAAAAACTAGACAAGTACTGGTTGAACAAGAGGTGAAAACAAGACATTAAGTACTGTCAGACTTATGGTATTGTGATTATGACAATACCAATGAAAACTTCACATCAGCCTTCAGAGATGTTGGACCTGAGTGATGTTACTGATAACACCACACAAATTTGTGATTCTTGAATTTGGGATGGTGAACATATAGTATTGCTCTTTATTGCAATAACACAAAAGTTTAAAAAATCAAAAACATACTTACATCAAACATTAGCGAGGTCAGACCTGCAGTGTTGTTACTGACAATCTGGGGTACTGATTTTAACTGAGGTACTCTGTTAACACATAAGATAGTTATTCCCTGTCCCCACAAAAGCATTCCTGGAAATAAGCATTCATTTAATTACTAAGTGACAGTTTTTTAAAACAACTTTATTATTTATATGTATGTATGGGTGGATACATACAAACAAATACACAGACAAATAAATAAATAAATATGTAGTGGAATCTACGGATTGCCCAGGACGATGCGAGATCTCGTGATGGCGTTAACTTTCATTTATGCAAATAATAATTTACTGTGTAGCGGTGGTTCGTCTTTCTTGTACTGTCAGAGTTTTTATATTTTCATGACTGCCACCAATATATATATATATATATATATATATATATATATATATATATATATATATATATATATATATATATATATATATATATATATATATATATATATATATATATATATATATCATCATCATCATGTGACGTATTCTTTCCAGAACGTTGTCTCCATTACAGCTGCTCTGAACGCATCACGATTCTGGGCAAGTCGACCTGCATCAGCCAAAGACAAGTTCAGACTCTCTGTGATGTCCTGGGTCCACCGTCGTCTAGGTCGACCCCTTCCCCTTTTTCCCGGGACCATGCCTTCCATCACTGTTTTTTCCAGGCTATTATGTCTTTTTATATGACCGAAAAATTTCAGCTTCCTTATTGCGATGGTATTTAGGAGCCAATGTTCCTGTACGTTTAGTGAGTGCAGTACTTCTCTGTTGGTCTTTTTTTTCTGTCTAGGGTATTCTCAACATCCTTCTGTAGCATTTCATTTCGAATGATGTAATCTTTTTTGCAACTGTTTTATTGAGTGTCCAAGTCTCGCAGCCGTATGTTGCCACTGGGAATATACATGCTCTGATCAGTTGTAACTTTGTTTCTTTGCTTGTGCCTTGCCATATATATATATATATATATATATATATATATATATATATATATATATATATATAAATATATATATATATATATATATATATATATATATATATATATATATATATATATATATATATATATTTATATTTATATTTATATATATATATAGATGTACAGTAAAAGCTTTTCTACCTTCTTTTTATTAAATTATTATATCATTGTTATGTTCCTCAGTCTTTATGTATGTTCATTCAACGCTTCAAATCTAAAAGGAACACAGATATTTAACAAAAGTATGCCAAAAGCTCAGGATCTATTCATGCATTATTCATAATTTTCATGTTTGTCTTCAGTTCTCCACTCCATCTGTTTTTCTATCTCCCTGTGCTTCGCTTTCCCTGTGGATTAAAGAGCAAAGTCTACCTTGTACTGCTATCAATAGGTTCCCTCAATGTATAAAAATACATCACAAGTATAATCTCCAGATTCTTGGTCTCATGTTCCAAGGGATCGTGTCATCAGTTCCACATTTCAATCTGTCTAGTATACATTTTTAAAAGTCTGTAACTGTTTTGTTGTTGTTTTTGTTGCTCTCCTTATTTCAGAGCATACAATTAAGACTTACTTTACTTTTGAATTGAAGGTTCATATTTGTATTTGTTGGACTGTATACCTTTTATTAAGCATATACTTACCTATGCAATGAAAGCTTTTTGTATCATTGTGTATTTGTCGCTGTCTGTCTGTCTCACTGTCTACATTGCTGCCAAAATACTTTTATACTATTGTAGCAAAGTTGATTTTGCTGGGGAGGTTATGATGGTATCCTAAAAGAATGAAAAGGTGTCTGCTTTAACCGTGTGAGGTCAAGCACATGTAGGCCTCTGACTCTATAATGATGATGATGAATTATGTGCAGAGAACATAACTGATACCAAACGACGTTGATACTTTAAGGATAGATGTTGGTATGCCAGCGATACAGACTGGTGGGTATAAGCTGTAACATCACTGGCTGATTGATTATATACTTGATGTATACTGTCATTGGATACTGACTGGTATATCGTGCTGTAATATGATTTATCGCGAATGCGTGACATGAAGGTTCGTCAAGGTGGACATCTATGTAGCAGTGCAGACTTGTATCAGCACATGTAACATACAAGAGTGTGTGTGGCATTCATCACATTGAAAGGTGTAGATGTGGAGTTGATGGAACCATATGTTGTACGTGTTACAGGTATGGAGTCACAAACATTGGTAAACAGCTGTGTACGTTTTCACCATTTATTATAGTCACAGCAACAAGACGTAGACAAATCCATGTAAGCATGACACAGGAACATGGCAGATATGAAGACAATTCACTACAAGTGCATGTATATAAGTTCCAATAAATATATGATTATCAAAGTGTTGCAGACTCCAGTTTCTCTCTCATTCCACAACTAGCAGAAAAACCCCGCATTACAGAACGGGTAAATAACTGTATAAATATCCAACAGTTTTATTCTGACTCTTCTGCCCCCAAACATGGCGGGCGACGAAAATAGCATAGTCCATCCCTCTAATCGGACGTATCGAAGATAGGCTGTCCTTTCGAAGATAGTCTTATATAACTCCATCGTACATCAGGCGAGTTTTCATTTTTAAAGTTATAATAGCAATAACTGGTAACTCATCTGGTCTTCCACTCCAGATAGTTATATATTAGGCCTCTATAAAACAGTAAACACTGTGGATTCCTCATCTGCAGACATAAGCGTCTAAGTTCAAAGATATACCGCTAATCATGCGGGTTTTAGAATAATATCTATTCTCCTGGGTTTTCTGTGGGTAAATCTAAACCTAACGGTCTTAGATGGCTCCAACGAGCATAACTAGTAGAATACTCTGCCTTTCAACCATTCGGGAGCTCTCGTCATCGGTTGACTCAAAATATGATCCTTACAAAGGACGTGTGAAAGTTTTCGTTTTTTACCTTGCTTCGAATTCCTAACACAACTTAGAAGCAACTGTCGTCTTCCTGACGAACAGAAATGACACAGGGGACTTTAAATAACAGTGGAAGAGTTTCCATCCCCAGAGGCAATGCAGAGACGTAACCAGACATTTCGTCTGACAGACCCAGTTCAACAAAACGGCCTCCCGTACAGGAAATCTTCTTCCAAACTCTACTAGTTCGGGCATGCGCTGTTCGCATCACCTCTGACCTAAGCAGTCAGCTGGTATAACCTTTTAAGAGGAGTAACTACATAATAAAGCCAAGACTAGGACTTTTCCTGGCGCCGACATTGGTAGTGATCACGACATGGTATTGATGACGCTCAAGCTTAAACTTAAAAAGAACTATAATCAAAACAGATGTTCTCAGTTAAGATTCAATTTAGACAAACTGAAAGATCCAGAAATCGCGGGAATCTTTGAGGCAACTGTTGGAGGAAAATTCGCAGCTCTCAACTTTTTGGAGGATGATATCAACTCAATCACAGAGAACATGAAAGACGTGCTCATTGAATCAGCAACAGAAATACTTGGTAAAAGAAAGAAAATAAACAAACCATGGGTTACAGATGACATTCTAAAGTTATGTGATACACGGCGGGAAATGAAAAAGGTTAAGAAAGAGGTTCCTGAAGCAGCATGGCAATACAGTATGGTGAACACAAATATTAGGAAGAAAATGAAACAGGCCAAAGAAAAATGGGTAGCTGATCAATGTGAGTCCATTAATACGGGGCTAATAAAAGGTAACAGCAAGGCAGCTTTTGACACATTAAGAAAACTATCAAAACCTCAACAGCCCAGGGTAACTGTCATAGAAGATAGCAATGGGGCTCTGCTCAATGAAAAAAACAGCTGTAACGAGAAGGTGGACAGAATATTGTAAAGAATTATATAACTGTAAACTTGACACTGACTTAGGCATATTAAACAACATTAAGTGCGAAAACAGGGAACTCGGAAATGCAGCAATATTACGGGAAGAAGTGGAAGAGGCTATATGTTCGATGAAAGGAGGGAAGTCACCGGGTGTGGATAATATACCAGCAGAGCTCTTGAAATATGGAGGACCAGATATAGTAAAAATCATGACAACAATTTGCCAGAAGATATGGAGTACAAAAAAATGGCCAAAAGAATGGACGCAGTCATTAGTAATACCGCTTCCAAAGAAAGGAAATCTAAAAATGTGCAAGAACTACAGAACCATTAGCCTTATTAGTCATCCAAGTAAAGTAATGTTAAGGATACTTTCGAACAGAATAAAACAGAAATCAGAAGAAATCTTGTCAGAGGAACAGGCTGGCTTTAGACCAAAAAGAAGTACCTCAGAACAAATCTTCAATATTAGATTACTTATCGAAAAAACATCTCCAACATCAACACGATTTATACCATAACTTCATCGATTTCACAAAAGCCTTCGATCGAGTCTGGCATGAAGGCTTATGGCAAGTAATGAGAAAATTCAATTTTGATACCAACATCATAGATATCATTGAAGCACTATACAAGGACGCAAGCAGTGCTGTTTTTGTAAGCAACGACATTGGATAATTTTTCAAAACAACTGTAGGAGTTCGCCAAGGATGTATCCTGTCACCAGTGCTCTTTAATATATATCTAGAACATATTATGCAGGAGGCTCTCTACGATTATAAATCAACCATATCGATTGGAGGCCGACCTCTGTGTAACCTACGTTTTGCTGATGATATTGATCTGATAGCTGGATCAGAATCAGAACTTCAAGACCTTACCTCTAGATTGGAGAAAGTAACAAGAACGTATGGGATGGAAATTAATATAGAAAAAAGCAAGATATTGGTGAATAGCCTTAAGAAACATGTTCCGACCAACATTACGTTAAATGGGCAAACGTTAGAAGAAGTTAACACCTTTAAATATCTCGGGTCCACTATATGTAGTGATGGAAGATCAATTAAAGAAATCAAGACAAGACTTGAGATGGCCTCAGCTGCCATGACAAGATTGAATGTGATCTGGAAAAGTAACATCAGTTTTCCTGTGAAGATCAAATTATACAAATCACTTGTATTATCTATTCTCTTGTATGGGTGTGAGGGCTGGACACTCACTGCAGATACGGAGCGAAGGATTCAGGCTTTCGAGCATAAATGTTATAGAAGAATTTTGCGCATTTGCTATAAAGAGCACAAAACAAATGTCTATGTTAGAGAGAAGATAAACACCTATGCAGGCCACCAAGAACCACTTTTGTCAATAGTGAAACGTCAAAAGCTTGCCTGGTTTGGGCATGTAACTCGTCATGACTCCCTTTCGAAAACAATCCTTCAGGGAACAGTCGAAGGTAAACGGAGAAGAGGAAGGCAGAGAAAATCCTGGGCTGATAACATCAAAGAATGGGCAGGACACGGTTTTTCCACACTTGTACGCATTGCTGAGGATAGAGAGCAGTGGAGGACCCTGTCTGCTGATGCTTCCACCATGGCACCCCTACGACCCATGACGGGTTACGGGCTGAGATGAGATGAACTACATATTTACTTTCCCTCAAAGCAAAAAATGAGTATTCGCCCTTAGATTAGGGTTCTAACGAAAAATACATTAGACCCGAAATCGTATTCAAAATATTTTCAAACATAACAAGTATACAGACAGACTACATTATCAGTTATGAAAACTGCACGTAACAGTCTTACCACACCTCCCGGGAAAAATAAATGACACATTTCTTTTTTTTTTTGAAATACATCTAGGAGCAACATACAATAGGCTCACAACGCACGAATAATGCGCAGATGAAAAGTATTAAGAATAAATATAACGCCAATTGTGAGGCTAAGTCGACATATGGAGCAACTGGTGAGAATATATCTCATAATCTCAGAGAAAGCGTTTCTCTAAGTATAAATGTTTCCAGGGAGGTGTCACCAACGTATTCTATAATGTTGGCAATGACACAATGCATACAAAAATTTCATACAATAATTTCAAATTAGGTATCTTAAGTTCATGATTAACAAAGAAGAAAAATCATCAAAGAACAGCGGTGAATATACATCAATGAACCGCTAAGTAGTGATACAATCACTATATTACAAATTACAAATGTGTACCTATCTTGATATAGAAAGAAACTATTATAGCCTTAGACGTATTAGGAAGTCGAAGACATAAAAGTTAGCTGGAATCCTGTGGGCATCTTGACAGAATGTCTGCCATCACATTATCTGATCCACGAATAGCTCGCACAGAGAAATGAAAAGGTTGAAGAGCAATTGCATATCGACTAGACCTCGAGCTCTTCAAATTCTTACTCTGTATAGCAGTAAGAGCTTTTTGGTCGGTTTCTACTATGAAATGTGCGCCTAGAACAAATCTTTGTAGTTTGAGAATTGACCAGACCATAGCCAACAGTTCACGGTCTAAAACCGAGTAATTCCTTTCTGCATCATTAAGTTTTCTGGAGATATACATTACAGGATGTAGAGTTCCAGAGTACTCTTGCATTAGTGCCGCTCCAATCCCAGTGGATGAAGCGTCACTACGAAGAACAAATGTCTTATCTTTAGTAGGTAACACTAAAATAGGTGGTGTTGAAAACATAGTTTTGATCTTATCCAGGGAGGATTGGCATTCCTGAGACCAGTGAACCATATTAGGAGACCCTTTCTTTAGTAGTGTAGGAAGAGGTGCCATGATAGAGGATAGATTCGGAATGAATCGTCCATAAAATTGTATAAGACCTAAGATACTTCGCACTTGCTTTTTAGTCTTAGGAATAGAGATGTTAAGTATCTTAGTGGTATTATGGTCCTAAAACCAATGCAGGCTTTAGAGGGTTTCGCTGTCAGGTTATGCTCGCGTAAAGTAGACAGTAATTCATCTAACCCCGAATTGTGATCTTTCCAAGTATCGCTGAAAAGACAGATGTCGTCTAGGTATGCAATGACATCTGACCGATAAGATAGGATTCGACGCATCATGCGTACGAATGTAGCTGGGGCATTCATAAGGCCGAAAGGCATGACATTCCATTGGAAAAGTCCCCTAGGTGTAGAAAGAGCCGTTAGAGGTTTGGCGCGTTCAGATAAAGGAATTTGCCAATATCCTTTAGACAAGTCAAGTTTAGTGAAAAAATGAGATTTAGAAAGCCTAGTAAGTAGCTCTTCTAGTAAAGGCATAGGTTCAGCGTCAAACTTCGTAACTTGATTCAATTTGCGATAGTCAACGCAAAGACGTATGTTATTGTCTTTTTTCCGAACAATAACCATCGGCGAAGAATATGCAGAAATGGATGGTTTAATTATTTTTAAATCTATCATCTCATCCAACTCCTTCTCAACCTGTGCTTGAAAATGTATAGGAATAGGATAAGGTCTGACCCTAATAGGAGTATGGTCAGTTAGAACAATGTCATGTTCAATGACATGAGTTTGTCCAGGGATGTCAGTGAGGACATCCTGAAATGTTTGTAACATAGCCGAAACTTGTCGCTGTTCTCCTAGTGATAAATCAGGAGAGACAGTAACATTTTTCCATGATTCACTAGAATGAAGTAGGATCATCGGAAGAGGAAGATTTACATCTGAAAAACTTGTTTCCTCATCCTGTATTACGGACAGTGATGAGTAATGACCATGTTGGACTGGAGAATCGTCCGTTGCCTGGAAAATAGGCTGTAAATAATCCGGACGTTCATGGAATTTCGTAAGCATGTAGATGTGGAAGGTTTTATGCTTCCCGTCAATATCGACAATATAGTCAACATCTGAAATTTTTGATATTATATCGTACGGACCTTTCCAAGAAATAAGAAGTCTGTTTTCCCTACAAGGTAGCAAAACAAATGCTTTGTCACTAGGACAAAGTTGTCGTAAGGTTCTTTTCTTATTGGCAAATTGCCTTGCCTTCTGTTTAGCTAATTCAGAAGAAGAAGTTGCTAATTTGCATGCTTCGATAATCTTTTGTCTAAGCGCGATGACCTATTCGTAAGAGGATTTTGTGTCATCGGTAATATTATCAGCGGTTATGAGATCATGAAGCATAGACATAGGGCCGCGAGGTTGCGCGCCAAAGACAAGTTCAAAGGGAGAAAATATTCCTGTATGTTCATTGGGGACAACTCTGTATGCGAAGAGGGCTGGAGGTAAAACCCTGTCCCAATCTTGAGGATGATCCTCGGTTATCTTCCCTAATAAGTTTTTGAGTGTTCTATTTAGGCGTTCGACCATCCCATTAGACATTGGGTGATAGATACTACTCAAAGATCTTTCTATCTGCAGAGTAGACATTACTTGAGACATGGTATCCGATATTAGTTGGGTGCCATGGTCTGATAATATTTCTCCGGGAAATCCCAGACGAGAAAATATGAGCCAAAGAACATCTGCAATATCAGCAGTAATAATGCTCTTCAGAGGAATTTCCTCTGGCCAACGTGTGCACATATCAACACACGTCAAGATAAACTGATGTCCTCTGGCAGACGTGATCTTTAACAGACCAATAATGTCTATTGCCATTTTCTGAAATGGCCGAATACGAATGTCTGCGACCTGAATAGATGCAGCATGGCGTGACCTTTAGATTTAACCTCTTGACATACTTTACAAGATCGACAATAAATCCGTATGTCCTAGTTTACTAATGGCCAAAAGAAAGCCACAAGAACTCTTGACTTCGTACGGGAAAAACCCATATGTCCAGCACACTGAGAGTCGTGAGCGTGCTGCAAAATTTTAACTCTCAAATTCTTGGGCACAAGAATCTGAGAATGACTTGACTTATTGGAGTCTTGAACCATACGTACAAGTACGCCATTCTTCATTGTAATCCAAGGTTTTCGATTTGTATCTTTATTCTAATAACCTTTTGTTGCAAGAGTGAAGAATTTCTTTAGAGTGGAATCATATTCTTGCTGTTTTATAAATGAGTCACGAGAAATTACCAAGGGATCATCTTGGTTATGCACTTCATTATCTTCAGTAGATGAAGTTTGATGCATATTAAGAGCTTGAGCTCTAGTGACTAAAGCATTAGCAGTTTGAATATTTTGTTTTTCCCAAACGGAAATTTGTTGCGGAGTGCATTCTTTGACTCCGTGAATACGACCGATGATAAGATCAGCGATCGGATTCGGCAGAAGACATGCGTGTACATCTCCTGTAAAGAAAGGAGTAGCAATCTTAATGATAGCTGTAGAGTATTTCTCTAAGGTGCCGCCAAATGTTACACATTTGACTACTTTTCCTGTGGCACGAGAAGGATCTACGAGTGACTGCATAACACCAATTGTGGTGCATCCAGAATAAAAAAGAACTGAGACTGGATTATCATTTACTAGACCTTTATTTAAGACAAGAGAACCTCTTCCATCATGCGCGACTGACGCAGGAAGAGCGGGAAGAGGATAGCCGCAACTTAAAGTAGACACCGTGGTTGGTTTAAATAATGTTTTGCATTGGGGGCACTGAGATGCTCTCCCAAAATCAAAAGCGGAACATGCCATATTATTAGCATCATTATTATCTTTAGTCTGTTTATAGGCTTCATGGGACTCTTGCTGTGCAGAGTTTGCCTGGAAATGTGATTTATGTTTTTTGTATTGTGATCTACCTCGATTATTATTGCCTCTGTAATCATTATTGTTTCCTCTATTGTAACCCCTATTTGGGTTTGAGTCATAGTTCTCATGGTTACCATTATCATGTTCATTATAATGAGTATCTCTGTAATTATGATCTTGTTGTCTCCATGACGGATAACTTGGATAGCTTCTATAATGACTTCCTCTACGGAAATTCCTATAATTGTGACAACCCCTGAATCGAGGGCTGTTGACTCGTCTCCAGTTCTTCGAAGAAGAACCCTGAAATGATTGGTTACCTTGGTTTTGATAACTAATATGGTTACCTTTTTTATCAAATCTGTTTTGAGGTCCCTGAAATCTGTGTGAATAATTAGGATTGTATGGTGTTGCTGAAGCAACTGGCATACTCTCCTTAATCTTAATGTTGCCAAAAGTCACGTCAGGATGTGCAGTGACATATTGGGAACAATATTTTTCCATTTGATTTAGTGTTTTGGGTTTACGCTCATGTATAAATTCAAGGAATGGTTTATTTACACATGACATAATCTTATCTCTGAGCAACAAATCCATAAGTGCTTCATATGTTTTTTCTGTTTTGGATAGCTCAATTCATCGTGTAAATGTAAGACGTGCTTTTGCAATGAATTCTGAGAATTCTACTCCTGCCTCAGGCACCATCGTCTTAAACAAAATACGATAACCTTCTTCTGCCAATTGATATTTTTTTTATCAAGGCTGCTCTAATAACATCATAATTATCTTTATCAGCCTCTTCTACCAGACTTAAACTAGTCAGACAATCACCTCTCAAATTATCTGATAACTGATTTACATATTGTGATCTATCCAGATTATGAGTTCGACAAGAACGTTCAAATCTATCCAGCCAGAATGTTATATCGTCACTGGAAGGATTGGACGGTGGTAGCTTAACCTTAAAAGTAGAAGGTTTACCATCATTACCAGGTGACTGATTAACT
Organism: Oreohelix idahoensis; assembly: GCA_024509875.1. Taxonomy (NCBI): domain Eukaryota; kingdom Metazoa; phylum Mollusca; class Gastropoda; order Stylommatophora; family Oreohelicidae; genus Oreohelix; species Oreohelix idahoensis. Next base: position 104,036 of record JAMPIV010016124.1, read on the forward strand.
TTACTCATACTTGTCTTTTTCAATTTTTCTATCTCAGAAGCTAAAAGTTTTTCCTGATGTTCATGTTCCATCTTTGTTTTTCTCTCCTCAGCTTCTAATCTTTTATTTTCAGCATCCAATTCTAGTCTTTTGTTCTCAGCCTCTAGTCTTTTATTTTCAGCATCTATTTGCAACTTTTTTTCTTCGGCCTGAGCTTCTCTTTGTAATCTTTTTTCCTCAGCTTCAGCTTCTCTTTGTAATCTCTTTTGTTCAGCCTCAGCTTCTCTTTCTAATCTTTTTTCCTCAGCTTCTCTGTCTAATCTTTTTTCTTCAGCTTTTTGTTTTTTCTCTTCGTCCTTTTGTGCTTTGACATAATGAGAAAGTGCAAACTCTTTTAACTCCTCAGTAGTCGTCCCAAGGGCTCTCCCTTGCTCAATAAAGTAGTCTAAAGTTGCCATAATATTAAATAATATGTGGCTATTATCCCTGAAATTACAAATTTATTTATTTCAACCAAACAGGAGCAAGTTTTTAACAAAAACTTGTATAATTAGCTCCGTTAATCTCAATCTCTTTGGAAGACAAGTCTTTTGTAAGATCTTGTATGGTTATTCTATAATAACAATATCATCAGACATTTATATCATAAGTTCAATCAAAATGTTAATAGTGTATGTCTAAGTATGTGTACCAATAGAAAACAAAGCAATAACAATAATACGAAGACAAATATTCAAAACACTACGATAACATTCGCAAAAGTCAAATAAACTAAAAAACTAAACTGAATGAAATCTCACAAAGGATGTGATGATAACTGCGAAAAGGTAAACAAAACAAATGACGTCACAGTGTATAAACATAAAGGTGTATAGAACTGAATGACAGGAAAGAGTAGACCTACAAATACAAACAAATATAAACAAAACTAAAGAACAGAAAAATATTACAAAAACAACGAAGAAAAACAACACGTCGTCACAGCTAACAAAAATAGCAACAACTTGTCGCTAGCAAATTTTCAATTAAGAAAATCTGCGCTTATAGAACACTAATATAAGCCCTCTATCACGTGGGAAATCTTATATTAGTCACTCACCCAACCTGCCGCTGAAATATATACTAATATAATATACAGACAAATGACATGTAACATGTAAACATAAATACATATAGCATAAGTATGAAGAGTGTTGCAAACAGGCTTAGTTATAACATATAAAGTATAGTTTACAACATGAAATGGGCCACTTTTTAAATAATTATATTGTTCAATAGTCAAGAACAGTCAATTTTCTAGGAATGACGTTCCAACGATGAAAAAATATATACTATTGATTCTGCTTAAGAAACTGTGGCGATGATAGAATCGGATTTCTGTTCTTCAAAATAACAGTAATGACTAAAGTTCATGAAACTTGCCTTCTGAGCAGCAGTTTTGACAATCAACGCCGGGTACTTTGCATTCTGTAAAAATAACGTCTGAGTAGAAAATCAGAGTCTCACAGGCAACGCCGGGTACTTTGTAATTTGATGAAGGTAACGTCTGTGTAGAGTCTCACCTCGTAAACCCACGTATTTGATCACCACTGATACCGAACGACGTTGATACTTTAAGGATAGATGTTGGTATGCCAGTGATACAGACTGGTGGGTATAAGCTGTAACATCACTGGCTGATTGATTATATACCTGATGTGTACTGTCATTAGATACTGACTGGTATATCGTGCTGTAATATGATTTATCGCTATTGCGTGACATGAAGGTTCGCCAAGGTGGACATCTATGTAGCAGTGCAGACTTGTATCACCACATGTAACATACAAGATTGTGTGTGGCATTCATCACAATGAAAGGTGTAGATGTGGAGGTGATGGAGCCATATGTTGTACGTGTTACAGGTATGGAGTCACACATATTGGTAAACAGCTGTGTACGTTTTCACCATTTATTATAGTCACAGCAACAAGACGTAGACAAATCCATGTAAGCATGACACAGGAACATGGCGGATATGAAGACAATTCACTACAAGTGCATGTATATAAGTTCCAATAAATATATGATTATCAAAGTGTTGCAGGCTCCAATTTATCTCTCAATCCACAACTAGCAGAAAAACCCTGCATTACAGAACGGGTAAATAACTGTATAAATATCCAACAGTTTCATTCTGACTCTTCTTAAGTCGACCCCAAACATGGCGGGCGACGAAAATAGCATAGTCCATCCCTCTAATCGGACGTATCGAAGATAGGCTGTCCTTTCGAAGATAGTCTTATATAACTCCCTCGTACATCAGGCGAGTTTTCATTTTCAAAGTTATAATAGCAATAACTGGTAACTCATCTGGTCTTCCACTCTAGATAGTTATATATTAGGCCTCTATAAAACAGTAAACACTGTGGATTCCTCATCTGCAGACATAAGCGTCTAAGTTCAAAGATATACCGCTAATCATGCGAGTTTTAGAATATCTATTCTCCTGGGTTTTCTGTGGGTAAATCTAAACCTAACGGTCTTAGATGGCTCCAACGAGCATAACAAGTAGAATACTCTGCCTTTCAACCATTCGGGAGCTCTCGTCATCGGTTGACTCAAAATATGATCCTTACAAAGGAAGTGTGAAAGTTCTCGTTTTTTACCTTGCTTCGAATTCCTACCACAACTTAGAAGCAACTGTCGTCTTCCTGACGAACAGAAATAACACAGGGGACTTTAAATAACAGTGGAAGAATTTCCATCCCCAGAGGCAATGCAGAGACGTAACCAGACATTTCGTCTGACAGACCCAGTTCAACAAAACGGCCTCCCGTACAGGAAATCTTCTTCCAAACTCTACTAGTTCGGGCATGCGCTGTTTGCATCACCTCTGACCTAAGCAGTCAGCTGGTATAACCTTTTCAGAGTAACTACATATTTACTTTCCCTCAAAGCAAAAAATGAGTATTCGCCCTCAGATTAGGTTTCTAACGAAAAATACATTAGACCCAAAATCTTATTCAAAATATTTTTAAACATAACAAGTATACAGACAGACTACATTATCAGTTATAAAAAACTGCACGTAACACTAACGCTACCTCCCTAGGTCTCACACGGTCACTATTCTGGCTCTAGTGTATGGTGTATGGTGTACCTAGTGTCTAGGGGAGAAATGAAATGATGGTACACAACAGTCAAACACTTTAAGTTTCTATAAAGAAGATAATAAAACTAGCAGTTAAGTTTTTCTTTGAACAAATCTTTACAATTTATTTTGCATGTCCATTCATAGCTTGTGGACAGGTCTTTGAAAATAAGGACAAGATAGTTTACAGAAAAGAACAATTAAAATTTTGGGACAAATTGCCCAATAACTAAAAAGTTATTGTGTATTTATATATGTCTTTCCTGTAGGAAATATTTAAAGAGTTCACTTTGTTCATCTAAAGGGAGAGCCACTGTATATGAGGGCTGTAGTTCATCCTACCCCCATAAACGTCCTGGGTAATATTTTGAAACACAAGAAACTGTCAGAGATGCCCCAGATGTCTAACTCATCACCTGGGAGTCCTTGTTGTAAGATATTTCAATATGTAGTTGCAGAAAGTTCAATTTCACCACTCGTCAAAGGTCCTACTGTTATCTTCGACAGCATATAAGACTGGTTGGAGACTGGTTGGCGTTTATTAGTACAAAGCAGGTTTCCTGTCACCAGCCTGCAACAGGAACATAGACCCTCTGCAACAAAAGGACACCCTGGCCTTTTACATCTGGTCACTTATTCTAACACTTAATTTCCTACGTGGGTATGGGGTCAGCCTCGCGTGCCTTAAGGGTGCACTCGCCCCGAATTGTACAGGACTCCCACCTTGTTGTGACCACACCTCAGGTCCTTATAGCAGATACGCCACTGTACGTTCACATACTTTTCCTCCATACAATAATGTGGAGTAACCACATCTCCTTTGATATGATATTCTCTTCTTTTCTTTTCAATTATTTTTGCTTCAGACATGTAAACAGTGTTCATTGAACACAGAGGCTTACTAATCTATTTTAATACAATAATATGACAAAATAATCATAACAATATACATCAGTTAGATACCGTTTATTGTGAGGACTCAACAATGTCTGCTTCCGGCATGTCCTTCACTTTTTTCCCAATAGCAGTATCTAACTTTGTAGTTGGACCAAACATATTAAATTTCATAAAATATCCTTACCACAATCAAGAAATATATAAACAAATGACGCTGATTTTGAGAAGAAATGGCGTCAGCATACTCCGAACTGCACAGACTGTGAATTTATTCTTTATTTAAGTTTAGAATTAACACAGCTGTTTCTCGGCGTATTTGAATAAAATTTTTAGTTCAACTGGCAATGAATAGTCAAAGCCTTTTGCTAATATTTACTAGCACTGGCCAATCGAAACGTTCGACTACTTGAATTCAAAAGCAGTTTGAATGAAAAACCAAAATAATTTCGAATAATTTCTGCGTCTGGTGGTCGATTGGCCAGTCTGCTTTTGTCATGCCCAATACAAAAAGATGTTTCCTTTAGGATTACATTTTTCCTACCGCTCCCCTTTTCCATTCATACTCTTTTTACCCAATCGAATCTGAATGTACCTCCCTGCCTCTTTTCCAAGCTCGCGTTCCCCTAATGTTACAAAAAAACATAATTAGGAACGCCAGTCTGTCTGGTCGAGTGTCCTTAGATACTAGTATTTCTTCAATAACTTATCTAATTATGGGACTATCATATTATTTAAAGTACATTCTTACTCAGCTAACTCTACGTCATACTATCATATAATTTGTATGGGGAACTTCATAATGGTTTAAAATTTCCAATTTATGTCATCGTTAATCGTCAAATAAAATTTTACACAAGTCCACCATCTTTCCTCTCCTTCATCTTGCTAGCATGTATTTTTCAAATAACTAACTTGTTTTAGTTACGTCAGAAATGCTACCACTAGGAGGAAATAAAATTGTCTGCGTGGTTATGCCTGGGCTGGCTTTTCCGCAGTGTGTGTATATGCGTTGCAGACTGTGTCAGCGAAGCGGGGTGTAGACGGGGCGGGTTAAGAATTTGCGTTACTAATTAGTATTGTATCGTGTAATACTACCAAACAATGTATGGATTACTACTAAACTTTTGCGTTACAGTTGACAGAAAGCGTTACTTCAGATAGTTATTTTGCGGTTTGCTTCCGCCAATCGTTAATTATAAGGCTAGACTACAAAGGTTATGCAGTAGATTGGGCAAAAGTTAAATATTAGTAGTTTATCTCGAAAACGAAACTAAAGCGTGTCAGACTTTTACCGTGAAATCGGTCTATAGGCTTAGCACTGTGCAAAAAGCAGCGCTGCTGGCGTCGAAGATGCCAACCGTCAGACACATGCGGGCAAATGTATTTATTATCGTTTTATGCCTAAAATCGTACTGAATTGAGCGTTTATTCTCGCAGATTTTGCTGCAACTATTACTGTTGTGCCCAATCGACATCATTGCATTGCGGGTTGCAGAAACACTAAGTGGTTAATGCACTGGCTTCCGAGCTCAGTGGTCGATTGTTCGATCCCCAGTTGAGGTGGGATTTATTAGACCGCAAACGGCTCCAGTGTCGACTCAGCCTCATGAATCGGGTATCAGAGTAACTCTGAGAAGGTTAAAGACCGCCGACATGATGTGACCACCTCATCCCGTTGTCCCGAATGGTCAAGAAAATATGGGTCTGACACCACATACCCAATATGCTTGTATGGGCTTGTAACAGAATCATTTACATCGATTTAATTAATACTACAGAAACTACTATTTTATTCAAATTTTATTCAACAAGTCACAGAGGAACCGCAAAATAAGAAATAATATCCCATACGTGTGTTCGAGGCATCTGTGTTAAGTTGCCAAGACTATTTACCTGAGTAAGACGTCTAAGATTTGCCTAGTTAATACGGTGCTTTGTACATATTTTTATACTTTGAATTTTACTGGTTTATACTAGCTAGGAGTGTTAAAGATTCATACGAGGCTGGCAACATCAGTATGTGAAAAGGATACATTCACGAACGACCACAACAAGCGCTGGTGATTCATTCATGCTAGTTCTCACGGAGGAACAAAAAGCAGAGGTAATCCCAGACTCAAAGTGAAGTAAGGAAGTGGATGATAATGACATACAATTATATTATCATGTGTAATGAGCTGTATGTATGCCTAAAGTTTTTCCTTCAATCACAAGCCACTTTCCGCTGTCCACTTGAATTTATTTCATTTCATTAACTAAAATAATGTTGATTTGTCATCACATCCCCTGAGTTATATGATATACTCAGCGAGAGTACAAATTCTGATAAAACAAATCTGTGACGGACAGCAGGGAAAAGCGCCTGGTCTAAATCAGGAAAACAAATACTTAGCATTGGAATGTGTTCTTGTATTCCATCTAATGTTGGTGGTACGGATTGGAGAGACCTTTTGAGGTTCTACGCAAGTTACCAGCTGTACTAGTCTGTGGTTCGAAGCTTCAGATCGACACGTGAAGCCTACATCCCACAGGTGGTGAAAATCCCTGTCTTGACCGGAAGCGGTTACCTCCAGAATCCTTTGGAGAGTACCCTTGACACTGAGCCGCACCAACATTTTAGCAGTTTGGAAGCTAAGTTATAAGTTTACAATGCCACCTCAGAAGACTATATTTTCATCTCCCAAACCGATATCAATGATGAACCATAATGTCTCATAATTACCATTTCATATTTATTTACATTTGTTTCAAAGTAAATGAGCATTAAATGTGTATATGTTGATTTTGACAAATTCATAGTTGAATTAATTATTACAGAGAGAAAGGCATATGTATGATCCAGATCCTGTAGTATATATTCATTGATATATACATACATATCTAAATGGAGCTAATAAAAGGAATTTCGCTGAATTAAATCAGCTGGAGGCTTGAACGAGCAAATCATTTTTATCCATCTTCACAAAAGGCGGCGGGTCAGATACAAAGTTTACATGCTAAGACTCATTCAGCATTGTTTCTGCTCTTCTGAAATATCTTGTGAACACTACCTCGAGGTAGAAACATCATTATCCTTCTACCTACAACTCTGCCAAGAGTAATCTTATACGAAGGTAGATACCTTTGAAGACCCACATTAGATGCTATAGGTTTTGGCCACTGTTGGACCACTACTGCAGAGCAAGGGGAGGAAACCAATGACAGATACTGTACCCTTAAATGTGTCTCTTGTTTCATGAAAATCCGGGAAATGCCACTTTACTCTGTTGTATGTAGCTGTGTATTGTTGTATCTCTTTCTCTAACAGATAATTGTGATCTGATGCCATCTCAGGATGATAGTCTTTCCATTGCTTCTGCAAATGAATACTATTGGAAACGGCAACACGAAAGGCGGAAACTTCAACTCATTTCATATTAAAACTTTCAACAAGGTTTAACAAATATATTTACCAAGAAATCATTTGTTTTTTTTTTCTTTTTGCAGTAATGGTTAAGTTGAAAGAAGATAAAAAGTAACTGTAGTCCTATAAGAGATAGTGATATGTGTTTGATCACACAAGCTGAGGTCGATTATACAATGACTTATTTTTCTGCATTTATGTGACCTGTTCCATTCATTGCTGTTATCGCATTTTCTACGATTAGTTAGGCTAAAATGAGTGTTGACGCGACCTGGTTCCGCCTCTTCGCTTTGAGACTCAAACGCTCTAACCACATTGTCACTCATATGCTGCGACAGTACATTAAAGAACTAATTAGGACGTGCTCATTTGTGTCATAAGCCTTCTATACGGAGCATCATTAAAATGAACGTTACAAGGCAAACGAAACAGAGGAAAAAACTTATAAAGGCATAGAGGTGGTTAACATCTTAAGCAATGTAATCTGATGAGTTGCCTCATCGGTAGCAGGACAAACGAAAGTGGTGATTTTGTGTGGAAAATCGTGTACCTGTATTATGTAAATTGTTTGCGTGAAGCAGTTGATCTATTGCAACTTATAGCTGACTAACCTTGTATGGGCATTCGAACCCAAGAGCTGGGCCACATAGAAATACATAGAGCCACAACAGTGTTGAGTATTGCCTTGTGTCCATAACGCAAGTCACTGGTCCCAATCTTTGAAAACAGGAGACATTATAATTAAATAGAAATCTTGTAATTTATTACGTATTTACATTATTGTTGCCACAGTAATGAAATGTCAGAAATAATTTTCTAAATAAATATAATTAGTATCTCGAAAATTGTTAATAAGTTATTTAAAGATCAGAGGCGTTGTTCGGGCAGAACAAGCAAAAGGTCACAACTAAAGACAAAAGAAAAATTATTTCTACATATTGTGAGAATTCAGTGGCGTACTTCAGTAAAAGTGTGAGAGCTAGGCAGAAAGGAAAGAGCTTTACAGAAATGCCTCACTCTGCGTGCTTAGGGGCGTAAACTTGTTAAACGCTCGTGCTTCACTGCGAGATAAAAGATAATGACATAATTAACTGAAAAGCCCAACATACGAGGAATAGAGAAAGCCCATTTGGCTCCAACAGCCTTAAGCTGATCATTGCTTTATTCAAGTCGACGTTTGTAATTGAACGAAGACCCCAAGATGCAGCAATAGTGAATGCAGTCAGCGACCCATAGCTGTACTGCTTGCATCAGGACCAGCGAACCAGAGCTGGTCACGACCGCACTCCACCTCCACGTGGTGGTCCTGGAAACAGTCTGCAGCAGTGCAGTCTGGCTGAACGAGTGCGGATCGCAATGGGAAGGCAAACCTGGTCCCTAAAAAAATGCCGTGCTGAAGTCGGATGTATCGACCGAAAGGTGCAGATATCACAGCTTAGGCGTAAACAGACACAACGCAACCACCGTGCTTTTCAGGGCGAACGAAGAAGAAGAAGAATAAGACAAAGAAGAGGAAGAAGAATTAAAGAAAATTAATCACAAAGAAAACAATAAATGCCCTTGCAATCTTCAGTCGACGTCAATGCTTATTTTTAAGTTTGTAAAAAATTGTCAGGTCGTCCATATATTATTTCTGACATCATCTGTGCATCAGTATATTACAAACAGCCACCAATAATACGTCACACATATCGAACGTTCTATATCATCATCATTACCAATTTCCCCTGCGCTCCACACAGAGCATGGAACAAACACTGCAACTGGTCTGCTTGTAGGAAGCCTGAGCATTAACATTTCCTTATAGCTGTGATTTCTGTTTCAAATTGTTTTAATGAGGCTGCTAGCCCTATCTACAATCTCATATTAGTCCCCCCTGTACGACATTCCGGAGTGTGCAGTAGTCCTATTATGCCATTGTCTCTTCAGAGACCCCTAGAAAACCTCATGAGTCAAAAGTCCCACGTGTTTTTTGTATATTCCAAATGAAATGCGTCACACCTCCGAAATCGGCGAGTATCTGCCTGAATGGCGAGAGGACACGTCATTGTACAAGGAAAAAAAAATTGTGGTAAACATAATATTTTAAACACAGGCTTTTAATGCACTAAAAACTCAAAAATAATTTTTGAAGGTGTTTATAGCTTGCAGTAAAAATAATAATAATATAATAATAATAATAGCCCCTTCAGTCATAACTGACTATGGGAATGCGCCCCTGAGGTGGCAGCCCTCAGCTGCTTATTTTCCTGGTGCTCCTTTCGACGTTTTCTCCTCACCTCTGCTTCTTGTGTGAGCCTCTCTTCGCCCAATCTGAGGTGATGCCGTAAATAGCATCGCCACTTAGGGCGATCGGCAGCTTCATCCTCCCATGTTGCTGGATCCATGTCCAGTGCCCTCATATCTCTCTTGCACACATCTTTGAACCTCAGCTGTGGTCGCCCAACTGTTCTCTTGCCATCTGCTAATTGTCCGTAGAAGATATCTTTTGGGATGCGACCATCTTCCATGCGGCGAACATGGCCAAGCCAGCGAAGTCTGCGCTGTCTAAGCAGCGTATACATACTTTGAAGGCCAGCACGTGACAACACCTCGACATTTGTCACTTTATCTTTCCACGAGATGCCGAGGATGCGGCATAGACACCGCAAATGAAAGATATTGAGCCTTCTTTCTTGCTTAGCATAGGTCGTCCAGGTCTCGCTGCCATATAGGAGTGTGCTGGTGACGCAGGCATTATATACCGCAGCTTTGGTCTTCATTGTGAGTTTAGAGTTTCCCCAAACACGCGATGTGAGGCGGGCAAAGGTAGCTGCAGCTTTGCCAATGCGGCTGTCGATTTCTGTATCCAGTGAGAGTTTGTCATTGATGGTAGACCCTAGGTATGTGAAGTGGTGCACCACTGCCAATTCATAGTTATCGATAGTGATAACTGGTGCAGCACCCACATCTTGACTCATCACATTCGTTTTCTTTAGACTTATTGTGAGGCCAAAGTTCTTGCATGCTTTAGTGAAGCGATTCATCAAGCTTTGCAGTAAAAATATAACAACAAATTGACAAAAAGTTTGGTACGCTGATTCTATATAAAATTAACTTTTGCTTTATACTTCAGTAGACACCAATGGATAAAATATATGATGAGCGCTTAAGCGCCCAGCCTTTTTGTCAATTTAATATTACATTTTTACTTCAAGCTATAAACTTTTTGAAAAATTGTTTTTGGGTTTTTTAGTGCCTGTGTTTAAAATATTTTTTTTTTTGGGAGCCGCGCTGGTGTAATGGCTTCGGCGTTGTACTGGCGACCAGGTGTTCATGGTTCAAACCCGGGCGTCGGCGTTTGAAGAAATGTTTACGGCCGGAAATTTGACTGAATAGCCTGAACGGCTCCTGTGATAAACCCTCTGTCTATGGGAAGGAGCGAAGCTCCTGACCGGGTTGGTAGGAAAGTCCTCAGGTTCCCCAGCCTCGCAATGACATGTCATTGGGCCGAAGGGCTGAAAGCCCAAGTGCCGCTGGTTTAGGAAAAAAAAAAAAAAAAAAAAAAAAAAATATTTTTTTTTAAATTTTTGTTGTTTTTAAATTTAAGTCAAATGTAATCGATCCGCTAATGACATTATCAGTTTGCGATAAACGAGTCCACAGCACAGGAGGTGGATTTTATTATTCAGTATATTACACGGAAAGTGAATATATATGTATATATATATATGTATATATATTTGTGTGTGTGTGATAAGAGTTGTAAATTACATTTTATTAATGTATTTGTCAGTTGTGTTTATGTCTGGGAGGGAAAGAGGGGGGGAGGGTGTGAAATTTCACGAGAGACAATCTTGTTGGAAAGAGTACACCTAGATTATTTGCAGTTATCGCCCATTTTAGATTTTAGTGACTTTTTTTATACAAAAAAGAAAAAACGTATATTAATTTCAATTTTATTAATTTTATTATTTTTACGACTGATTATTGTATTGTCATGGGAATACACAACTATGCCAATTTTCAGAGCTTTTGCTTGTTTGGAAGTGATTGAAAATTTGATTGCAAGATTTGAAGGTGAAAACAGAGTGACATACGTTGCGAGTTAAAGAAAAGCCTGTAAAAAGGGATACTCACGTAAAATCAGTCTCAGGTTAGACATATTGACCTGTTAAACATATTATTAGATTTCGCCTCGAGTAATAGCTGGCGTACGATAAAAAAAAACACACACAAAAAGAAATGCGTCAGCTGTAATGTCGACGTTCCTAGTATTATGTAAAGAATTTAGACTACCATTAAAGTCATACCTTTTTGTGCAAAAACTGTAGTTTCAGGCGTCAATACCTTACAGATAAACTTAAACGCTAGCAATAAAGTTTACTGAATAATAAGAAAACTTGAATGTGTTTAGTAATTTAGTAATCTTTTTTGGCCCAGTTCTAACACAAAATTAGTTGCACGACAGATAGTAGTTTGTGGGCTAAAGATGTTAATAGTGTTCCACTGCACATGAGACAGAACACATGTTTTATTATCTCACACAAGTAGAAAAGTTTGCCCAAGCTGTTCTAAAAGTCCAGAAATAACTGAATAAAAGCGTGTTATTTTTTCCACTTTAAAAACTATGCCGTATTGTGTACGTCATACTACTTCATCAAATTGCTGTCATGAGTAATGTTTAGCAACTAGTTCTTTGACTTCTTTCTTTGTTAAAATGTCCAGTATATTCTCTATTTATCGCCTTTTCTCTCTTTGTCCTTTAGTCCATTCTGCTGTCATGGTATATTCCAAGTTTCTTTTTCTCATAACATGCCCAAAAATATCAAGTTTTACTTTCAGGGATCATGGTATAAATTCCCCTTCTTTCCCTTGGAATAAATGAAACTATTAAAACGACAGGTTTTCTACATATACAACTCTGTGCTGCGATCTGCATTAGAACACCTAAAAAAATGTGTGACTTGTCCACATACCACACGTTTTGTGTCTGCACGGTATTTTTCCTTTATTGGAGAATTGACTTAACAGTATCGTCACGTTTTAACGCAGTTCCAATCAAACTTGCACTCTTTTCTTGGTGCAATTACATGCGCTTCAGTTGAAAGAATTGTCGTAGATTTTTTCAGATAGGTAATAGATGTTTATAGTCCTGTCTGAGCAGAGGTGATAGTGATGACAATTTGAAAGTAAGGGGTAGGAAATAGTTTTATCACGAGGTGATCGTGTAAGAGAAAGGACAGTCTCTGGATAGAATAATTTATCTAATCCAGCCTATCTGGACAACGATATTTAAATCAGACGCACTTTCTCTCCTTGTACGAAAATACAAGTTACACTGCACTCACATGCACACAATTCTGTGACAAATACGCACGAACGTGAAAACAAACTATGACTAACATATAATGGATAGGGGTTGACCGACACGATAACTAAAGGTTTAATAAAGTTTATTATCAATAGAAGATCACAACAATAAGCATACACATCACTAGATTATGGTTTACAGACAAAATTGCAAAAGAAGAAATTAATCAAATAGGTTCTCACCCTCTGGTAAAGGAAAAGAAAGGACGATCCCAACAGAGGTTAATTAACCCAAAAGATCAAAAGTTAACAATAAGTTATGAAATAGTCAGTATGGGAAAAGAATAGGTTCCTAATGTAATCTATCCCGTGACTACTCAGATTAGTGAGATAAAGAAAGAAAGAAGAAACCACATAAGTATATGATGTTAACAAAAGACATAAGTTTCTTTCTCCGTTCTTTCAATTCACACCCATTCAGTGGCCACTTTCAGACTTATGCTTACCCCAGTAGTTGTCGCAGGCATTCCAAGGAAATACACTTATAAGTAGTAAGTCTATTTAGTGTCAAATTTAAATTTTGCCAAATCCAGCCCCAGACTCGCCGTAGTTGCTGACTGCAAATTTCACGGGAGTCGCTAGAGTCGGTGATTTAATTTGTCCTGGATACAATAAGTTATCTATGCCTTCAGTTGGTTGGAGTAAGGTTCATGCGTGGTGATCGCCGACGAAGGATGAATAGAACCTATATAGTTCCTATGTTGTTTAGCCTCAGGTGGCTGAGACGCTAGGTTAAGTTACACAAATGTTGCTGACAATATATTTCGCAACAGCTGGCTGATGGGATTGATGTAAGTAAATCTGGTAATAGTTCTGGTCCAGTTAATATTATAATATAATGGCTCTATTCTGGCTTCTCTCATGAAAATGAGGAAAATTGGACCACACAGGTCACAGCAAGAAGCTCATCAATATTAAATATCCCTGGATGCTTATAATATTATAAGTTCGTAAGATCATAAGTTCATATGGCCATTAAAAAAGCCGCTAGTACTCAGGTTGATCAGCCTAGATTTTAGGAAAAAAAATATAAATATTTAACCAAATTATCAATATCATATCTAACACGTGTTAAAATAAGACCTCTTCACCACTCCGTTATAAATTAGATTTAAAACACACGTGTCTAGCTTATCCTATCGTGTTTAACGCGTGATATGAACACTAGTCATTTTTTAAAATTACATAAAATTGTTAGAAGTAAATAATATATACCTTCAGTAGACAGTTATTTAATGTATGTGCTAGTCAATTTAAAACATCTCTTACTGGGAAATAGCGAGTAATTAAATTTACTTTACGGCTGAAAAGGATTTAGCTATAAGTTATTTAATTAGCACAGAAAATCTCAATGAAATATATATTGAAAACTTTAAACACACTAAATCACTTCAAATCTAGTATATAAATTACCGCAATCAGAAAAATGAAACACTCCACGAAAATCTAATAATTTTCACTCTGTACGAGAAATCTAAGATATCGAGCTAGTGAATTTCTGATAGGTTTCTGAACAACTGATCATGGCTATCGGAGAGACATGGTATATATCCGTAAATTCCGTTCTATCGCCCTTTAATGCGAAAGTCACACCTACTGCCAGACCCGAGCCCATTTGCCGTTCGATTCTTGAATCAAAGGTAATTTTACCACCTCTGCCGCCGACAACCTCTCTGGCTTGACTTTCATCATCTCCGCCTTGCCGAATATCATCTACGCAATTAATTCCCCTGAAAGTTTTACAATCCAAGGTCCGTCTCAGACTTAACATCGCCCCTAATCAAATAATCTATTACGCCACGCTCCGCGCTCTCTCTGTGTGTTCCACCGTGCTTAATTGCCAAACGGCTCAAGTGTTAATTTTACTAGTGAATCCTTCGTTCATGTAGCAAAAAATAAACTAGATGGGGAGGGGCAAAAGTGGATGATCACTGCTGCACTATTTCCATCTGTGACAAGAATGAGCCTTTTGTTTCCATCTTTAATAATGGCGGATGTTTGATCGTTGACATAATTTATTGAGATATCCTTGTGTTGAGAATGAAAATGCATGTTATATGTAATTAAAAGTAGATAATAAATGGAGTCTATTACATTTGCAGTACCTCGGCCCATTTAGTCCGTCAAGTCGATACGCTCTTAAATTGTTATTTGGAGGCGAAGTAATAGTTTGTTTGCTTGTTTTTTTTGTTTTGTTTTTTTTTTGACTTTGTGTTATGTTTTTATTTAAAGTATACCAAGAAAAGATTTAAAAAGATATTCGTTCATTTACTAGACATGTTGTTATAAAAGAGCTGTTAATGAATTAGTGAAATTTCAGTACATTGCCTGTTTTTCCACTTCTGCCCATGCCATTTTTTAACTCGTTACTCAGTACCAATGCATCCAGATAAATGACCACAGGAGGAATAGTGTCGTCACGATGGCATGCAGTAGAAAAAGCACAACATATCTCTGTTTCCGCCATATGTTGGCGTTTATACTCATATATTTAGTAATTGTTTTATGTGCCTCTCTCTTAAACGGCCATTGACCTTGAACACTGCAAAGACTAAGCAGGATCTTAATCTCATTCTGTTTGAAATTATATTATTCAGCAGTAAAATTTGGACAAAAATACAATTTGCATTTTCAAACTTGTGCTTTAACAAAAATCGCGCCACATCCGGGAATCGAGCCCGGGACTTATGCTTCAGTGGCAACCATGACGACCATTACTCACAGGAAAGGGTTGCAAACCAAGGAAAATAAAAGGCGGATTGGATAATATTTATCTCTAACTAAAAATTTGCAAACAAAATTTAAATGTTGCTACGTTTTGAAAAAGTGTTGAAAATTAATGAAACCAGAAAGACAGCTATTGAGTGAAGGATGTCAATGCGTGACAACCGATAAAGGTCGAAAGCTCCCATCTTCCTATCATCACATTAATCGTCACCTCTCAATACTGTTGCAAATTATGCACTGTGTAAACACAAAAACAAAAACATAGTTAGAATAACGAAACACGATTCCCGCGCTGAGATGTCATTTTTTCCCAGTCATCTTTCTCAGTTTTAACAGAAAGGTTAAAATAAAACCCATCGAAAAATGGGTTTGTAGACAGTTTTATACATGAACACAAGCGAAAAAGCGACGTATAAATGGTTTTTATATTACAAAACTCAATTATTAAATCACCTTAATAGTGTTAATTGTTTTATTCCTCTACCTGCAAGTTAGAGTGCGCCACCGACTGTTAGAAAAGCTTACCTACATTTACTAGAATGGGATTGAAACGATTGGTTATAATGGCTGAGCTATGTTACACACAATCAATGTAAACTGAGAACGTGTCAAGATTTGGAAAGCATAATATTACATACAATCATGTGTCTTCTTGTGACAGGAGCCTAGTTATATACAGAAGACTTGCATCACGTTTAGTGCTGAGTTTCCTGTTTTACTGGAAAACTATACGGGACATTAAATATAAATGATGTAGCAACACTTAAAATACGGTCCCAAAATGTCTCGTACTGTATTCAGAAAACGCGGTGAACAAGTCTTGGATATTCGCAGATATCATCATATTAGTAATCACACAAATTATTTAACATTAATCACTTCCAAATTAACATAAAAATATTGTATACCCATCTATAAAGGACAACATTGTAATCGAATTAAGCGCTCGGCAGTTAAATCTTTACAGATGGTTGATTAACATTTCATGTCTCGGAATGACACTCGCGACAAACAATTATATTGTCAAGCCTTTATTACATTTAATTATTTCTTCAAGCGACACCAACATCAAACTCTAGACCTAAATATACTCAGACTCGTGACAGTCTTGAAGACTACTCAGAGATTGATGACATTTTAACGCCTGGTGGCGTCTTGTAGGGCAGCAACAAATTGATTCCACTTTGTTCGGTCGGCAGCCATCCTTCGTACAGAGCCCTAACTCTGGTTCATTCTTTGCATCTCGGCTTCCACAGTTCTCCGTCAGGTTGTTTTTGGTCGGCCTCTCTTTCGCTTTCCTTCAGGGGTCCATAGCATAGCTGTCCTTGTAATGGTATCAGGGTCCCGTCTGAGGACGTGGCCAACCCAACTCCAGCGTCTGCCAGATGTGATCGTGTGCATGTCCTCCTGGTTACTCCGAATAAGCAGTTCTTGGTTGCTGATGGTATTCGGCCAAAAGATTCGGAGAATTTTCCTCAGGCGGATTGCGTGGAAGGAGGACAGTTTCGACATTTTCTTCTCTGTTACTTTCCAGCATTCCGCACCATTGAGAAGCACAGAGAGTACACAGCTCTCATACAGTCTTAATTTGGTGTTTGTGCTGTACAGGTGTGACGGTATTGCCTCCCCTGCTTTGCAGTAGTGGTCCAACTGTGGCCACAACTCAAGAGTATCTATTATAGGCTTCAATTGAGTCTATCTTTACACAAGATTACTCTGCGCAGAAATGTCGATAGAAGAGTAGTAAAGCTTCTATCACTTGGGAGTCTTCACAAGATATTCAGATAAGCGAAAGCAATGCTGGCTGTCGCTAAGCACGTTAATTCTATAATCTTCCGACACTTTTATGAAGAATTTAGCAATGGTTTATTCTAGCTCGTTAAGCCTCCACCGCTGAGTTAATCAGTGGAATTTATTATTATTATTATATATATATAGCTCTGTTTAGAGTGTGTGTTTAGTAACTTTGACTGAGACAAACAAATAGTACATTTAAAAGGATTGAATCTAAGTTAAATTTGTAAAATTACAAATAACAAAATTTAATAATAACTTTAAGTTTTAACAGTTATAAAATAATTTGAATAGTTATGGAAAGGTTTCATCACTTGAATGGGATTTAACTGAATAAAGGAGGTCACTTTTGGCAGCGGATATTTTCACATAGCTGCCAATGGTAGTTTCTTCTCCCGCTGGGTCAGTTCCTTTCACTCTGCTCTCGCTCGTCTCTGATCAAAGTTCAGGCGCTTACGTTCCCAGAACGTTCAAGGAGTAACGGCTAAGTTGGTTCTGCGTCTGTCTATAAGACCCTCTTATGATGGAGTCTCGCAAAACGTCAGTGCACTTCTACCTTCACTTGGATCCAGAGATAATACTTTCTGCTGGTACCACCAATAACTGGTAATAGAAAAAAAAAAACGCTCTTCTGAGTATGGCGTTTTCCAACCCTTAGTTATGGGTTCCTATCTTCCCATACCACCATCCCATGACATAATTTACTCTCGACGAGAATCAAGTTTAATCCCTCGGTATAACACTTCCTTTACTTTTAAACTGAATAGCTTTAGCTTTACATTACATTAAAAGAAAAGTTTAAGCGTACAGATATAATATGTTTTACATTTACACCTCCCATGTTTGGAAAGTGTACACCATATTAATTCATTTATTTTTCATTTACATTTACACTTGTGGAAAAGTTTGAAACTTCTATTAATTAAAATGAATATTTTCACATAGACATTTACACTGGTTTAATTAAAGCTTGAAAACTTACATTAATTTTAAAGTAAATGTGTTTATAAAGACATTTACACTGCTTTGAAAATGTAAGTATTTTTCCCAGAATGTACATCATTTCTTTCATCTCTCCCTCCCTGCTCCATAAGGAACCTGGAACTACTTTATGCTGTTAGTTCTCTTTACGAAACTATCAATAAAGCAATCACCAGCCCGTGCAGTGGTGGTTCATGAATCATCATTCTAGACAGTGAGGGTGCCAGCCCCAAATGACTTTGACATCAAATAACGAGTTTCACACATTAAACTTCACATAGTAATACATACATATATGTTAGTTTACATGTTAGTAATAAAATATGAAATGTAAATCACAACTTACGCAAATCCTGGCTACGTACTTGTTTGCTCAGATGAATAAAAGAGACGAATTGTTCTCTTACACGCGTCTTGGATTTCTTTAATTTTACAATAGATTGCCCCTTCTGACTCCGTGTTTTTTTTCAATTTTCTAGTCCCGGTGTTCTTTATTAACATTTAAAAGAGATTTCATGTGCTTTGTAAGTCTTATCTGGTTCTCCAATAAAAGGTCCGGTTTACAAATAGGAATTATGAATCTAGTCTTCACTCTGGCGAAGTCTGAGGTCTTGGCGAGCCTGAAATTCACAGTGAAATAAAACTGCGAAATGGTCAGCCTATATTCCCCCTCAATGTTGTTATGAATCTAATCAGAAAGATCCAATCATTTTAAACATGTCGGGTGTGGCACTTTCAAAATATTACCTGCATGGAAAAATTGTGCAAAAGGTCACGCCTCCCATGTATGGTAATATAATGTCTTGCATACACTCTCACAAACACGTTTGTAGACTAATATTGTATAAAATGTAATAAATCCATGATTACTTTTAACCAAGTGACCGGAAACGATTATATCACACTTGTCTGCCCACAGCTGTCACACAGACAGTAATCTCGTTATCTGTCCTATGAGTACGCAAACTCCGTGTCTTAGCGGAGATTTAAGCCAATAGCGCTGACCGATGTACGTGTTAATCTGCCGCGCCTATAACCACAAATCTGGATGGCGTCAAGCAAGTGTGATATTTATCACCTACTGGGTGTATGAATAAAATCAAATATCTGTTACTTGGCAGACAAATTTAAGAAAGAAAGAAAGACAGACAGAAAAGTGCGATAATTGACAGCACAAAATAAAAATCAGTACCACAAGTGTACCGACACTGCCGGAGAGAACCACAGATCGATAGAGGTCGTCCATTTCGTCACAACAGGGAAGACTTCCAAATGTTGTTTAGACTAGCAAAGGCTGTTCTTGCCTTATTCATTCTGTTGTTAATGTCCTTGTTTGTTCCGCCGTCTGGTGTTACGCATCCTAGGTAAGTAAATTTGTTTGTCTGTTCTAACTTCTGGTTCCTTATTGTTATTGGCTCAGGATTGCCCACATTGAGTGTCATGACCTCTGTCTTCTTCAGATTGATGTTCAGACCAACCTGCTGGCTATACTTATTCAGTCTATTGGTTTGTTCTTGAACGTGTTGATGTGAATGTGCGAGTAGTGCAATGTCATCTGCATATTCCAGGTCTTCCAGTGTAGAAAACGTTGTCCATCTAATTCCTCTTGGATGCCCTCTGTTGTCTGGCGCATCAGCCAATCTATGGCTGTCAAAATAATGTTGTTGATACTGTCGTACTCCTGTTTTCACTTCGAAAGTTAGATTACTCAATCCAACACTGCACGTAGAATAGAGGCTTTTTATAATGGAAACAATGCAGCTGGGAATTCCAAAAGCACTCAGTATTTTCCATAGGCTGTCTCTGTGTATGCTGTCAAAAGCATTTAGCAAATCAACAAAGTTAATGTATAGCTGGATTTCTAAAATATGGGTACGTTAATAAACTATGAAATATCATTTAATCAAGGTGTTTTATTTTTATTAACATCAATTCTAACAATGGCTTTTTTTCTTTGTTTTGATTATATTAAACCTAACAATTTAGTGTTCATCATCTGGTCATATTACGTTCTTATAAATATTTATAGAATTTTGACTTATTTGCTCAGTAAACTGTACATTTAAAAAAAAACAATTTAAAAAGAAAAAACTAGAAAACTAATTTAGACGAATTTCAGAATAAGTTAAAAATACACATACCGAGAAAACTGTAGATTAACAGTAACCATAGCGACGAAATTACAAATAAACAACCATGATATGCAGAATATTCAATCGTGTTTCTAAAGCTGCATCCAGTTCATGAGCAGCTTGAACCCGTTAGATGTAGCTTACTGTAAATCTTATTGTGTTGGGCAGTCCAGGCTCAAAGTAGCAAAGAAGTTGTATATGGTCGTGAGGCCACAGTCATCACTAACAACCTGTGGTCCAAGTGAAA
Organism: Oreohelix idahoensis; assembly: GCA_024509875.1. Lineage (NCBI taxonomy): Eukaryota > Metazoa > Mollusca > Gastropoda > Stylommatophora > Oreohelicidae > Oreohelix > Oreohelix idahoensis. The sequence continues at coordinate 124,681 of JAMPIV010016124.1, forward strand.
GAACCCACGATTCTAAACTTTTCTCCTGACACGTACAGATTAGACCTGTTGTGTCTGTGATGTCAAACAAAGTTACTCTCACGAGAGAAGAAGGTGCCAGGGGTAGACGGGTCAGCTTTGTACCTTGCAGGCTTAATTCCAAAAGTTTGTAAAGATTTTTAAAAGCAGAGGATGATATCCTGCTAATAGGTTTATTATTCAAGTATAAGGATTGAATAACCGAATTTTCTGGAAAACTCGAGTCCGTTATCTCCGTTAAAATGTTAAATCCAAGCTGGACTGATGCTGCGTTTTGAGAATAATCCTGCCCTCTAAGCACCGCTATGGAGTTTGACTGAAGCATCAGCTTTGTTATAGACGTTAGACTCGACATAAATCGAGGAATAGTGGGAAGTAAATTGTGCTGCAAGTCAAGAGTGGAAAGACCGGGCGGCATAGATCCGGAATTGAAATCGGATATTCTATTAGACATAAGGTTTAGACTTTCAATATGCGTAAGAAAAGACAACTCTGGAATAGCTGTTAGTTCGTTGACATCAATGTGGAGATTCTCTAGTGAGTTAGCGTATGGAAGAAGTGAGGTGCTCAGCTGACTAACGTCATAGTTCTGGTTCATGTTGAACGATAATGTTACCAATTTACTTAAACCAGGAAGCCACTGCGAGCTTATAATTTTGTTCTGTAATAAATCTAACGTCTGTAGTGACTTAAATTTCGTCAACGCTTTCGGGATGTCCGTTAAATTGTTATTGTAAAGCGATAAACTTGTTAAACTATTGGCCATCATGTCGAAAGAATTGTCTGCATGATAACTGAGATAGGTTCCTAAAATAGATAACTCTGTCAGGCGAGAAAAGTACTGAAGCCAAGTTGGTGATATTAAATCAACGTTTTCAAGGGAGAGGATCTTCAAGGTTGAGCCAATATTCTTCATGGCTTCCACGTTCCAGTCTGAAATTCGACCTCATAAAATTTGCAACTCTTGATGATTTCGTAAGTACAAGAAGGCATTTGGAATTCGAATTAAACGAGAGTTGTAGATTATAAGCATAGTCAAAGTTGTTGTCGATCCATTGAAGGCAGCGTCATCAGTGGCGTATTCTCTATGTGTGCTATGCGTGCTGCGCACACCTATGCCCGAAGGAAAATAAAAATTTAATATATTATTCAATAAAATATTTCTCTTATAATGTTCTGCTTTCGGACCGCACGCATCAGGATAACGGATTTTCCCGCATAGAATCTACGAGTATATCTTGTTTCAGTTTCCCAGACGCGTTTTATAGTGCAGTTTTCTTAGTTGGTAGCAATCGCCCGAAGTTTCTCGGGTAATTCCGTCACTATGCGTGCGGCACCTTTTGGTTTTACGTTTGAAGACTGGTTTGTGTGGATCCGGGTCATGGCCAGATACGTCAATACAATACGAACATGCGTGCGGTGGTCTTGCAGCTCTCGAGTTGCAAATATCGGCTGTGTCCGACCAGTGTTTTTTGTGATTAATTTTTGTTAGTTGCCGGTAATGCAGATTATTACAGTGACAGTGAGTTTCAAGTTGTAAGTTAATTAGTATTTCGGAGATAATTGACATATACCCCTAATAACTATCATTGCGTAATTGAATATAGTTGGTTTTTAAATTAAGAGTGGAAGAAGTTAAATAGTAGGCGCATTACCAGGATACGCCACTGAGCGTCATCTATATGTGTAATGGGAGTGTCTATCATGAACATTTTTTCGAGGTTAGAAGGCAGACTTCCTGGCGGAACTATGGTTATTTGGGCCACCTGAGAATAACAGTTAATTATTATATGATTCATATTTATTACAACAAATGATGTCTGATGTTACTTGTTTTTTCATTCTTTGTATTCACTTTTTTCATCATTTTGCTACACTTCTATTTTATCCTATTTCTCCACTCCTTTTTTTCATCCTATTTTTTCCACTTCTTTCTTCATCCTATATCTCCACATTTTTCATACTATTTCTCCACTTCTTTTTTCATCCTATATCTCCACATGTTTCATACTATTTCTCCATTTCTTATTTTTCATTCTATTTCTCCACTTTTTTTTTCATGTTTCAAAAGTTTAATGTTTGGGTGTCGTAAAAATGAATATGAGTTTTCTTTTTGTGTCCTGGATACAGTGGCGGATCTACTTTTTGGTGGGCCTGAAGCTTGAACTCTTGGAGGTGCCTATTTTATTTTTTTTAAATGTGTGGGGATTGAAAAGAAACGTGTTATAGAGAAAATTGGAAACTAGAACTTAGGGGCCATGAAGCTCAAACTTCATTATTAGATCCGCCTCTGCCTGGATATATACTTTAAGATTGGTACTTTTTTAAGTACCCTGCAGGCTCACATGACTGTAAGATCCCTCTACATATATTGCGTCAAAATTCCAGGAAAACGACAGCTAGAACACCTTTCACTTAACCACCCTGGTGGAATGAAGATGTAAGAACAGCATTGATAGAAATGGAAAACGCGACGAAAGAATGGAGGAAAGCAAGATAGAAAAGTACAATGAATAATGGAGGGGTTGAAGTGATGAAGGAGAAAAAAACAGAAAACCACCAATAGGTTCAATAGCGTCGCAAGGGAAGCCAAAGACCAAGTGTGGGAGGCCTTCGTGACACAGGTTGGCACGGACAAGACGGGCACAGTCTACCAGGGCAAGATGTTAAAAGATACACGAACATTTACGAGAAATGTTGTCATAAAAGAACTATTAGTTAATTAGCCAATTTCCGGTTCATTAGATCAATATCACTTGTATCCGTGACATTTATTTCGTCAGTCTGTGAGTGGGGTGGGGGTTCTTATTAAAAAAAATTAATGACAAATAAAAGTCAGTTAAACAATAAACTGCAAGCCTCATGTTGTCACACCCCTGCCCCTTTTTAAGTTTATTTTGTTTATAATTGTCTCGGCGTTTAGCACCTCAAATAACGTGTCAGTTCCTAATCACAATCGAAACTTGCACATTACGACACATGTCCACGAAACACTGCTAAATGGAAATAACTCTGAGTGAATATTCTGTGCGGAACGATCGGCAAGTAATCTTAGATTAGTAAGATTCTTATATCTGGTGTCTGTGTGTGACATGTCCCTGGTTCTGATCGAATAGTTTCATGTACCTAGTGTTCTGTATACCGTATCTTCTTGGCTGTATCTGGTGGTCTGTATGTCACATTTTCCACGTTCTGCCAAAATAGATTTCTACATCTGGTGTTATGTATGGAGGTATAGCTGGACTCATCTTTATATGACCATCAGCTAAGCACAGTTCTATAGTATATAGATGTGGATGTGAACGTCTGTCCGTGAGATTAATTACACCCTCGTTGTCTCTTGAAATCATCAATTGTGGTGAAACAAGTAAAGAACCCAGCATTACACACTACGCTTAGAGGAGTCACTTAAGACCAAGACGTAACTCTGGCTTTTACCTGGTTAACTGTATGGAGGAGGATCTCACTATGGACCTCAATATATGCAGGGGGAGCTGACACATGACTCTGTGTAGAACATGACAATTCCTTTGAGAGAGCCCAGAAGTAAATCTCAGTATTTTAGCTCTGCATATTTAGAGAACCTCCTTGGACGGCCGGAAATGCACAGTATGTCACGTGCTTCTTCCTCCTAGCTTTGAACAGATGTGATGATTATTTGAATGTAAGCCAAGCCAAAGAAACTGGAGCTTTTAACTTCAACCCAACAAGTTTCCGAATTGCAGAAAAGCCACAGGAAAAGCCTAGATCTACAGTGTAGATAATACCAAGGACTCATCAACGTGATATTGGCTGCAAAAGAGCAAACAGCTCATCAGCTTTAGTTAAACAACAACAACAACATGTGGTGTTATCTTTTTCAAACATCATTATCATCATATTTCCGTCCCCCGTAGAACATGGGGCTGAAACAGTTGCTCTCCATCGATTTCTATTCTGGGCTGTCTTTTTCAGCTGTGCCCAAGTCATTCCAATTTCCATAGCCTCTTCTTCCGCCGTTCTTCTCCAAGTTCTCCTTGTCCTCCCCACTCTTCTTTTCTCTTGTGGGTTCCAGTCAATGGCGCCCCTGGCTATGCTTGATTGTTCTATTCTGAGTGTGTGCCCAATCCATCCCCACCGTCTTACCTTAATTTCCATTTGTTTTGGCTGTTGCCCGCATCTTTTCCTTAGCTCTATATTTGTTTTTACATCTGGCCATCTTATACGGAGGATCCGTCGATGAACGATTTACAAATTTCTGTACTTTGGAGGTGAAACTCTTTGAGACATGCCTTGTCTCTGAGCCATACAGCAAGACTGAATTTACATTTGAGTTAAAGATTCTGATTTTGTTCTCTCTGGATATAGCAGAGGAGTTCCATGTTGGTCGAAAGGCATTCAAAGCGCATCTGGCTTTATTTATCTTAGAACAGCCCTCAACATCGGTGCCCCCTCCTTTGTCAATGTTACTCCCCAGATATGTAAAGCTTTCTACTTCTTCAGTAACTTGACCATTGATCTTCATCGAGTTCATCTGCCTATTATGTATCCTCATTTCCTTTGTTTTATTTATATTTATGTATAGTCCCATCTTTTATGCTTCACTAATCTATTTGTTTTCTCCTGCGTATCTTGCTATCTATGTGATAGAAGGCACAAATCATCTGCAAAGTCAAGATCCTCCAGCTATTTGTTGAATGTCCACTGTATTCCTGTTTTCTCTCCTTGTGTTTTGTGTCTCATAACCCAGAGTATGACCATGAGAAAAAATGTTGGTGATAGCAGACATCCCTGTCTGACTCCGCTGTGTACTGTGAACTGTGAAGGCGTGAAGGGCTCTGTCATATAATATTATTTCATCTGCTAAAACTCCTCAAACTACTAATACAACGCTAACGTAGAGCGAGTCCATCTTTTCCCATAGTGATTTGCATTTTTCGTTATGTTAAGGATTCATATTTAATTAGCTTCTTTTTTACTTTATTGGCGGAGGAGGGGGGGGGGGGCTTACCATATAATCGCGTGTTCTACTGTAGTGTATTTCTCATTATGTCTTTTTGGTTGTCCAGTTCGATGAACTCAAATGTTATTGTTCCATATCTACACTGCCTTTCATTTGAAATGCGCGTTATTCTCTTGGTTTGGCTTTTTTTTTAAAACATAGGGCTATGAGTAATCATCTCTTTAAACATGTTCAGATAAATGGATGCTTCCGTAGAATAAGAGGATCGAAGTGGTATGACAAGGTCACAAATGTGCAACTGATGACCAGAACCAGACATGCGCCAATGGAACAATAACTGATAAGACAACGTTGGGGATGGGTTGAACACCAATTGAACAATAACCTAAAAGACAACGTTGGGGATGGGTTGAACACCAATGGAACAATAACTGAAAAGACAACGCTGGGGATGGGTTGAACACCAATGGAACAATAACTGAAAAGACAACGTTGGGGATGGGTTGAACCCACACTGAGAAGATGTGTTGAGCACTACAAGTCATTCGCTGTTTAGGAATCGTCTAGGTAAGAGAGGCAGAGGAAAACAAACGAACACAAAAGAACTCATGGAGATGAGAACTTCAGACATGAAGAGGAGGAATAAGACTGAATAGCTGTGAATTGTTGGCACGAAACATGAAGATCTGACGTCAGTTTCTTGAAGGCCTTTGTTTCTTGGAGAGTATACAAGGGAATGGATATTGCAGTTCTTATGTTTCATGACGTCTTCACATGAATATGATTAATATACACATGTCTTCTCTGACTTAATTATGGCAGTTAATAATAAATTATGCTTGTAACAGAATAAGGATAACCCTCACTTCCAGCTTCAATGACGTAAAGTTACGTGTATTGTTACTCATTAATGGTGGCATCGTTTCTAGTCCGGTGTGTCAACAAGTAATGTCGACCCCAAAACCTTCACATTCCTGAGATATATTACACAGTGAAACTAGTCGTCATTCTAATCATTAGAATATCTATCCTATCCTATCCTATCCTATCTATCCTATCTTATCATATCTATCCTATCTTATCCTATCTATCCTATCCTATCCTATCATATCCTATCTAAATATCTATCTATCTATCTATCATATCCTATCCTATCTATCTATCTATCTATCTATCTATCTATCTATCTATCTATCTATCTATCTATCTATCTATCTATCTATCTATCTATCTATCTATCCTGTCCTGTCCTATCATATCCTATCTAAATATCTATCTATCTATCTATCATATCCTATCCTATCCTAACCTATCCTATCCATCTATCTATCTACCATATCCTATCCATCTATCTATCTACCATATCATAACCTACCCTATCCTATCCTATCCTATCAATCTATCAATCAATCAATCAATTAATCAATCAATCTATCTATCTATCTATCTATCTATCTATCTATCTATCTATCTATCTATCTATCTATCTATCTATCTATCTATCTATCTATCTATCTATCTATCTATCTATCTATCTATCTATCTATCTATCTATCTATCTATCTATCTATCTATCTATCTATCTATCTATCTATCTATCTATCTATCTATCTATCTATCCTATTGTTACTGTGTGTTTCTTTTGTTACTGCCACTTCTGGTGGTGTTGAATGTTTGTGGTGGGTGTGTGACAGTGAGACTTGTTACCCAGTCATTATACGTGCCAGTGAGATAGGTCGTACATTTTTAGTAGACCAATCAAAATCATTGACGGTGACAAGGGCCCACAACACCTGTCAGGCTAAGAGGTTAATATTATCATTAGGGCAGTTCCGTCTAGACGACCTCGAGGATGGTTGTGTTTTCTAAGTGTGAGCTAAAGAGAAGCCATGTTTGAGCTGTCTCAACTTTCGTGGAACCACAAAGACAAGTTTTAAGTTGAAGTTCTTAAAATATTTCAGAAAGGAGCATACTGTGTGTAGACTTTAATGATATCGTTTTTATCACAACAGAATATAAGCGGTAGCTATATTTCTGTACAAGGAGAAAAGACTATGTTGAGAAGTAACACATGTAAGTACGATCTCAATGTGTATTTCAATCCCCAGATAGGATTTGATTTATGTTAAAGGAAGAAAACCAAGAAAACAGTCACAGATGTATATGAGAACTCATCATCTGAAGAAAATAGTAACTTTAATTATTGTAGATTAAAGACGACACTACATGCACTGAAGAGTTGAAGAAACAAAGGGAAACAAAGGACAAGGTGACCTAGATCGTGAGTTGCACGAGATTCCTGGGTACTCACACAACTTAGAAGGAAGAAAAGTAAATACGGAGACCTTTAGTAAACTACAATCACAACAAAGAATATTGATTTGTTTTCCAGCTGCATTTGTTTATTTATGTACTTTGTAAATAAACCTTGTTATATGACTCAGCCGAGTTATGCAGATTGATCGAATGATTTAAATGGGAAAAATTACAACCCAGTTAGAAGTACACCACTATAGCACCTTAACACCATCAATCCGAGAGAAGAACGAACCTGCTACATTCCACAAGAATCTACATCTCTAGCGGGAAGCTAGTAATAACACTTGATGGACATTTATTAGGAAAGAAGATATAAAAAGTAGAATTAGAGAACGCGGTCACATATAACTCACTAATTGACGCAGTGACCAACTCTCGAGGTGCACCCATTACACAGGAAGACAATCACAACGGAAGAAATCAACGAAACTTGTTGAAATATTGAAATGGATCCAAATCATGACCAAGTATTACAACAACAAATGTTGGCCCAGCAACAACAACAACAAATCTTAGCCCAACAAATAGCACAAATGCAACATCAACAACCGTTGAAGAGATTTTACACAAAGAATAGGTAGAGAGCCCAGGTTCGAATCACATCCTGAAAACGAACCCATGAAAATTAGCCATTCTTGTCAACAGTGGAGAAGAAATGACAGTTATAAACATTACTACAGTCATAGACAGGACCAACAACAACACGAGTATATAAATATTGATTATACACCACCACCCAGACCCCAACAGATTTATAATGTATCCCAGATACATTGTTACAATTGTGGTAAGCAAATCACATTGCCAGGGCATGACGAGCAAGACCCAACAGCAACAAGATAAATAGTGTCCCCAAGCACTGGGATAGCCTCAACAACAGAACAAGACGTGAAGCAGTGAGAAATTTCATAGGCGAAATAAGAAAAGGAACAACGTGGCAGATAAACAATGTGACGACAAGAAATGAAAAAACACGGTAGAATCACATTAGACAACGGACAAAAAGTACACATATGTCTAGTATGGTGTGAAAAGAGATCCAACAGTGAGCAAAACAAGAATGACAGACGACCACTTCGAAATCTACGAACTGTAAATATCGTACAGTTGAAAGTAGATACAGCAACACAAACAGAGAATAGAGCTACAGTTTCAGTACACAACAGAGACACAATTATCAAGACGAAGAAAGGAAATAGCAATGCAGTGTCAAGAAGAAACAAAGAAGCAAGAACTTATCACAGAAATACCATGAGAGTCTACCAGCACTACACAGAAACAACACATCGGTGTTCGCAACGTTATTCACATAATCACAACTATCATTCCCTACCTCCTCATCTGCCCCCAACATACTCCCTGCGCGACCCCCGTCGCAACCTCAGTGATTATGTGAAGCGGACATTTGATGACAGAAGACATACTATGGAACCCAGAGAACAAGATCACCAGATAGCCCATCGAAATGCCAATAATAGCATACTGTCAACAATACTGAAACTAGTATACTACAGATCTGAACAGCCCACGACCAGTGAAGCAGAATCAGACTCTGAATCTGTGTATCACACTATTGATACAGAGAACGATATAGTACTTTCACCATCACGACAAGAAGAGTCAGATATTGATACTTTAAGCGCACCTAGCAAATCAGACAGTACAGATGGCGAACTCCAAATCGACATCAGGTCGACAGCCAAAAGACCATTTACATCATCATCAGATGATTCACCACGTATCGCAAAGTACAGCAGATTCCCGCAGGAGCACGTCCGTTATAGAGTCATGAGAGAGCGACGCCAGACGAAAACGAACAAGTCAAAAGGAACTCTACATCCCATTCCTCCGTCACAGTCTATTACATCCTCTATGCGAGCAACATGTAACACAGCTACCATTTCTTCGCCTACGCAAGCTTATGATAGCAGACTCTCAGAGCGAGCAATAGCGCTTTTAGAAATCGCTAAACTACTATAAATTATCGAAGGCGTTCCCTCTTCATAACGCCCAACTGATATGATACTTCCCTCATCACAAGTATCCAACGTAGCACGTACTCTTCTCTACACAGTACGCGACAGTGTTTACTAATATTATTGTTTCCTTTCAGGTACACAGAACAAGACTTACTCATGCACGCTTCTCAAACTAAGATGACCTTTCAAGCTCACGAAGGCGTGCTAGAACTGTAACGCATACCCTATAATTTTTTTTCTCGCACCAGTGGATGTATAGGTCAGTTTCGACCAGCCCATTAACATTTTTGTTTAAAAACCCCACTGCGCTGTAACCGAGATTTTCACCACGCTGACGTGCCTGAGTAGAACCATTTGATACATCGCGGTATAATGCTGTAGTGCACAGTGATGATAAAACCCCAGCACCAGAGACTAGAACATTGTAGTATTTTACTATTGTAGCACAGAACCCGTGTATCCAAATAGAACATACTTAAGATTGACTACTTGATGAATAACATTACATTGTTTACAAGCATTTATGGCGGCATGCCAATTGAAGGACACTGTCACTAAATGTCAACACGACACTCAGTAAATTGTGTTGAGCCCTATGAGAACTGATTTAATTATATTCATTTTCAGGATTGTTGTAAATAATATCTTTTTCATTTCTCATATATGCAAAGTTTTTGACTTCTATGAGATTGTTAGGAAGACATCAACGTTTTTATTTGTGTTTTGTTTTGTTGAACCATGTTTATTGACTGAACTCATAACAGAGCATTGTTCTGAGAAATAAGAGACTGGTTCTGACAGACACCTGGCTATAACTCAGACTGTAATGTGCATTCACAGCCACAGATCTGTCGGACACGTAAACAGCCAATAATGTCATCTATTTCTTTACCTCTCCCTCGGCATCCAGACTACTATCAGTCGAGTTTGATCGTTAGAGTTGTTCTTTCTAGTTCTGTTGTTAACACTTTTGTCTTTACTGACATACACAGTCAAGAAAGAACATTGTAGTCGGGTTCATGATTGATGATTTTTTTTTTTCATTTTTATACCAAGCAGACCACATATGACAGGTGTATGTCATCTTAGTCAATGAGTCTGTTATAAATTATTCACCTTCCATAATTAACTGTTAAGATGTTGTTGTACAGTTAATTTCTTTATATTGTATTGATTTTATGAAGGTATCCATTAATGTATATATACATGCACCATATATCTACAAGAACTTCTGTATAACGAACATGTTCGTATAGCGAATATGTAAAGTATTTTTTTTAGCAGAAGATTTATTTTTTTGGTGTTGTTAACATTCTATTCTTTTTGTTGGTTGAGCAATTTTTCTTTTTTTTAGGGTCTTAGATTTTTTTGATAGAACGCAAATTTCTACCTACAGGATACATTTGTGTGCCCCGCGACCCATATGTGACAGTGAGACTTGTTACCCAGACATTATACATGCCAGTGAGACAGGTCATACATTTTTAGTAGACAAATCAAAATCATTGACGGTGACAAGGGTCCACAACACCTGTCGGGCTAAGAGGTTAATATTATCATTAGGGCAGTTCCATCTAGACGACCTCGAGGAACGTTGTGTTTTCTAAGTGTGAGCTGAAGAGAAGCCATGTTTGAGCTGTCTCAACTTTCGTGGAACCACAAAGACAAGTTTTAAGTTGAAGTTCTTAAAGTATTTCAGAAAGGAGCATACTGTGTGTAGACTTTAATGATATCGTTTTTATCACAAAAGAATATAAGCGGTAGCTATATTTCTGTACAAGGAGAAAAAACTATGTTGAGTAGTAACACATGTAATACGATCTCAATGTGTTTTTCAATCCCCAGATAGGATTTGATTTATGTTAAAGGAAGAAAACCAAGAAAACAGTCACAGATGTATATGAGGACTCATCATCTGAAGAAAATAGTAACTTTAATTATTGTAGATAAAAGACGCCACTACATGCACTGAAGAGTTGAAGAAACAAAGGGAAACAAAGGACAAGGTGACCTAGATCGCGAGTTGCACGAGATTCCTGGGTACTCACACAACTTAGAAGGAAGAAAAGTAAATACGGAGACCTTTAGTAAACTACAATCACAACAAAGAATATTGATTTGTTTTCCAGCTGCATTTGTTTATTTATGTACTTTGTAAATAAACCTTGTTATATGACTCAGCCGAGTTATGCAGATTGATCGAATGATTTAAATGGGAAAAATTACAACCCAGTTAGAAGTACACCACTATAGCACCTTAACACCATCAATCCGAGAGAAGAACGAACCTGCTACATTCCACAATAATCTACATCTCTAGCGGGAAGCTAGTAATAACACTTGATGGACATTTATTAGGAAAGAAGATATAAAAAGTAGAATTAGAGAACGCGGTCACATATAACACACTAATTGGTGCCGTGACTTAACCACGGACTTATAATCAGTAGACTTAAGTACACGGTCACAGGTGTTGTATGGAGGATAGTGCACAGCAGACAATGTTGACGATGTCAGTATTGTCGGGCTTACAGTTGTGGCCGACAGTGGTATAATATGTAAGCGAATGTCATGGCATGGGTATTTTAGGTTTGTTTACATTCCGTAATCACCTACACCAGAGTAACGTTGCGTTAGGAAATAGACCAACTAGTTTTAACTTATACACAGTTTTTTTGACACAGTAACGATGACATCATGGACGACAGATCACAAGGTATCATAGCAAGTAAATCCATAGATAAATTGACTGCCACACCAGCAACTGATAATAAAATCGTAGTAATATCCAGACAATCCGAAACTTGAGTGCATCAGCAGCAACTCATGTCAAATAGTAATAATATCCAATCAATCAGAAAACAACTCTGGTAATAATATCCAATCAATCAGAAACTTGAGTGCATCAACAGCATCTCATAATGAATAGTGAAAGTACATATCCCATTGGAAAATTGGTTACATTAATAACAATTCCTTATAAATGATGATGGACGGTATAATCCATGACCTTAAGAATAATATCTATAAAACTCTTCCCTTCCAAAACACACTGGACACACTAACGAGACTCAAAACCGTCTCGATGCTCTGCCAGATACATCATGACTGAGATTATAGTTTCTCAGTACAACTCAGTAAAGTCGCTCATGCGCGAACTAACTGCTTGACATGTGAGCTCAGCTCATCCATCTCTTCCCCCTACTACTAAGAACATTAGAACAGTTTCTTTATTTTTTTTTTAAAACTAACACAGACTCAGTTGAGCTATGTTCCAAAATAATCGTACACAAAGTACCCAAATAAAAAAAATATCTCGTAACTTTAAACGTGCTAACAAACAAAAATCAGCCCCGTACATAATAATCCCTAACACTTAACTCCCACTCAAAATCATGACTTAACAGATTACACCGACCCCCGGGGACAAAAAATGATATCATCATATTTTTTTTTAAATTACATGGAACAACAATGTGAGGTCGATCAAATTCTAATATCTACAACAAAGAATTACACTATGTTAAGTCATATCAATAAACCAACAATAGAGGGATGGAAGTATGTGTAGAGTATGAAGGTGAAGTATGCAAAGATAATCAAATTCAAACAAAGATGAAGTATATAAAGTATAGACTAACTATGAACCAATAAGTGGAAAAAAAAGAGGAGATGAAATGAAACGAAGAATGACCAGCAATGAAATGTATGTAGTGAAAGAAAGCAATGATACAACATGGTAACAATTTAAATTAAACAATGCATTGTGCGTAAAAACAAATACTAATATAGCAAAACAGCATGGAACAAAAAGGCAATGCATATATTAACAAAAAAAAACAAAAAGAAAGCTACAATCTAAATAGAGCATAATAGGTAAGAGAAACAAGTTAATTAACTTATTAAGTACTAATTATGAGCTTTTTTATGAAATCGAAACTAATAACGCGTATAGGCAGTTACTACTGGTGCACAACTAAGTGCTAGGTATTAAAAATAAATAACAATGTCAGAAAAAACCCACATATGGTAAATGTTCACCACTGAAATGTATCGTAATGATACATGAAGTTTAAATACTATTGTCAATCCTATTGTCACTCATACAATGTTCATTCACGCACTGTCGTGTATGAATAATATTCTAATAACATGTCACATGAAAATCTAAAAACATAATGTCAAAGCTCCAGCGGCCTTGGAAAGTCTTGTGAGCGAAAAATCATCCCCTGCGGAGTCAGAATTCCGAATGGCTTGAATGGTACAGTCAAACTGGCGCAAGGCGACACTTAGAACAGGTTGTTGAGTAACTGTATAATCATGAAAAAAATAGCTCCGATTCCCATCGAGAAGCCGTTCCTGCGAATAATCAAATGAAAATTTCTGTATGGTAACGGTAGGATTTTATTAGAGAAAAGACTTATTTACTTTAACTTTTAACCTTCCAAACGTGGCCGTGCAAACTTTAGACCACTGTATGATGTTAGTTAAGCCTTCCTCCGATAAACGAGAAAAAGTAGCAGTGAAAGAAGCACAGACTAAATTGAAATTATCAATAATATTGGGCGATATAAGTGTCCGAGAAAAATAGCGGCGTGTAATGGCGTACAGAGACGTCGTCAATATACACATGATACCAACGTCATGTTAAGTGTAATGGTGACCAAGAATGTAATGATGGCTGATAATATGCGATTTTGCGCAAGACAAAGGAAATACAGTTGACAAAGGCGTACATCTCAAAGGCTGAAGTGAAGTCATAGCCTGTGTACCGGGCAAAGAAATAAGCAAGAAACATACAATAAAGATGTGAAAGCAGACAGTAGTAAACTTGGACCTACGTCGAAGTTTAAAAGAAAAGCAGAAAGTACGACAAAAAGTCGTAAAAGATGAAGATACTGAGCTAACCGGCCCAATAAGAAAGGTGAAGAAACTCATAAGGTATATATATATATGCACTAAAAACCAAGTCCGTACATGTAGCAAAGAAAACGCTAGTCATTGCAGCAAAGAAGTTGCAATCAACTTGACTGGATGTAGATTCAGTCGTAGCTATAAAGTTAGTGTGTGTGTCAGACAAAACCGAAGGATCTTCTTCTATAATAGTACTTAGAGAAGAATCGAAGTTAGAGTAACGACGTACTGAGGTATGTCGAACTGGGCTAAATGAAGCACCAAAATTGGTATGATAAACAAAGTATCATCAATACTGCAAGAATGCTCCACATTAGCAGAATGTATCACGTTAGCAGAATGTACCTATTGATAAGATTTTGGTATAGTCGTTAGTGTGGAGGCGGTAAGGTTATGTTGCCCTTCACAAGCAGCAATTTGTTCCGAAGTACACACCTTGTACAATGTATCTGTCCGACAGTAAGGTCGGCGATTGGTGCTCTGAGCAAATGTGCGTGTATATAACCAGTGAAAAATGGTGTGGCAATGTGGACTATGGCAGTCAGAAAAGTCTCAACTGCCCCACCGAATGTCACACATTTCACCATATTACCTGTTGCACAAGATGGATGAACTAGAGACTGTCTAATCCTAACAGTTGTGCATCCGGAATCAAAGAGTACTGAGACAGGATTACAATTCACAAATCCCTTGTGTAGTGTTAAAGATCCTGTTCCGTCATGTGCCGACAAGGCTGAAATCGTCGGGAGAGTAGGTAGACGATGACCGCAACTCAAGGTAGTCACCGCTGTAGGCTGGAATAAAGTGGTGCACTCAGGACACTGAGATGCTCGATTGAAATCGAAAGCAGAACAAGCAGTAGCATTAGAGACACTATTATTATTGTTACCCTGATTAACAATAACCTGGGGCTCCCGTTGAGCTGAGTTAGCATGGCGATGCGATCTATAAATTTGATATCTACCACCATATTGAGATCGATCACCATTATTATCTCTATTGGGACCATTGTTATTTCCTCTATTGGGACCATTAATCTGATTTGAACCCCAGTTAGCATTGTTGCGAATACTATTCCCTCGTTGATCAAAATATCTATTAGATGAATTTTGTTGCCTTCGAGAAAAATTACTGTAAGGTTGATAATCCCTAGTGTAGTTATCCCTTTCATAATTTCCAGAATTGTTGGAACCAAAATGTTGAGGTCCATTAAAATGTCTCCAGTTTCTTGGAGAAGGAGAATTACTACGTGATGGATTCCCTTGGTCCTGTCTAAAATCACAATAATCTCCCTTACAAAAATTGCGATCAACACATTGTGATCTACGGCGAAAATTAGAACCGTATGGTAATGCCGAAGCCACGGGTAAACCTTCTTTGACTTGACAGTTGCTCACAATCACATTGGGGTGTGCCGTTACGTATTGGCGACAATATTTTTCCATATCGTTCAAGTTTGTAGGCTTTCGCTCATGCAGAAAGGAAAGGAAAGAAGTGTTAACTGACGACATGACTTTGTCACGAAGCAACATTTCCATGAGGGCTTCATATGTGTGCTCAATCTTTGAGGACTCAACCCAACGTGAGAACGTAAGACGTATATTTGCTATAAATTCAGAAAAATCTTTTCCCGTCTCCAGCAATAGAGATTTAAAGCAGAGACGGTAGCCGTCTTCATCAAGTTGGTATTTTTTAAATAACACAGCTCTGACAGTATCGTAGTTATTCTTGTCAGGTCCTTCCAAGATACTTACAGCTGTCATAGCTTCACAAGAAAGTAGTTCCATTAGTCGTGTACAGTATTCCGACTTATCTATTTTGTGAGACTCACATGTAAGTTCTAATCTATTCAGGTAGAATAAGACGTCATCGGAGATAGGTCTAAAAGGAGGCAATCTGATCTTATAGAAATTAGAATTGTAATATGCGAAGTTGTTTGAGTGTCCGTAGCATTTTGAGCATGTTTTGCGCGTGCTTTCTTAAGGTTGGTTGTAGCTAGATCCCATCCTAGCTGTAACCTTTCCTTGAGCTCAGATACATATTTGCTTGCAGAGACGACTGTCTCGTCAGCCTTTTGGTCTGTCAGGGACCGAAGTAAGGCTTCTAGTGGCCCCTTAATTGGTCTGCCGAATACAAGTGTAGCTGGCGGAAATCCTGTAGATGCTTGGGGAACATCTCTGTAGGCGAATAAAGCTGCATATATATAAATGTCCCACTCTTCAGGTTTCTCTTGAGCAAGCTTACGTAACATCATGGTGAGGCTACCGTTAAAACGCTCCACGAGCCAATTTCCGGCCGGATGGTAGTGACTGGTGTGGATATGTTTGCCCTCAAGATCTTAAAGATCTCTTCCATTAACAGGCTACGGAATTGGGATCCATTGTCCATCAAAACTTGTTGAGGGAATCCCAGCCGAGTAATTATTTGCACGAGGGCTTCTGCGACATGCTTGGAATCCGTCCATGTTAGCGGTATAGCTTCGGCTCACATTGTGCAAGTGTCGACTAAGGTCAGGATAAACCTGTTCCTTCTTTTGGTCCTTTCCAGGGGTGAAATGATGTCGACAGCAACCCGTTCAAATGGAGTCCCCACTATTGGCATTTGCCCCATAGTGACTGGGGGTGTCAAGTGCTTGAGTGCCACATGTTGGCACTGGGCGCAGGATTTCACATACCTGATAATCTCAGAGTTCATTCATGGCCACCAATAGTGGTTTGTTTTCGCTGAATAGTGGCGTTTTGTCCCATATGTCCACTAAAGGGAAGAGAGTGCCCCATTTCTAAGATCAGGCTTCTGTACTGCGTCGGTACTAGGAGCTGGTTTTTCCCTGTATCAGGGTCGCCCGTTCTACGATAAAATACGCCATCCTTCGAAAAGATGTCTCCGTGGTGTCTGGGGTCCTTAGCCATGGGCAGTTTTCTGAAGCAGGGCTCCAGTGTAATGTCCTTTTGTTGCGCCTCTTTCAGTTCATTCGGCAACAAATTTGGCACAAGCTCCCTTTCCTTCTTCGTTTGCCCTCTTGTGGTTACCGCTGCCACAATTGGCTCTATTGGTCTCCCAACAAACAAATATCTACATCCCAGGATAACTGGGTAGATAGGATCATCCATAATGGCCGCTTTAATAACACCTCTGTCAAAATAAGAGTGTATTTCTACTAGTGCGATAGGAAGCGTCCTGGGAGCATCACTCTTAAAAACTCCACATAGTTTGACGGTGTCCTCTGTCTCCTGACCGGGTTTGACTAGGTGCCTGGCAACAATACAATCAAAGGATAATCCGGTGTCAAAGAGACAAGTTTTTGAGGTACCATTCAAAATTACAGTTCCTCGCGTTGAGGGTCTGTCCCCCTCAGGTTGAGAATCACTGACATTGACTCTTCCTTGCGAGGCTGTTTATCCGATGCGATTTGGCCCGGTGTGCTTGCCCTGATCAGACGTCCCTGCTGCAGGGGTCTTTCTTTTGCCTTGACCTTGGTGGCCGCGCTGCCACGCAGGCTTTGCAGGTTGATCAGGATTGTTGTTGTTGGTGGGATATTGGGTCTTGTAGAATTTCGAATTTTCTTGGGGAGGTCTCTGGGTATTCGTTTCTCCGTGCGTTATATTGCTGGGAGGAATTAGAAGAATAGGATGACTGTTCTAGATTTTGCTTTCGAGATGGCTCATCAGTTGGTTTACGTTTTGTGCTGGGAAGTTCGGCCATTGCATTTGCATAGCGTTCTGCCTTATTGAGGACGTTCTCAAGCCTGACTGCGCCCTGTTAAGCCAAAAATCTCCGGGTTTCGTTCGACAAAGTTGATTTTATTTGTTCTACAAGAACAAGTTCCAGAATTCCCTCGTATATAAGAGGTAATTCGGATAATTCCAGGCACTTTGTCAAATAGCCCCTTAGACGTGAAGAGAACTGGGTAAATGTCTCCATGCTCTCCTTTCGGCTGTTTCTGAACATTTGCAGAAATTTTCGGGCGGTCATCTCAAAACGCTGTAGCAAGGCCTTCTTTAACATGTCGTAATCATCTTGGTTGCTTCTCAGCTTTGTGTACACATCATACGCATGCCCTTTTAGTGCCTGGGAAAGTTTTAGGCGCCACCGGGAACTCTCTAACCCATACAGATTCGCCATTTTCTCGAATTTCTCAAGGAAGGTGTCAATTTTCTCATTTGGTCTAGGGAAAGACTCTAAGACAAAAGACATCGCAGTAAGTTGGGAAGATGGGTTACTGGAGAGGTCAGTTAACTGAGACTGGCGTGGAGACGCCTCTCCGTTTTTGGACGTGGAAGGCCCCGACTTTGGACTTCTAAAGTCTTAAGTGCCAATTCATACTGTCTCTCCCTCTCTCTCTCACTTGCCCTGCGTGCTTCCATCTCTGCCTAAATTTTCTTGTGTTCCAGTTGACCTTGAGCCGCTTTTTTCTCCCTAGCTTCTGCTTCTCTTTCTCTTCCTTCTCCCTAGCTTCTGCCCTCTCTTTCTTTTCTTTCTCCCTAGCTTCTGCCCTCTCTTTCTCTTCCTTCTTCTCAGCCTTCTCTCTCTCTTTTATCTCTTTCTCTTCCTTCTTCTCCGCATCATACCTGTCAAGTTCCCTGTTGACAAACAGGTTCGCGGCATCTCCCTGTAATCCTGTTTCCTTCGCCTCATCTCTCAAGATCGATCTAAGCTTCGCTCTCTCTGCCATGTCAAAGAGTAGACTGCTACTATGCCGAGAGAATAAGAAGAAGAAAAGACGAGGGGAAAAAACTCTAAGCCGCTTCCGAGAAAGCACAAAATATAAATTACCTGAGATACCTCCTACCTTTATTAATTTGCTAACCTATCGCTGTTATTATCTGTCAATTAATACTCTCTTAATGCAGGCGACTATGCCACGTTAAATAGTAGGTCAAGCAACTAGAAAAATCTACTTTTACTTACTAGTAGAGAGAAATTTATATATATAAAAATTTTAAATTTTTTTAAAAACAATTTAAGGGAAAAAAATTGTCCTTAATAAAATTAATTCTCCACCACAAAAACTCCGCCCGCCGAAGTCAATTAGAAAAGGGACGTTTTTAACACGACTTAAAAAATCAGAATACCCGTCCTTCGCTT
Organism: Oreohelix idahoensis; assembly: GCA_024509875.1. Taxonomy (NCBI): domain Eukaryota; kingdom Metazoa; phylum Mollusca; class Gastropoda; order Stylommatophora; family Oreohelicidae; genus Oreohelix; species Oreohelix idahoensis. The sequence goes on from JAMPIV010016124.1 coordinate 143,938, forward strand.
AGCTCAACTCTGCTAACGTCAAAACATTTGTGACTGTTTCACAGTCACGCGATCCCAGCAATCTGTATAAAAAATGTGTTTACCAATTTTCTCTCCCAGAGAATAATTAAAATAACGAATTTTTTGTTTTCTGTAACTCTCTGCTGCTGTGAAAAGAAAACAATCCTATATTTATTTTGTGTGGTCGACACCAAGTACTAAAAGCGTTGTCTAGGGGGTGTAATTATTTTTATTCCCTATCTTCACAAAGACAACTCACTAACACTCTATCTAGAGTTAGACCCAGACTTAAGATCAGATCCTACTGGGGCTACCCGTTAAGTGGTACTAATTTCTAGATCAGACTAAAAATCTAGGTGTTCCATACATATTTTTGAATGCACAGATTACAAATGTACGATATGTCTATTTAATATGGAAAATATATTGTTGTATTTAATTGGGTACGAAAATGCTTTCTTTTGGAAAGCCAGATAATCCATGTTTGATTTATACATTTGATTATATGGATAATCTCCCTTGATATTGATCGGGCGTAAGAATACTTATATTTTGGCATTCATCATTTGTCATAGCCAGAAAATAGATTGATTGTTCTTAGAATGTTTATGGCCTGAATTCATATGTATTACATATTATTAGTGCAAGTAGATTCAGTCCTATATTGTATATTTTGTATGGGTAGGCAGAACTATATTCTGTATGCCGCACTAGCGGAGGTCTTGGTTGTCTTAACGAGTCGTGACGAGTTCCGATATTACCGCCTACCATGGCTGGTCACGTATTTCCTAAGGGCTGGTATTTCTAGAGTGAAAAATGATTTATGAAGTGATTTCTTCAGTAGGAGATTGTGTCTCTACAAGATTATAGTGTTAGAGACTCTCCTCATGTACTGTATTATTTTGGATTCGGACTCAAGGTGAATCCAGACCCTTTTGACGATCTCCTTATGGTTAGACCTAGATGAGACAACGTATTTTCGTGCATCGCTGGTCGTTTAACTAGATATTGTTGTAGATGACAGGTTCCATCAGCGCTTGTGTCTTCATGAAGTAACGTTCTGACAAAGGGACTGTATATTACTCTGGAAAGTTATACTTATTCAAGTTTGGAATCACCTTTGGCTGATGATTATTCTTTTGCTGGGCGAGTGAGCGAAAGCTCAGGGAAGGAGGCCATCTTTGTATTCCTGTCATCATTGTTGATCACTGTCCAGAGAACGGGTCGTGTATCTTACTATTCGGACAGTGGCATGGAGATCTCATTTATATGAAAACCCTTTATCGTGGTTTCACAGTATGATATAAACATTGAATATAAGCAACCTAAGAACTTAGCATGGGAAAGAAGGTTCGTCCATCGAACTCTTCATTTGTTTACCGATCCGCCTTTACTGACGCGTTCAGTCAGATAGGGGATGCGGCCATAGTGTATAGACATGAGTGAATGAGTGCTTTAGATTGGTCAAGATACGAACATTCCATCATTCGCGTTAATAACACTCTACACTCTCACTCCATATTTACACCATCCTGCGTCGGTTGAATTGACCAAGTTAAGGGCCTGCTCCTCCTGGAGCCTCAGAAGGAAACCACTTCTTACAGCTGCCTTTGCCTTCCCTCACTCAGGACTAGAGTGAGTTACCCATTTACAGCACCGCTGGGTAGACTGGAGCATGCCTGGTATCATTCGACACTGTTCCCACTTTTATAGTAGTGGCTAGTCAAGCGAACAGCTATACACATTTTACACCAGGCGAGCATCCCATTTATTGTCGTAATTTTATTTGAGATAGGTCTTAGAAATAGTGGTAACGTCCGAGTGGAGAATGATAGTGAAGACTCTGTTATAGTAAGGGTTAGGAAATAGATAGATGATTCATAAGGGTGCTGAAAAGAGTAAGGACAGTCTCTGAAATCGGGTAATCTTCTCCGATTTGCCTATCTTACGACAATCTTATCTATCTGTAGACTCCTAAATCTCTCCTGGCTAAACAATTTTACCAGTTACTCATCACTCATGTACACACACCAATTTGGTGATACAAACACACTGACGTCAATACAAACTACATATAACAGATATAGGGTAATGGGTCGGACAACACAGTAATATAAGGTTTATCGCGTTTAATATCATTTAAACCAAAATCACAACATTTAGTATGGTAAAGTAAAAATATAATCATAGTTACTGAACAATACAAATAACAAAGGGGGGGGGGGGGGGGGTATAATAGTAGTATCCCAATATGCCATTCCATCTTGTATAGACAATAAAAACCCGGATCAAGGACAAGTGTTATCAGAAAGAGACAATTTAACCAAAAGATAGATTAATTTATTCTGATAGGGTGGTTTTACAATATTTAGTATGGGGTGTAGGAACAGAGTCCTAGTATTCTCCAAGTTATCCCTCGACTAAGCAGATTAAGGGAGGGGGAAATAAGAAAAGGAAAGCAACCCCACTTAAAGAGAACAATGCAAGGAATACAGTATATGGATGTTTACCAAGTAGAGAAAATTATAATTTTATCAAGAAAAATGTCATTCATTCATGCACGCTAGCGATGGCCATCCCACACTTCCACACTTACCAATCGTTGAATCTGGCAATCCATAGAATAACATAAACAGCTAGTAAATACTCAACAAATGTATGAGTCTTTTCCTTCGTTTTCCAGCCCCAGACTATCGGGTGTGACGTTCAGCTAATTGTCCCGTAATCGCTGGAAGGTGAAGCCATAGTGTTCCTTTTGATTTTATCTAATGTTTCTATGGGATGGCACTGTCACAGGTATAGTTATGAGAAGGTAGTGGTCTCCTGGATTTCCCTGCTGGGGGTGGAAAACTTCTATAGCGTGATGAACCCAGAGTGATGACAAAGGCTGATAAGTGAGTTATGTTTTTCTTCGGGGTTTAAATCCAGTGGAAATAACATGACTGTCAGTGTACATGAAGAATATATTCTTTTCCACAGCAGAGCGTTAAAAATATATATATTATAGCTTCTGGCGATTGATCTTCTCCAGTTACCTTTACAGAATTATTGAGATTATCATTTAAATGTTCTTGGTTAGATTCCTCTCATGTAACAAAATAGAGAGTGGGACCGCACAGGGCCGCAGCACAAAGATCATATTTAAAATGTTTATAAAATCTCTGAAGGTAGAAGAACCGAGTCTGGAGGACTCTATAATTGCAGATACGCAAAAGTATATGATCATCCTATGTGAAAAAATAGAAAATATGAAATCATAAACCCAATACGAATCATATTCTGACGCGCGATAAATTTACAGTTAAAACTATTTTAAACACTAGCGTATTCAGTTATATATATTTAAGGAAAACTCTCAGCGAGTCTAATAGTTAAAAAAAACACATGTATATACAGAACTAAACTGTATTAATTGGCTATAAATCCCTTAGCGGCTTCTAAATTAATCTATGCATCTATTATATTGATAAATAACGTATAGATATATCATTTAATTTACAACTGGAAACTTTTGAGATGGGTTTATTTAATAGGTTTAAATTAACACAAAATCCAGTGAAATAAAATGAAAGAACTAGACCACTGATCACTTGGAACTAATATATTACTGCTGCACAAACAGAATCATTTTTTTTGGTCTCCAATATAGAAGATATCCACGAGAAATCTTGTTCTATAAGCTAGTACTTTCTTCAAACTCTCTGGCGTAAATGATAAACGCATTCTTCAGTGGTCTCATTATATAATTAAAGAATTGAAGGATCAGGGGGACACGCGAAAATTCACAACTTATCTGATATCAGGGAAATTCTGCGTTACTTGTCGCTGGGCATAGCTCCTAGATTTCCCCCCGTGTCTGTTCGTCCGCCGCGATTTCAGCGCTCTTCTCTGGTTCACACTGAGGTGTTAAACGAAGGCGTGAAACTGCTTCGTCCGTCCTGGGACCACCATTGCCTTTTGATCGTTAACCGCTTTTCTCGCTGAACTTTGGCAACGCCTATAAGGCGGTAAGAAAGAAAGGTGAAGGAGGTAGTTGATTTAGATCGCTCTAAGGTAAGGCGGAAGGCGTGGCTTATCTAAACTAAATACCAAGCGAATCTCCTGGTTCCTCGCATGCTAACTGTTTACATATTAATTATCAAACGTGGTAAAGAGTCCACTCTGCTATGGTGCATACTAATTCGCAAACGTGGGACCCACGTTGGCGATTAAATTAGCAACATAAATGAATGAGGGTTCTCATGCTATCCCAGGGTCTACCATATCATCTAACAGTTCAGGGACGCTGAAATTCGTCTGTCACAATTAGTCTGTTACACACTGAATGTATAAAACATTAGTCTGTTACACACTGAATGTATAAAAAATTAGTCTGTTACACGCTGAGTGTATAAAACATTAGTCTGTTAGACACTGAGTGTATAAAACATTTGACTGTTACACAGTGAGTGTATAAAACATTTGTCTGTTACACACTGATTGTATAAAACATTAGTCTATTACACAATGAGTGTATAAAACATTAGTCTGTTACACACTGTGTGTATAAAACAGTTGTCTGTTACTCACTGAGTGTATAAAACATTTGTCTGTTACACACTGAGTGTATCAAACATATTTCTGTTACACACTGAGTGTATAAAACACTTGTCTGTTACACACATAGTGTATAAAACATTTGTCTGTTAAACACTGAGTGTGGAAAACATTAGTCTGTTACACACTGAGTGTATAAAACATTAGTCTGTTACCCACTGAATGTATAAAAATATAATCTGTTTCACACTGAGTGTATAAAACATATGTCTGTTACCCACTGAATGTATACAAAATTAGTCTGTTACCCACTGAATGTATAAAACATTAGTCTGTTACCCACTGAGTGCATAAAACATTAGTCTGTTACACACTGAATGTATAAAACATTAGTCTGTTACCCACTGAGTGTATAAAACATTAGTCTGTTACACACTAAGTTTACTAGAATGATAGTCTGTTACACTGAGTGTATAAAACATTAGTCTGTTACAAACTGCGTGTATAAAACATTTGTCTGTTACATGGTGAGTGTATAAAACATTAGTCTTTTACACACTGAGTGTATAAAACATTAGTCTGTTACACACTGAGTGTATAAACCTAAGTCTGTTACACACTGAGTGTATAAAACGGTAGTCTGTTACACACTGAGTCTATAAAACAATAGCCTGTTACACACTGATTGTATAAAAATTTGTCTGTTACACACTGAGTGTATAAAACATTGGTCTGTTACACACTAAGTGTATTGAAACATTAGTCTGTTACACACTGAGTGTATTAGAACATTTGTCTTTTACACACTGAGTGTTTTATAACATTAGTCTGTTACATACTGAGTGCATTAAACCATTAGTCTGTGACATACTGAATGTATTAGAACATTAGTCTGTTACACACTGAGTGTAAAAGAACATTAGTCTCTTACACACTGAGTGCATTAGAACATTAGTCTGATTTAAACTGAGTGTATTAGAACATTAGTCTGTTACGCACTGAGTGTATTAGAACATTAGTCTGTTACACATTGAGTGTATTAGAATATTAGTCTGTTACACATTGAGTGAATAGAACATTAGTCTGTTACAAAATGAGTGTATAGAACATTAGTCTGTTAAATGCTGAGTGTATGTAACATTAATTGTTACACACTGAGTGTATATAACATTAGTCTTTTACACACTGAGTGTATTAGAACATTAGTCTGTTACACAATGAGTGTATTATAACATTAGTCTGTTACAAAATGAGTGTATTAGATCATTAGTCTGTTACACACTGAGTGTATTAGAACATTAGTCTGTAACACACTGACTGTAAAGAAAATTAGTCTGTTACACATTCAGTGTATAAAACATTAGTCTGTTACATACTGAGTGTAGTAAAACATTGGTCTGTGACACACTGAGTGTGTTAGAACATTAGTCTGCTACACATTAAGTGTATTAGAACATTTATCTTTTACATACTGAGTGTATTAGAACATTAGTCTGTTACACACTGAATGTATTAGAACATTAGTCTGTTGCACACTGAGTGTATTAGAACATTAGTATGTTACACACTGAATGTATTACAACATTAGTCTGTTACACTCTGAGTGTATTAGAACATTAGTCTGTTAAACACTGAGTGTATTAGAACATTTGTCAGTTACACACTGAGTGTATTAGAACATTAGTCTGTTACACACTGAATGTATTAGAACATTAGTCTGTTACACACTTAGTGCATAGAACATTAGTCTGCTACACACTGAGTGTATTAGAACATTATTCTGTTACACACTGAGTGTATAGTACATTAGTCTGTTACACGCTGAGTGTATAGTACATTAGTCTGTTACACACTAAATGCATAGAACATTAGACTGTTACTCGCTGAGTGTATTAGAACATTAGTCTTTTACACACTGAATGTATAGAACATAAGTCATTTACACACTAAGTGTATAGAACATTAGTCTGTTATACACTGAATGTATAGAACATTAGTCTATTACATACTGAGTGTATAGAACATTATTCTGTTATACACTGAGTGTATTAGAAAATTAGTCTGTTACACACTTAATGTATAGCACATTAGTCTGTTATACACTGGGTGTATTAGAACATTAGTCTGTTACACACTGAGTGTATAGAACATTAGTCTGTTATACACTGAATGTATAGAACATTAGTCTGTTACATACTGAGTGTATAGAACATTATTGTGTTATACACTGAGTGTATAGAACATTAGTCTGTTACACACTTAATGTATAGCACATTAGTCTGTTATACACTTGGTGTATTAGTACATTAGTCTGTTACACACTGAGTGTATTAGAACATTGGTCTGTTACACACTGAGTGTGTTAGAACATTAGTCTGTTACACACTGACTGTATAGAACATTAGTCTGTTACACACTGTGTATATTAGAACATTAGTCTATTACACACTGGGTGTATAGTACATTAGTCTGTTACACACTTAATGTATAGAACATTAGTCTGTTACACACTGAGTGTATTAGAACACTAGTCATTAACACACTGAATGTATAGAACATTAGTCTGTTACACACTGAGTGTATAGAACATTAGTCTGTTACACACTGAGTGTATAGAACATTAGTCTGTTACATACTGAGTGTATAGAACATTATTCTGTTACACACTGAGTGTATAGAACATTAGTCTGTTACACACTTAATGTATAGAACATTAGTCTGTTATACACTGGGTGGATAAGAACATTAGTCTGTTGCACACTCAATGTATAAAACATTAGTCTGTTACACAATGGTTGTATTAGAACATTAGTCTGTTACACACTGAATGTACAGAACATTAGTCTGTTACACACTGAGTGTATAGAACATTAGTCTGTTACACTGAGTGTATAGAACGTTAGTCTGTTACACACTGAGTGTATAGAACATTAGTCTGTTACACACTGAGTGTATAGAACATTTGAGCAAAGACACTGGGTGAAGAAAACATGAAAAAACCTAGAGCTAATGGCTCAGTACAGTAAGAACTGGCATACATTTGTTGAAGGCCTATGCTCCTTAGGAAGATGAAATGTGATGACGATGACAAGTCTTAGACCACGTGACAGAATGAGAAGCAATACCCTGCACAGAACAATTGTCTCATTATGATTAAGTCACCCGCCAAAACATGGCGGAAAATAGTAATTTTGTTATCGTTCTGCTGCAAGCCTCGATGACGGCATTAAATTCGCCTATGGTCATTTTAATCATCTCCATTTTGGTTCAGACGTACGGAAACACGGCAATATGGAACAAAAGCATCGACGCTTCATTTATGATTAATAATGAGTTTTCACTGGTTAAATATAAATATGTCATAGAGTCACTTATTCACACTTACCCAAACTGCTTAATACAAATGTTGAAAATTCCAGAAACGTTGTCACCAAAAAGCAACAAAGGCAGGAATATTTATTTTTTTTTTTAAATCCCGCTCAAGAAATATATTGGAAAGAAATGCAAGTTGTTTCAACAAGCGAGCAATTTAATTTTCATGCCAGAACGCACCATGATAGGATTATAAACATACATATTAAAAATGGATATATTAAAGAATAAAACGGTATTGAATCAGTTTTACAAAGTAACATGTACACAGGAAACACCTACATGAAAAGATTTGCAGCTTTGGAAGGAAAAGACGGGACTATTGTTACGAACAAGGTAATCAATCTAATAAGAGAATAACCTCAGCTCAGTACAAATTCTGATGTAATATTTTAAACCTTCACAAATGAGAGATGAAGTTTAGAACCAGGTGATACTCAAGAGGATTGCAGATGTAGGATATTTATCAACCCTTTTTGACATAAAATTGAGGTTCAACAAAATTTTTGTGTAATGAAAGTAAAAACAAAGAACACATAAATTAGTTAATTAAGATTTGCTCTACAAAAACATCAACAAATAAAATCTACCATTACTCCTCACGTTGTAGTACTGGACGCGAGTCAGTATTAATGTCCCAGACTGTATTTTTTCAGCCATGATAGTGTAGACGTTTCTCTTATCTCTAGTCACTACAACTTGCACAGTAAGATATACATCTACGAACCATGACAACATGTGTCAATGTAAATGTTACGCGTGCCTTTGTCTTAGCTATGCAATCGATATATATATAAACGCTTTATATTATTCAAAGTACTATCTTACCTATTGTTAGAAATATACAATATAAGACTGTAAAGACCAATCATTGAGTCACGCAGTTGGTAGTGCATATCGTTTTCACATATACAGACACCAATTTTGTCAAAAATCACATTTATATACATCATTGTTGTCACAAATCACGTATACAGACATCAATGTTGTCAGAAATCGCATAACAGACATCAATATTGTCAGAAATCACATATACAGACATCAATGCTGTCAGAAATTCAGTTACTCAACTATTTATTTATTTGGAAAAAGTCTACCAGAACCTTCCTTAAATTAGTTAATTAATTTTATTTAATCATCATCTGGTTGTGTATAAACAAAGAATTCCTTCATTTCCATCGACCAACATTCATACTTCAGTACTGTCCGTGTTCATACTGAAGTGGTAGCCGATCTTCTCCCATTCTACAGACATGGCCAAACCATCTTAGTTGGGACTGTTCTACTTGAGACTGCCGGGGTTGGGTTTATAAGCCTTGACGTATCGTTTGGTTGCGGACCATGTCTGTTCTTATGGCTTCAACTACTTTCCTCAGATACCTCATTATTGAGGTTTAGAGCTGGCTTTTGTGGATTGTAGCCATTGTCCATGACTCGCATCCATTTGTCAAGAATGGGACATAACTGGAGCTGTACAGCTATCTTCATTCTCTTGCCAATATCTCCTTGCTGGGGAATCCTTGATTTTTTTCTAGATAAGTCTATAAATCTGTGACAAAACGGGGTGGCCCCTATCGATTTTTGTTTCTCTCCGGCAGTATCGGTACATTTGTGGTACTGATTTTTATTATGTGCTGTCAATTATCGCACATTTCCTTCTTCCTTTCTTCGTTATTTTTCTGTTTGTGTGACAAATATTTTATAGGTGCAAACATTTGTTGGCACTCCTCTCTGTGGTGCCAGCTGGTAGTTACCCGGTCATACTAGCCTCAGTGAGCAACTGAGATAAGATTGTCGCCGGCGTGTTTAGATTGAACCGCTGATAAGACGACTCGTTTGGTAATCCAGATGGGCAGACACGGAGTTTTGCGTACTGATATGACAAATAACGAGATTACTGTCTGGGCAGTCAAATATGATGTAATCGCTTCCGGTCACTTGTTTAAATGTAATCATGGATTTATTACATTTGAGACAATATGAGTCTACAAATGTGTTTACAAGTGTGTATGCAAGGCCCCAGATGTCCATATATGGTAATACGTGAACTTTTGTTTCACGCACCTTATTTCACGTGGAACATTATTGAAATCATCACACCAAATCTACTTACTTACTTAGTTGTTCCCCTTCTACCGTGAAGTGTAGAGGTTTGGAAGGGAGAACGCCATATCCTGTCGGTTGTCTTCCTCCTGGCCTGGTTCCATTCTAGTCTTCGGTCCTTCAAAGATTGTCTAATGTTGACCTCTTAGCGGACTCTGGGTCGTCTCAGGTACACCCTATCTACATGATTTGAAATGATTGAATCTTTCTGATTAGATTCGTAACAACAATGCGTGGAAAGATACGGAATATAAACTGACCATTTCGCAGTTTTATTTCACTATGAATTTCACGCTCGCCAAGACAACATCAGTTCTCGCCAGCGTGAAGATTAGATTCATAATTCATTTTTTTTTTAACCGGACCTTTTATTGGAGAACCAAATAAGACTTACAAAGCACAGGAAATCTCTACATTTTAATGAGAAACACCGGGACTAAGAAACGGAAGAAAGACACGGAGTCAGAGGGATTTAAAGTTAAAATTAACGACCCCCTGTACACGTGAAAGAAGGCAGCTGCCAGTCCTCTGAGCAAAAACGTCTGTGAGCCAAGATTGCGTAAGTAGTTGTGATAAACGAGCGCCAAGGCCTTATCGCTCTACCTTTTCCTTCATCCTTCTTTTTTTATTTTCTCAAATATTGTGCTCTTTTATCCCACATTTGCTATTTCATCGGTGGTAAAATAAATTCTTTTGATTGAGTCCCTATTTCTGGCATCATCTTTTGAAGCCATCATTGCCTCGTGATAAATCGGGTGAAACACATCTGGTTTCATCAAAAGCAGACGTCCGGGCATGATAAAATTTACGTGGACTATTGTTAACTTTAAAGCGAGCGCGGCTGACACAAAAGTTTAGTCTCTTTATTGCTCAGCCGCTATCCATACAAGCGGAAAGACGTCCAGCTTGGCCAGGTGCAGAAGTCTTCTCATTTTGTTCAAACAATCCGCCATGTAATACAATAGGCGTCGCCACAAAGGGACTTGTTAGCATTCTGGCGACAATGGACCGAGGTAACAAAGGCCACCGCCAACACGTGGAGCGATAGGCAATCAGAGAGTGATAATGACAGTTGGAAGGCGGGGGACACCATTGCATTGACCAGTCAATTATCTCAACACATGTTTGTCAGGCAAGCCCGGCAACGAAAGTTGGTCGCGAATCGGCCCACCCACTTTTGGACTGACAGGGGACGATAGAGATCCTGGGAATGAGTCTCTTAGCTATTGGTTGTATGGGCGGAGTTGTACGTCATCGGTCCAAGAGACCCGCATTAGACTTTTAGAGATATAACATACCGCGCAGCTCGCTAGAGAGATCAGTACAGTGTCAGTACAGTGTGGTGTAAAGAGAAATCCCAAACGCATAGCCTGCGATTAATTCAGTGTGGATAAATATTTCATATCTGTGTGTATTGTTTTCTTAAAGGATTTTGCGAAGGGAAAAGAAGTCCATCAGAAGTCTGAGTCTACACGCTACGTGTCTGACGTCTAACTAGAAATAAGTTATTGTGGTGAAGTGGGATGTTATAAATATTTATAGGGGACTTAGTGTACTGACTGAGATCAGCTGTGAAGGTATCTATATCTATTAAGAGTAGTGTATTATAGATAACCTTACTTGCTACCACATATCTATATATCTCAGTCAGAATTATTCTGGAATAGTGTGATGACTACGTTATGTGTCTAGGGTATGTGTATGATGAAGTGTAAGTCACAACAACAGACAGATAAACAATTTAATTTAATCCACTACTCTTGACAACACTGTGACACTCACATACATATAACACTCTATGAGAATATCTTAAGGAGTCACTGATAACTTTTCAAATAACAATATGTATTCATTGTTGTCATAAAGGTATATGTGTCCTGATTCAAATACAAAGGAACCAGGAATCACAATCAATTTTAATTACAAGTATATGTACAGACTTTATCAATATGAATATTGTAGTGACATATATTATTAAAAATATCCTATGTGTGTCAGTTGTGTAGTAGTAATATGAGGTAATACTGGTTTTGTTTTGTTCAAGCTCTGTTGGTATTTGTCATCATGACTTCAATAGTTTGTCTTTTGGGACTAGTATTGGAGATGTTCTCAGTTCCTGATATTAAGACAATTAAATTCCCCTCTGAATGTTATTTTTACAAAGTCATTTCAAGATGAGGGGACATAATGTTGAGCTCAGCTGGCCAAATCAGCTTATCTTGCGTGATGGCGGCAGGAAAAGACTCCTCTGCTCGAATTCTCCCCTGGGCTCTGGAGACACCTCACTGATAGCTAAAAGGACCAAGGAGTATGCTGTCCGACTCTGGATTCAGCAAAGCTCTGACCAGGTGCTGCTCAATACCATCAAGACCACGGTCCCTGAAAACAAGAAGGATGTACCTTCTACTTCATAACTAATTTATACTCTCTTTTTACACTGAGCACAATACATCACAAACATTGAGTTCAGAGCGTTAGGCCAACTGTCAGCTTCATCTGAAATACTTTATACCAGTATTTACCTCCTTAATGGTTACCACGCCTCTGCACTTCCAGCATTATTTCTGTCTAATCAATAATCTAGGTGTCAGTGTACTGTTTGGCCATTCCATGCAGTTTTACTTTCCTCCGACACCTTCTGTTCAGGCTGGAGCATTATAGGCTTTACATCATGTTTGCTACTGAACTACACATATATACAGGCATAAATTAACAATTTACATTCAATTTTCATTAAAAGATACTGAATGGTTCAAGCTTACCACAATTTCATGGAAATAAACACAGATACGTTGATTAGCAATGAATTCTGGCACAATTACTGGCACAAATTCCCATCTGCTTATCTTCCAGGCTTTTATTTAGCACAAATATGAGCTGGCTTCAACGCACTGTTGCTTTATCAAGATTATTTGCACTAGTGGTCTCGAACTAACGCTCCTAAGTGAGTATATCAGCGAGTCTAGCCAATGAGGCCACGTTTCGACAAGTGTTTGAAAAAATGTTACCTTTTCACGTCTCCCCTAACAACGAAAGATAGTATTTATAGCCCGACCAATCGTGGCTAGTCTTTCATTTGTTGCGCTCCAATCAATTTGGAGTTTACATGGTAGGCTATTTCTGTAACGTAAGGTTTTTTTCAAACACGTTATAAAAAAATTTTATGAGCAGAAATGATTTTATGCTGTCAGGCACCCCCAATATTTTATTTTGGGTATAATTTATTAATTCCTGGACTATTTGCGTAACGTTTTACATATTCTTTGTCAGCAAGCCCTAAGGAACCCAAATATCCAAATTTAAAGGAGCTACGTGGCTGCGTTCAAAATATGCAATTTCTTCTACCTCCTGTTTCGAAGATGTGCTGTCTGGGTACTGTAATGTTTTCCAACGTAAACCCATCTATTGTTATCTTTCCTAATAAGCGTTTTTTATGATTTTAAAACCTAACTCTGGGAAGGGTAGTGTATTTTATCACTGTCCGTCTGAAAAAAGTTAGTGCATGTAGTCTTACACGCGTGATGGCAGCATTTGTGTATCGCGCGACGCGTGTTTAGTGTTCGGCTTTCTGCCTCTCCCTTCTCGCTATCCTTTAGTCCATCTGTCTTTTGTTTTTGGTAACATAGTGTAGAAAAAGACATGAATGGAATTTAAAATTTAGGTCAACTTGCATATTTCAAGGTTTTTCTTAGAAAGGCAGCACATTTTATTGTGTGTTTGGGAAACGCGTGTATGTTACAGAAGGCCTTTAATATCAACGTGAAAGCGTTACAATTTGCAGACGAAGCAGAAAACAAGGGGGATTTCGAGTACCTTCTTTGTGACAGCACTGTTATTTTACCATTGCTCTTTTCTTTATTAATTTTATTTGTTAGGCTTCATATTTACCTAATAATTTATATATGTGGATTAGAATATTCCACGACACCTCCCCTCTTAAAACAGACATTATATGTCAGTCCTTTATTCTATATACACATAGAGAAATTTATTATTATTTCTGGGGTTTACGGTGATTCTCATCACACGGATGGCGGCTTAAAAAATCCGCTCCCAAATTGGTTTTTCCAGATATATACTCAATGCTAAAATTATATGGAGCCAAAAGTAAAGACCATCGGAGTAACCTAGAGTTCTCATGCCTAGCCTGTGCTAGAAACGATAAAGGTTTGTGGTCTGTTTGCAACTTAAATGCCTTCCCATATAGATAAATATTGAATTTCTTTATCGCCCATATTACTGCAAGACATTCTTTTTCGCTAGTTGAGTAGTTGATTTCAGCTTTATTCAACTTTCTGCTAGCATATGCCACTGGGCTTAATTCCCCATCCAATGCATCTGATTTCTGTAGTAGAGTTGCACCTAACCCAATATTACTTGCATCCGTCCTTACTATGAATTCTTGACTTAAGTCAGGTAATTTCAAAATGGGTTTACTTGTGAGCTTTTCCTTCAATTCTTGGTAAGTCATTTCACATTGTGGTGTCCATGTAATGCGATCTGGATGTCCTTTACGTGTCAATTCAGTTAACGGTGCACATATGGAATTAAAGTTTTTGATATACTTCTGGTAGAAACCACATAATGAGACAAAGGATCTCACGTCCTTCTTGGTTTGTGGTCTCGGGGCTTTCTGTAGTTTCTCTAAATTCTTTGGGTCAGGGGTCATGTTTCCCTGATAAACTGTGTGTCCCAAAAATTCCAATTCTTTACATCCAACGCAACATTTGGTTGGTCGGGCTGTTAAATTTGCCTCCCTAAGTCGATCAAACAGCATGTTCAGAGAGTCAATGTGTTCCTCAAATGTTTCTGTTGCTATAAGGATATCATCCATAAAATTTGTTATACAGGGATTATTCAGAGGATCCAATAATTTTCTCATCATTCTAGAGAAGACACTAGGCGCATTCTTCAATCCAAATGGCAATCTATTAAACTCATAGTGTCCTTCTGAGGTACTAAAAGCTAGGTATGGTCTAACCTCAGGCTTTACTGGAATCTGATAGTATCCTTTACTCAGATCCACTTTTGAGAAATATTTAGCTTTATTTAGTCTGGCAAACAGCTGATTTGTATCCGGCAATGGATCCACCTGTCCTTCTGTAATAGCATTCAGTCTCCTGTAATCTATACAGAGTCTATGTTCTCCAGAGGGCTTCCTTAAGAGTACAACACCGGAACTATACGAAGACTCACTGTGCGAAATAATTCCTTCCTTCAATAGATAGTCTATCTCTTCCTTCAAAGCTTTCTCCTTAGCAAACGGAATCGAATATGGTTTCATACAGACAGGTGTGGAGTCTATTAGTTTCATATCATATTCCAATAGGTTTGTATGCCCTGGTCGGTCTGTTAACACCTCTGCATGATTATTTAGAACCTGTTGCACTCTCTCTTTCTGAGTTTTCGTTAAATGTGTACTGATTTTCACCTGTGCTGCTGTCTCACAGGGGTGTAATGGATATTCAAATGATGAAAGTGGTTCCTTTTTCATCTCCATGGCGATGGACAAGGTCAACAAGTGTGTCTCTTCCTGATGTTCTCTTTCCAAATATTTCTTCAGGAGATTCACATGATAGATTTTTTCTTTCCCCTTCTTATCTATCTTATAATTTGTTCTAGACACCTTCTCTAGAACTGTATATGGACCCTGCCATCCAATTTGTAACTTATTCTGACTCCCGGGCAAAAGAAGCAGTACTTTCTCTCCCACAGCCAAATTTCTGTCTTTCGCCTTCCTGTTATAATAGGCAGCATGTTTCTTCCTGGCTTGTTTCAAATTTTCATTGGCAAGTTTCCAGCCAGTTTTTAACCGAGTGGTCAGCTCATTCACATATTGGTATGAAGATGTAATGTTTTCCTCTGCCTTTTCATCAGTCCACGTTCTTAACAAAGCTACATATGGACCTTTAATTGTGTGGACCTATTTGTCCATGCACCGGTATGGTCTCTTCCACTCGAAGCTTTATAGTGATGATTTTTCCTCCCAGAATTATCATTCACAAAACGACCGCTACCAATTTTTCTTTTGGGGCTTTCTCCCCACTTAAAATTCTTGATGAGAGATTTCCTCTCTACATCCTCTTCCTCCAGTTTGTTTAAGTCCGATTGAGGGATTTTCGGCTTATCCTGGGGTAAGACATCTTTTTGCACTCTCCGCATAGTGGCCATTGTAAAACAGTTAAGTGAAGCTTGTCCGTGAAAAGGGGCTTCCCATTCCATTTGGTCCACTTTATCAAATCTATTTTTCTTTTTATTATCAGGCCTAATTTTGCCCCGTGGCGTGTCCAGGTCCTGATCCATGTTCCCACTTGTGGGTGTTCCCTCATGTGCTATGCTACACCTTTCTACAAAATTCTCAATGTCCCATCTTGCTTTGGGCCAATAATAATTGTGAGCCACCTTTTGAATGATGGTACCTATCTTCTCATGGTCCCCATCTGGTTTCACATGTAGGCTCCTTATTAAGTCTGTCCTATATCTTTTTGGAAGAACCAGCTGTCCGTGACCATTGGATCTAGCTCCAGTCTTCCTATACATCAACTTGTTTTTCATGTAAAAATCTCCCTTGCCTGGAGTTGTATGACAAGTTGACAATTTTCTGAAACAAGGCTTGAGTGTTTTATCCCCAGCCTGTGCCTTCCTCATCTCTTCTGGAGTGGTATCTAACATAATATCCTCCTCCTGTCTTGAGGTCGACCTGACCTGAAGGGTTGCCATATACACAGGTTTCCTTCTGCAACGGTCAGTGTCATGATTGTCCATCTGACAATTTTTACACCACCTTTTTCCTTGGTTGAAAGATTTTCTTTCATCATATTTCCTTTCATCGAATTGTGGGAATTTATTTTTATTTTCATACCGTGGCCTATCAAATTGGTGCTTACCTTTATTTTGATCCTTAGGATCAAATTTATTAAAGTTCTGTGGTGCCCTAAAGTTATCCACTTGTTTCTTTTTATTACCTGTTACCTCTGCTTGAGCTGCTTGATACCTTTCAGCAACATTTAGCAACTCACCCAGCCTCTCTGCACCTTGTTCCATGAGAAACTTTCTCAGGTCTGGAGCCATGGACTCTCTTAATTGCTCTATAAGGACCATTTCCTTAAGATCTTGGGTTTTCCCCAGAGAAGTCCATTTCTCCAAGTATGTCTCTATTCGTGCAGAGAACTGGTGATAGGTTTCACCTGACAGTAGTTTAGCATTCCTAAATTTTTTCCTATAAAATTCTGCATTCTTTTCATACCTTAACAAAAGAGCCTGCTTTAGCATGTCATAATTTTCCTGATCACCTCTGCTCATTTTTGCAAAAACTTCATAAGCTGCCCCACGAAGTCCCTGAGATAACTTTAAGCTCCACCTTTCTCTCTCTAACCCATACGTGGTAGCTAATAGTTCATACCTATTTAGGTAGCTCTCTATATCATCGTCTTTCTCAACAAAATGATCTAAATGAAAATTCATAGCTGAGGTTGAGGCTCCTTGGCTAGCAGTGGCATCAGAGGCAAAGGGACTGGCACCATTTTCAGGAGCATGGCCTTGAAACTCAAACTCCCTTAGTCGTAACTCATGTTCTCTTTGTAATCTTTTATCTTCTGCTTCCCTTTCTGCAGCTAATTTCTTCTCTTCCCTTTCTGCAGTCATTCTTCTTTCTTCTGCTTCCCTTTCTGCAGCTAATTTCTTGTCTTCTCTTTCTGCAGTCAATCTTCTTTCTTCTGCTTCCAATTTCTTAGCCTCAGCCTCAATCTGCAACCTCTTAGTCTCAGCCTCAGCCTCAAATTGCAACCTCTTAGTCTCAGCCTCTAACTTTCTTTCGGCCTCTTTTTCTAATCTTCTTTCTTCGCGTTCAATAAATTTGTCACATTCCGTAGTGACATAGGCAACCATAACTTGCCCATCTAATCCTAACTCTTTTGCAGTCTGAACAGCAGCAGATCGAAACTTGGCCAGGTCCGCCATTGTCTATCAGGTAAATTTCTACAATGTCTAACCAACAATTTAATCTCTAAATATATCTAATGGACAACACAGGCACCGTGAGCTCAACCTTATTTAATTCCACCCAAGGATACCTTTTAATTCTTATATTCCCTGAAGTGAATTACCCCCAATATTTTTAATAGGGAAAGATTCAAAATCCCAAGAGCGAGACCCCAATATATGTGGTGAAGTGGGATGTTATAAATATTTATAGGGGACTTAGTGTACTGACTGAGATCAGCTGTGAAGGTATCTATATCTATTAAGAGTAGTGTATTATAGATAACCTTACTTGCTACCACATATCTATATATCTCAGTCAGAATTATTCTGGAATAGTGTGATGACTACGTTATGTGTCTAGGGTATGTGTATGATGAAGTGTAAGTCACAACAACAGACAGATAAACAATTTAATTTAATCCACTACTCTTGACAACACTGTGACACTCACATACATATAACACTCTATGAGAATATCTTAAGGAGTCACTGATAACTTTTCAAATAACAATATGTATTCATTGTTGTCATAAAGGTATATGTGTCCTGATTCAAATACAAAGGAACCAGGAATCACAATCAATTTTAATTACAAGTATATGTACAGACTTTTTCAATATGAATATTGTAGTGACATATATTATTAAAAATATCCTATGTGTGTCAGTTGTGTAGTAGTAATATGAGGTAATACTGGTTTTGTTTTGTTCAAGCTCTGTTGGTATTTGTCATCATGACTTCAATAGTTTGTCTTTTGGGACTAGTATTGGAGATGTTCTCAGTTCCTGATATTAAGACAATTAAATTCCCCTCTGAATGTTATTTTTACAAAGTCATTTCAAGATGAGGGGACATAATGTTGAGCTCAGCTGGCCAAATCAGCTTATCTTGCGTGATGGCGGCAGGAAAGGACTCCTCTGCTCGAATTCTCCCCTGGGCTCTGGAGACACCTCACTGATAGCTAAATGGACCAAGGAGTATGCTGTCCGACTCTGGATTCAGCAAAGCTCTGACCAGGTGCTGCTCAATACCATCAAGACCACGGTCCCTGAAAACAAGAAGGATGTACCTTCTACTTCATAACTAATTTATACTCTCTTTTTACACTGAGCACAATACATCACAAACATTGAGTTCAGAGCGTTAGGCCAACTGTCAGCTTCATCTGAAATACTTTATACCAGTATTTACCTCCTTAATGGTTACCACGCCTCTGCACTTCCAGCATTATTTCTGTCTAATCAATAATCTAGGTGTCAGTGTACTGTTTGGCCATTCCATGCAGTTTTACTTTCCTCCGACACCTTCTGTTCAGGCGGGAGCATTATAGGTTTTACAGCATGTTTGCTACTGAACTACACATATATACAGGCATAAATTAACAATTCACATTCAATTTTCATTAAAAGATACTGAATGGTTTAAGCTTACCACAATTCATGGAAACAAACACAGATACGTTGATTAGCAATGAATTCTGGCACAAAATACTGGCACAAATTCCCATCTGCTTATGTTCCAGGCTTTTATTTAACACAAATATGAGCTGGCTTCAACGCACTGTTGCTTTATCAAGCTTATTTGCACTAGTGGTCTCGAACTAACGCTCCTAAGTGAGTATATCAGCGAGTCTAGCCAATGGAGCCACGTTTCGACAAGTGTTTGAAAAAATGTTACCTTTTCACGTCTCCCCTAACAACGAAAGATAGTATTTATAGCCCGACCAATCGTGGTTAGTCTTTCATTTGTTGCGCTCCAATCAATTTGGAGTTTACATGGTAGGCTATTTCTGTAACGTAAGGTTTTTTTCAAACACGTTATAAAAAAATTTTATGAGCAGAAATGATTTTATGTTGTCAGGCATCCCCACTATTTTATTTTGGTTATAATTTATTAATTCCTGGACTATTTGCGTAACGTTTTACATATTCTTTGTCAGCAAGCCCTAAGGAACCCAAATATCCAAATTTAAAAGAGCTACGTGGCTGCGTTCAAAATATGCAATTCCTTCTACCTCCTGTTTCGAAGATGTGCTGTCTGGGTACTGTAATGTTTTCAAACGTAAACCCATCTATTGTTATCTTTCCTAATAAGCGTTTTTTATGATTTTAAAACCTAACTCTGGGAAGGGTAGTGTATTTTATCACTGTTCGTCCAAAAAAGTTAGTGCATGTAGTCTTACACGCGTGATGGCAGCATTTGTGTATCGCGCGACGCGTGTTTAGTGTTCGGCTTACTGCCTCTCCCTTCTCGCTATCCTTTAGTCCATCTGTCTTTTGTTTTTGGTAACATAGTGTAGAAAAAGACATGAATGGAATTTAAAATTTAGGTCAACTTGCATATTTCAAGGTTTTTCTTAGAAAGGCAGCACATTTTATTGTGTGTTTGGGAAACGCGTGTATGTTGCAGAAGGCCTTTAATATCAACGTGAAAGCGTTACAATTTGCAGACGAAGCAGAAAACAAGGGGGATTTCGAGTACCTTCTTTGTGACAGCACTGTTATTTTACCATTGCTCTTTTCTTTATTAATTTTATTTGTTAGGCTTCATATTTACCTAATAATTTATATATGTGGATTAGAATATTCCACGACAGTTATCAAAACGAACATTTCGTTTGCAGAATTCGCAATAAGACATTCTTCGTTTCTCAGTAAAAAAGGAATATTTCTCACCCACGATAAAAAAGTAGAAGCAGCATTTTTCGTCAATAAATACCACATGCGCACAAGTTCAATACATAGTTATATCAAGTTCAAATCCATCAAAAGCTTACTACATGAGTCAATCTAAAGCTCACAGTTGATTTCTTATCCCCAAATATCAAGTTTAGCTCTATCGAAAGCGTACTACCTGAAGTCAAGCAAAAGAGCTCAAAAGTTGAATCTCATATTTATACCAAGTGCAACACACTTTTAAACGCATTCTATGAAGCAGACTCCAAAGTATATTTTATGAATCACGATTACATACTCAAGATAATGAGTCTACATATCAAGAACATTTCTTGAAGATATCCAGTCTGGCCAGGACCCTCCGGAGATTAGACAACAGACATTTTCATACGACAACTATTAACTGTTGATCAACGCTACAGAGATATACTCAAACAGTGAAGGACTATATTTATTTATATCGTCAACGTTCTCAGTACAACAATAGTTTTCATCAGAACGTCCTCGAATTAGAGATACCCTACTCCACATAACTTATAACAACTTGGGACATTCTATGCATTCATGTGAATCATCCTATCCGGGAGAAAAATTTCGAGACACATGGACTGTGTAGATTACTCACCATTTTGGTAACACGTATCATATCACATCATCATAATTTCGCATTACACAAGCTCATTCTTAATTAACTACTACTTAATTAACTACAATATTAATGTCTCATTTGTGTGTTTTGTGTGAATCGTCTTTTACCATCATCAACTTCTAACAATTTCTAACCCTATATGTTTAGATATTTAATTAATAAACCCAATAATCGTTTGATCATTGTCTAGTTTGTCTATGTATCACTCGTGCTGTCGGTGTTAAATATTTACATATAGATAAATTTCTACTCAGATTAGGTTGGGGGCTTTATCTGTTACGGGATCTAAGGGCAGAAGCTAAGGTCATGGAGAAAAAGAACTCTTTCCATAATTAATTAGAGAACACTGTCCATGTAGTGGTGTTGCTGGTATTGTATGATGGTGATATTACTAATTGTAATTGTATGAGGCCAGCTGTGAAGGCTCCTGAGATAAAATGTAGTTGTGAATTGTCAGAAGGCCTTTCTTGCTACCACTACGACCTCACACTTAATTTTTTTTTTATGAATGTGGCTACGTAAAGTGTCTAGGGTTATGCTATGTAGTGTGGTGTAATAGGTTATAGATATACCCACAGATATTTAACAAGACTAATAATATTAATAAATGTTAAAATACACTGAACTAACTCACGTGTGTAAAATTTTTTGATAGAATTATATTACATTTATTTTGTTCTGGATCAATTTTTTAGGTTGACCAGAACTTAAAAGGATTTAGAGATTATGAAAGAAATGCATGGAATATTATATCATAAATGCAATAGTGTACATATATATGTACTATACTAGTTAGTTTTATTAAAATGTTCTAGTAGTCATCTACTTGGGAGGATAGTTAATGTTTGTGCTGTTGGGGTGGCCTCATCACACCTGTCTATATTGACTACACAGTGTCCAGAAAATGGTGGGAATTTTTATGGGGTATTAGTAACTAAACTGCGTTGGTGAATGTCCAGCAGACCAGAGGCTCACTCATCTGGTAGTTGTAGCTCTGGTGCTGAAATCAGGTGGTCCCACCTCTCCGTGCTGGCGGGCAATAATGGTGGTCTCTGTCACAAGTACTGCACAGATACACTCGAGTAAAGTCACCAACTGAATAGACACTGCTTGGTTGACAACAGAAACTCGCAGCTCTGCAATCAAAGTATGGGCCATGTGTC
Organism: Oreohelix idahoensis; assembly: GCA_024509875.1. NCBI lineage: Eukaryota > Metazoa > Mollusca > Gastropoda > Stylommatophora > Oreohelicidae > Oreohelix > Oreohelix idahoensis. The sequence continues at coordinate 166,419 of JAMPIV010016124.1, forward strand.
AAAATCTATTCTCTACCCACGTCTGGACACAACACTGACACAACAACCACATCATACAGACAGGTCAGATCTCTCTGACCAAACAGCACATTTACCATGGTGGTTTTACATCAGATAGATCCTCCCAGACTATAGATTCTGAAAAATATTTATTAGTTGTCTGCCCTAAAAGAGGATAGGTAATATGTTTCATTATTCTCAACACTTGATCTGTCTTGCCTAACTCTTGCTGGAGTTTATGTACATTGTTGGTCCCTAGACCCTGACTAGGGCGGGGGGTCTAGAGCAAATCCCTACTTGTTTGTAAGGCTAGATTTCGATATGGCAGTATCAAATCACTCGAACATGAAACAATATTCAAAATATATAAGGAAATAATTTCAATCTTACCAGATTATGAATAAATAACACAGAATTGCTAGCAAAACTCAGCTGAGCTGCTGGCTATAGTATGGCGTCCCTAAATTTATTACACTTTCTTTCATATGGAAATCACCACACTTTAAAATCTGTGTCTATCACTGAACAACTATTGAAGAATGGCCCCACTTTCGCGTCTGAGCGCTAATGATATGATTGTCTGTGGCCAATCACTGCCTAGGTTTATTTTAAATTCAAATTTCCTACCATAAAGTCATTTCAGTCATGCTTCAGTCAAGTATGGATGGTTATCTGTTAGTCTGTCCGTCTCTACTTGTGTTTCTACAAAATGTACTTGATTTTTGAACCAACCTTTCTCTCCCCTCCAAAATTTTGTCGTTAAAAGTTATATTTAGACACAGCTACCACCCAAAAACCCTCTCCTCCATACTAAGTAAATTTGAACACCTGCGTCCCAAGGTCGTGTTTTTTTGTGCAATTAGCGACACTTTTAGATTCAATACAGTCTGTCGATGATGTGAACAACACTGTCTTTTGTCATTATCTTCAATATTATCTATCCGTCTGTAAAATTAAGAACATATTAGTTCACTGCTCAGAATAGGCCATCCGGCCAGCTAATTTTTATATTCCTAACATTAATATTAAGAAAAAAGTACTTTTTAATTTTTGTAATATTCCTAACATCTGCGTTTAGCCGCTGAATTCAAATCAAGGCCTTGGTATCGCGCAAAAGCGTCCAATAAATGACTGTGGCGTAACATATCTATGGTCCCTTCTGTCGAGTTGCTTACTTTTTATGTCAACTTGGGAAACGTGACTTTTCTCCGTTTCCCCCCCCCCCCCCCAATTGCGTCTCCTTAGCCTTTCTAGTCTCACGCAATCTTTCCAGTCATATTTTTCCTTTTTGATCCTCCGTTCCCCTCCTGTCTAGCAAGTCAATTATTATGGAGGATGATGACCCGCGGTCTAGGCGATCATGTACATCAGCAGCCTACGCATTATGTTTTTATCCTTAAATGTTATCTTTGGAGGGATTTTACCGTTGTATCTCTGTCAATTTCACTACACATCTCCCCACTTGAAAACATGCCTATGGCAAGTTCCAAAACCAGCGATACACATAGGTAAAATTGCTCCTCACGTCTGCCACTACTCTAATTTTGATCACAGGGGTGCCGACTGAGGAAATCTGCACCGACATTCAATTTGCGGCTTGCATAAGCGACTGGTTTCAGTTCCCCATCAGGTGAAGATGATCTTTGCAACCAAGCCCCTCCTAGTCCTACATTACTTGCATCGGTTCTTAAGACAAAGTCCTGTGTCAAATCAGGCAGTTTGAGAATAGGCTTGCTAGTGAGTTTTTCCTTTAACTCTTGGAACGCTAGTTCACATTGTGCAGTCCAAATAATTTTATCTGGAAGTCCCTTGCGAGTCAGATCAGTCAGAGGAGCACAAATAGCGTTAAAATTCTTGATGTATTTCTGATAAAATCCGCATAACGACACAAATGATCGCACGTCCTTTTTTGTTTGCGGCCTAGGTGCTCTCTGCAGTTTTTCCAAGTTCTTAGGATCAGGGGTCATATTACCCTGATATACAGTGTGTCCCAAGAATTCCAACTCTTTGCATCCAATACAACATTTTGTTGGCCTAGCAGTTAAGTTCGCCTCCCGAAGTCTATCAAACAACATCTCCAGAGCTTCAATGTGTTCTTCAAATGTCTCTGTGGCGACGAGAATATCATCCATGAAATTCGTGATACATGGGTTATTCAGGGGATCCAACAATTTTCGCATCATCCTTGAAAACACACTCGGAGCATTTTTCAGTCCGAATGGTAGCATATTGAATTCATAATGTCCATCCGAAGTGCTAAAAGCCAAATAAGGTCTCACTTCAGGCTTCACTGGGATCTGGTAATAGCCTTTACTAAGATCCACCTTTGAAAAGTATTTTGCCTTGTTCAGTCTGGCAAATAACTGTTTTGTGTCTGGTAATGGATCCACTTGTCCTTCTGTGACAGCATTCAGTTTCCTGTAATCTATGCACAGTCTGTGTTCCCCAGACGGTTTTCTCAACAAAACGACACTAGAACTAAAAGATGATTCACTGTGCGAAATAATCCCCTCCTTCAACAAATACTCTATTTCTTCCTTCAATGCCTTCTCCTTCGCGAACGGAATAGAATAGGCTCTCATACAGATTGGGTTTGAGTCTACCAGTTTCATGTCATACTGTAGCAAATTTGTATGGCCTGGTTTATCTGTTAATACATCTGTATGTTCCTCCAGAACCTTTTGAACTCTCTCCCTCTGGTTTTTAGTCAGGTGCTTACTGACTTTTACCTGTGCTGCTGTTTCACAAGGATGTAATGGGTATTCATGTGAGGTGAGTGGTTCTTTTTGCATCTGGGTTGCAATAGCCAAGGTCAATAAGGGGGTGCTTTCCTGGAGTGGTCTGTCCAGATACTTCTTTAACAGGTTTACATGATAAACTTTTTCCTTCCCCTTTTTGTCAATTTTATAGTTTGTTCTAGACACCTTCTCTAGAACCGTATATGGACCTTGCCAACCAATTTGTAATTTATTCTGGCTTCCGGGTAGTAGAAGCAGCACCTTCTCTCCGACTGCCAGTTCCCTGTCCTTTGCCTTCCTATTAAAATATGCTGCATGTTTCTTCCTGGCTTGTTTCAAATTATCATTTGCCAGTTTCCATCCAGCTTTCAAACGAGTGGTCAGTTCGTTCACATATTGATACGATGAGGTAACAGTCTCTTCCGCCTTCTCATCTGTCCAGGTCCTTAATAGGGTTACATCTGGATCTTTAATTTATCATACGTATTTTTCATGGAACCCGTCGGGTCCCGTCCATTAGAAGCCCTATAGTGAGGACTTTTCTTCCTAGAATCATCACTCACAAATCGACCACTACCAATTTTTTTCTTGGGTTTGTCTCCCCACTTTAGATTGCTTATGAGAGATCTTCGCTCTCTTTTCTGTTCTTCCAGTTTATATAAGTTCGACCGAGGGATTGTCATCTTATCCTGGGTTAAATTTCTTCTTTGTACTCTTCGCATAGTGGCCATGTTAATCCATTCAAGTGAAGACTGGGTGTGAAAAGGGGCTCCCATTCCACTTTGTCTACCCGAGTATAATTAGTTTTCCTTTCAGGCCTAAAGTTGCCCCGTGGCGTTTCTAGGTCCTGCACATATTTTCCCTTTGTGGGTGTTCCCTCATGAAATACGCCACATGCTTCTACAAAGTTTTCAACATCGACATTTACGTCGGGCCAATAGTATTTTCGAGCAATCTTTTGGCAGATGGTACCGACTTTCTCATGGTCACCATCTTTTCCAACATGTAAGTTCCTTATTAAGTTTGCCCTATATATCTTGGGAAGAACTAACTGTCCGTGACCAGTGGATCTAGTTCCTGTCTTCCTGTATAATAGTTTGTTCTTCATGAAATATTCCCCCTTGCTCGGAGGTGTGTGGCATTTGGGCAATTTTTTAAAACAGGGCTTGAGTGTCCTATCCTCAGCCTGCGCCTTCCTCATCTCCTCTGGATGAGCATTTATAGGTTCACCTTCTTCCTCCTTCTTCTGTGACCTGGTCTGCACTGTCGCCATGATCACAGGTTTCTCGGGATTCCCCAAGAAGACGTATCTACACCCCAATATCAGAGGGTAGATTGGTTCATCTATCACTGCTGCTCTGATTTCTCCTTCCACATAGCGAGTTTTCACCGTTATCCTTGCGATGGGAAGTGTCATGAGTGGTATGTCCTTAGTCGCCCCTTGTATTTCCACTGTTTCTGTGGTATACTGACTTGGGTCCACTAGGCTAGACTTCACAACTGAATCATAATCCAAACCTGTATCATAAAGGCACCTTATGGTGACCCCATTACAAATAACATCCTCACAAACTGGGGGGTGATAAGGTTCCTGTTGTCCCTTAGGATTAACCTTTAATCTTTGCGTCCCCGACTTCATTGCAGCAATGTTTGAAGGTTTCCTTCTACAAAATTCGGTGTTATGGTTATCCTTCTTGCACCATTTACACCATCTTTTTCCTTGGTTCAACGGTTTTCTTTCATTGAACTTTTGGTCATTGAACTGTGAGTTTCTGTCGCGATAGTCATTTCTTGGCCGCTCAAAGTTTGTCCTACCTTTATTTCCCTGCTCTCTATTATCAAATTTATTAAATTGCTGTGGAGCTTTAAAATTGTCTATGTGCTTCTTCTTAGCACCACTTACCTCTGCCTGGGCTGCCTGATACCTCTCAGCAACATTTAAAATTTCCCCCAACTTCTCTGCACCTTGTTCCATGAGAAATTTTCTCATGTCTGGAGCCATGGACTCTCTCAATTGCTCAATCATGATCATTTCTTTAAGATCTTGGGTCTTCCCCAGAGCCGTCCATTTCTCCAAATAGGTTTCTAGTCTAGCAGAGAATTGGTGGTATGTCTCCCCAGACAACAGTTTGGCATTTCTAAATTTCTTACGATAAAATTCACCATTCTTCTCGTACCTTAATAACAAAGCCTGCTTTAACATGTCATAATTGTCTTGGTCTTCCCTGTTCATTTTAGCAAATACTTCATAAGAAGTACCTCTCAATCCCTGTGATAGCTTTAAGCTCCACCTCTCTCTCTCTAACCCATATGTAGTAGCTAATAACTCAAAACGTCCTAGGTACCCCTCTATGTCATCGTCTTTTTCAACAAAATGGTCTAAATGAAACCCCATAGCTGAGTTTGAGGCTCCCAGACTAGGCGTAGCATCTGAGGCAAAAGGGCTGGCACCATTTTCAGGAGCCTGGCCTTGTAATTCCAGCTCCCTTAGTCGTAATTCGTGCTCCCTTTGCAACCTTCTATCTTCTGCCTCCCTTTGCAACCTTCTATCTTCTGCCTCCCTTTCGGCAGTCAACCTTTTTTCTTCTGCCTCCCTTTGCTGTCGTTTTTCTTCTGCCTCAATCTGCAGCCTCTTAATGTCTCTATCAGCCTCTAACCTCTTCTCTTCAGCTAACCTCCTTTCTTCCCGTTCAATATATTTATCACATTCAGCCGTTACGTATTGAATTAAAATTTGACCATCCATTCCCATCTCCTTCGCGGTGAGCACAGCAGCTGATCTAAATTTTGCCAGCTCCGCCATACTTTTTAGACAATATAATAATATACAAGCTAAATCTCTAACCAGTAAATACACTAAGTACTTCTTATGACTATAGTCTAACCAATTCTAACTAACCAGTTAACTAATTAATTATTACTGGCTGTGAAGATTCACCAACTTTTATCTGCAGGGACACTTTTAATTTTAAAGGAAATTTTACAATTTATTTCCCTACTTTTATTTCTCCCACCAGGAGATCCTAATATTACTGTGGGGCTAATTATCCCGGACGAGCCCCCAATTTATGTAGTGGTGTTGATGGTATTGTATGATGGTGATATTACTAAATGTAATTGTATGAGGCCAGCTGTGAAGGCTCCTGAGATAAAATGTAGTTGTGAATTGTCAGAAGGCCTTTCTTGCTACCACTACGACCTCACACTTAATTTTTTTTTTTATGAATGTGGCTACGTAAAGTGTCTAGGGTTATGATATGTAGTGTGGTGTAATAGGTTATAGATATACCCACAGATATTTAACAAGACTAATAATATTAATAAATGTTAAAATACACTGAACTAACTCACGTGTGTAAAATTTTTTGATAGAATTATATTACATTTATTTTGTTCTGGATCAATTTTTTAGGTTGACCAGAACTTAAAAGGATTTAGAGATTATGAAAGAAATGCATGGAATATTATATCATAAATGCAATAGTGTACATATATATGTACTATACTAGTTAGTTTTATTAAAATGTTCTAGTAGTCATCTACTTGGGAGGATAGTTAATGTTTGTGCTGTTGGGGTGGCCTCATCACACCTGTCTATATTGACTACACAGTGTCCAGAAAATGGTGGGAATTTTTATGGGGTATTAGTAACTAAACTGCGTTGGTGAATGTCCAGCAGACCAGAGGCTCACTCATCTGTAGTTGTAGCTCTGGTGCTGAAATCAGGTGGTCCCACCTCTCCGTGCTGGCGGGCAATAATGGTGGTCTCTGTCACAAGTACTGCACAGATACACTCGAGTAAAGTCACCAACTGAATAGACACTGCTTGGTTGACAACAGAAACTCGCAGCTCTGCAATCAAAGTATGGGCCATGTGTCAAAATCTATTCTCTACCCACGTCTGGACACAACACTGACACAACAACCACATCATACAGACAGGTCAGATCTCTCTGACCAAACAGCACATTTACCATGGTGGTTTTACATCAGATAGATCCTCCCAGACTATAGGTTCTGAAAAATATTTATTAGTTGTCTGCCCTAAAAGAGGATAGGTAATATGTTTCATTATTCTCAACACTTGATCTGTCTTGCCTAACTCTTGCTGGAGTTTATGTACATTGTTGGTCCCTAGACCCTGACTAGGGCGGGGGGTCTAGAGCAAATCCCTACTTGTTTGTAAGGCTAGATTTCGATATGGCAGTATCAAATCACTCGAACATGAAACAATATTCAAAATATATAAGGAAATAATTTCAATCTTACCAGATTATGAATAAATAACACAGAATTGCTAGCAAAACTCAGCTGAGCTGCTGGCTATAGTATGGCGTCCCTAAATTTATTACACTTTCTTTCATATGGAAATCACCACACTTTAAAATCTGTGTCTATCACTGAACAACTATTGAAGAATGGCCCCACTTTCGCGTCTGAGCGCTAATGATATGATTGTCTGTGGCCAATCACTGCCTAGGTTTATTTTAAATTCAAATTTCCTACCATAAAGTCATTTCAGTCATGCTTCAGTCAAGTATGGATGGTTATCTGTTAGTCTGTCCGTCTCTACTTGTGTTTCTACAAAATGTACTTGATTTTTGAACCAACCTTTCTCTCCCCTCCAAAATTTTGTCGTTAAAAGTTATATTTAGACACAGCTACCACCCAAAAACCCTCTCCTCCATACTAAGTAAATTTGAACACCTGCGTCCCAAGTCGTGTTTTTTTGTGCAATTAGCGACACTTTTAGATTCAATACAGTCTGTCGATGATGTGAACAACACTGTCTTTTGTCATTATCTTCAATATTATCTATCCGTCTGTAAAATTAAGAACATATTAGTTCACTGCTCAGAATAGGCCATCCGGCCAGCTAATTTTTATATTCCTAACATTAATATTAAGAAAAAAGTACTTTTTAATTTTTGTAATATTCCTAACATCTGCGTTTAGCCGCTGAATTCAAATCAAGGCCTTGGTATCGCGCAAAAGCGTCCAATAAATGACTGTGGCGTAACATATCTATGGTCCCTTCTGTCGAGTTGCTTACTTTTTATGTCAACTTGGGAAACGTGACTTTTCTCCGTTTCCCCCCCCCCCCCCCCCCAATTGCGTCTCCTTAGCCTTTCTAGTCTCACGCAATCTTTCCAGTCATATTTTTCCTTTTTGATCCTCCGTTCCCCTCCTGTCTAGCAAGTCAATTTTTATGGAGGGTGATGACCCGCGGTCTAGGCGATCATGTACATCAGCAGCCTACGCATTATGTTTTTATCCTTAAATGTTATCTTTGGAGGGACTTTACCGTTGTATCTCTGTCAATTTCACTACAGTCCAGTGGAAAGAGTTCACATTCCCTTCTTCTTGTTCCTATCTCGAATAGGTCTTTATTCTTTCTTAACGAGCCAATTTCTAGAGACCTTCTACCTAATATATCATAGGCTATTCCTATCCAAAACTACTGTCATAGCTGCCCCAATACTCACCACACGACAGTAGTGCATTTTTATTCTAGGTTTCATTACTAACATGTGAACTAACACACACACACACACACACACACACACACGCACACACACACACACACACACACATATATATATATATATATATATATATATATATATATATATATATATATCATCATCATCATGTGACGTATTCTTTCCAGAACGTTGTCTCCATTACAGCTGCTCTGAACGCATCACGATTCTGGGCAAGTCGCCCTGCATCAGCCAAAGTCAAGTTCAGACTCTCTGTGATATATATATATATATATATATATATATATATATATATATATATATATATATATATATATATATATATATATATATATATACACATATTACCATGTGCATTTTAATGTGTGAAAATCGCTTGTGGATGTCATTGTCATTTGAGGCTGGCAACCTCAGCGTATAGAATGATGATTCATGAACCAGCACTACACGGGCTGTTGATTACTTTACAGATAGTTTCGTAAAAACAGCTAAAAGCCTAAAGTAGTTCCAGGTACCTTATGGAGCAGGGAGGAAAAGATGAAAGAAATGATGTACATTCGAAGTACATTGTATAATACTTGCATTTTCAAAGCGTTGTAAATGTCCCCATAAACATAGTCACTTTAAAACTAAGTTTTCAAGCTTTAAACCAATGTAAATGTCTATGTGAAAATATTCATTTTAGAGTAATGGAAGTTTAAATTTGTTCAATCAATGTGTTGTTTGTCCATCACAGGTGATGAAGACCATTCTGTTCATCCAATTATTAGGATGTTAGGATAGTCTTTGAGTACGAAGGTGACTGATGAGCCCGATGCGGGCCTGGAAATATCTCGGACAGTGTGGGCAGGGAATGTTGATGAAAGAGTGACTTGCGCAGTGATTTGGTTTAAAGTGAGGAAGAGTTGCGCAATTCGTCGACCTCACTCTCTCGCCTGGGTCCATCTTAATCCAGTGGCAAGACAAGTCAAGCCGACTGGAAATGAAGTCAGGTGCAGTGGATGACCATGGCTTTCTACGTGCCTAGCCATGCTCCTTACGCTCCACAGCGCGTTGCTGGTAATCGCCGTCATGCCCGTTGAACCAACAGGTGGTTTCTTCCGCGCAGTCTATCGAATCCAGTCTTCGCATGGATGGGTAGGCAGACCCTAACTCACCGAAGTATTATAAACAATCGGCTACCCTCATCTAGTTTAGCCGGCCTCAATGTAAAATCAATGTAAAACATAAATAAAAACATATTCAATTTATATTGTGAACACTTTTCAATAAGTGGAGATGATAAACAGACTCTATCTGTATTATTACCCTTTTCATTTAAAAGTCATATAAAGCTAAAGCTATTCTATTTAAATGAAAAGGAAGTTTTATCCCCATGTATTAAATTTAATTCTCATCGAGGGTAAAGTCTGAGTAATTGGGATGGTGGTATGGGAAGATAGGAACCCACAACTATGGGATGGAAAGCGCCATACTTAGAAGAGCGTTTCGTTCTATTCTTTTACCACAGTTATTGGTGGTAAAAGAAGAAAGTACAATCTCTGGAACAAGAAGGGAACCGTGGCCTAAGCTTTAAGACGAAGGACCCACGCGGTAGACTCTCCTTGACTTTTCTGGGAAACGAGCTACCCCCGAGAACCTTGATCAGAGTCGTGTGTGAGCAGAGTGAAAAGAACCAACCCATAAGAAGGAGCAGAACCGTCATTGGCAGCTAAGTTCATGTGATGACAATTTTTCTTGATCCATAACTATTCAAATTATTTTCCAACTGTTAAAACCTAAAGTGATTATTAAATTTTGTTATTTGTAATGTTACAAATTTAACTTCGATTTAATCATTTTAAAGTTACTGCATGTTTGTCTCAGTCAACTTACTACACACTGTAAACAGAGCTATACTAGAATAATAGAATTCCACTGAGTAAATCAGGGGTGGGGGCTTAAACGAGCTGAAAGTAATAAGTGCTTAAATCCTTCACAAAAGCGTCGGCAGAATTACAGAGTTAACATACTCAGCCAAAGCAGTATTGTTCTCGCTTATTCTGAATATCCAGTGAAGACTCCCTTTGTAATAGAAGTGTCATCACCCTTCTATTTACATATGTGCCAAAAGTAATCTTGTGCGAAGGTAGATACCTTTGATGCCCATATTAGATACTCTTTTGGCCACTGTTGGACCACTACTGCAAAGCAGGGGAGGCAATACTGTCACACCAGCTACCGCTATTCGGGTAGCCAACGTTTTCTTGATGCCTCCCTTCCAGTCTATGTACGCATTTACATTCAATCAACTAGCGGGCTAATTAAAATAAAAACAAACGAGTGTAGACAATTTAAAGAACATATTTAAATTTCATAAGATTAGAACATTCTACATTATGAAATAAGTTGTCAGTTCTTGTGGAGGCGAAGTTACAAATAAACAACCGTGGTATGCAGAACATTAATTTACATTTCTAAAGTGTCATCAATTACCGTAGCACTTTTCGTTAACCTTAAAATAAATATTATTCTATTGGGCAATCCGCGCTCAAAGTAGTGAAGAAGTTGTATATGGTCGTGAGGCCACAGTCACCTGATATAGTTAACGGTCCACGAGAAAGAACCCAAGATTCTAAACTCTTCTCCTGACATGTACAAATTAGACTTGTTATGTCTGTGGTGTCCAAGTAAGTTAACTTCACGAGATAAGATAGAGTCAGAGGTAAACGGGTAAGTTTCGTACCTTGCAGACTTAAGTCCAAAAGTTGGGGCAGATTTTTAAAAGCGGAAGGCGCAATCTTGCTAATTGGATTATTACTCAAGTATAAGGCCTCAATAACTGAATTTTCAGGAAAGCTCGTGTCCGTTAGCTCCGTTAAAAGATTAGATTCAAGCTCGACTGAAGCAGTTTTGGGAGGGAAATCTTGTCCTCGAATTACAGTTATTGAGTTTGACGAAAGAATCAAACCCGTTAAAGCTTTTAGACTCGACATGAATCTTGGAATTGTAGGAAGAAAATTGTCCTCTAGTTCAAGAAAGACGAGTCCGGCTGGCAAGGATCCAGAATTGGAATCGGAAAATCTGTTGGACATAAGGTCTAAAGATTCAACATGATTAAGGAAAGACAGTTCTGGAATAGCTGTTAGTTCGTTCTGAAGCAAGTAGAGACTCACTAGCGAGTCCGCGTATGGACGAAGTGATTTGCTCAACTGACTTGCGTTATATATGTGGTTATTGCTTAACGTAATAGATATCAATTTACTTGAACCAGGAAGCCACTGTGTGCTTTTAATTTTGTTCTGTGATAAATCTAATGTCTGTAATGACTTAAGTTTTATCAACTCTTTCGGGACCTCTGTTAAACTGTTATTGATAATAAACAAACTTGTTAAACTATTGGCCATCATGTCCAAAGCATTGTCTGAAAGAGAACTCAGATAGCACCCAACGATAGTTAACTGTGTCAGGCGAGAAAAATACTGCAGCCATGTTGGTGGAGTTGTTAAATTAAGATAATCGAGGTAGAGAATCTCCAAGGTTGAGGCAATGTTCTTCATTGCCTCGATGTTCCAGTCAAAAATAGAAACACCCATAATATGTAACTCTGTAAGGTTGTGTAGATATAAGAAGGCATTTGGAATTCGAGTTAAACGAGCGGTGTCGATGGTCAACATGTTCAAGGTTGTCGTGAATCCGTTGAAGGCAGCGTCTTCTATATGTGAAATTGGAGTGTTTATCATAACGAACTGTTGCAGGTAAGAAGGCAGACTTCCTGAAGTTATTGTAGTTATTTGGGTTCCCTGAGAATAATAGGAAAATTATTATCAATATGTATCGTGATCAATACTAATGCTAAACACGATTTTACTTTTTTTTTTTCAATTGCATCCGGCCATTTGTTCTGTATCTTCTGAGCTCTATCACAACTGCACTTTATTAGAATACTCAATTATTCCCTACGTAAACGACAATGAACCTCATCCCATCAAACCATTGCTATAAAAACCACGGCCGCAAGAGAATATGAATTCTTTGTGCAGGCTTCTTGCACGGAAGCCAGCTGTTGTGGTTGCTTCATTGTTCCTTGGGGAGCGAATAGGACAATAATGAGTAATTAAACTTCAGTAGTTGTTTCAGTCGTGCAGGCTGTGAACCGTTTTATCCTGCAGCAACCCTTGAAATAGTTTTCAGGTCACAGGGAACCCCTGCGTAAAAATTATTTTATCAAGATTTCACCGTAACGTATTTAATAAGTTGTAAATACAATACCTTTCTTGAAACCAATCATTTTCTTTCCTTTCACAAATTTTAAAAACTCATAAGGCAAATGGGACCCAAAGACGCAGCAATAGAGAACGCAGTCAGCGACTCATAGCTTGACTACCTGCGTCAGGACCAGCGAACCAGAGCTGGTCAAGACCGCACTCCACCTCCACGTGGTGGTCTTGGAAACAGTCTGCAGCAGTGCAGTCTGGCTGAGCGAGTGTGGATCGAAATGGGAAGGCAAACCCTGTCCTAAAAAATGCGATGCAGAAGTCGGATGTGTCGACCGAAAGGTGGAGATATCACAGCTTAGGCCTAAACAGACACAACGCAACCACCGTCCTTTTCAGGACGAACGAAGAAGAAGAAGATAAGGCAAACATAATAAATTTTTATTAAATAACAGGCTTAAGTCAAAATGGGATTTAACTTTCCTAAGGTAGGCTCGGTAGATTTAGTTTAAATAAAGTGTGTAAATTGATTTTAACTAATGTTATTTACAACATGATAATTTAATTACGATCTCTATCTGATGAATATGTCTGCATTACTACGTTTAAAGGTTACATGTTGTAGTGGTGTTGATGGTATTGTATGATGGTGATATTACTAAATGTAATTGTATGAGGCCAGCTGTGAAGGCTCCTGAGATAAAATGTAGTTGTGACTTGTCAGAAGGCCTTTCTTGCTACCACTACGACCTCACACTTAATTTTTTTTTTAATGAATGTGGCTACGTAAAGTGTCTAGGGTTATGATATGTAGTGTGGTGTAATAGGTTATAGATATACCCACAGATATTTAACAAGACTAATAATATTAATAAATGTTAAAATACACTGAACTAACTCACGTGTGTAAAATTTTTGATAGAATTATATTACATTTATTTTGTTCTGGATCAATTTTTTAGGTTGACCAGAACTTAAAAGGATTTAGAGATTATGAAAGAAATGCATGGAATATTATATCATAAATGCAATAGTGTACATATATATGTACTATACTAGTTAGTTTTATTAAAATGTTCTAGTAGTCATCTACTTGGGAGGATAGTTAATGTTTGTGCTGTTGGGGTGGCCTCATCACACCTGTCTATATTGACTACACAGTGTCCAGAAAATGGTGGGAATTTTTATGGGGTATTAGTAACTACACAGCGTTGGTGAATGTCCAGCAGACCAGAGGCTCACTCATCTTGTAGTTGTAGCTCTGGTGCTGAAATCTGGTGGTCCCACCTCTCCGTGCTGGCGGGCAATAATGGTGGTCTCTGTCACAAGTACTGCACAGATACACTCGAGTAAGTCACCAACTGAATAGACACTGCTTTGTTGACAACAGAAACTCACAGCTCTGCAATCAAAGTATGGGCCATGTGTCAAAATCTATTCTCTACCCACGTCTGGACACAACACTGACACAACAACCACATCATACAGACAGGTCAGATCTCTCTGACCAAACAGCACATTTACCATGGTGGTTTTACATCAGATAGATCCTCCCAGACTATAGATTCTGAAAAATATTTATTAGTTGTCTGCCCTAAAAGAGGATAGGTAATATGTTTCATTATTCTCAACACTTGATCTGTCTTGCCTAACCCTTGCTGGAGTTTATGTATATTGTTGGTCCCTAGACCCTGACTAGGGCGGGGGTCTAGAGCAAATCCCTACTTGTTTGTAAGGCTAGATTTTGATATGGCAGTATCAAATCACTCGAACATGAAACAATATTCAAAATATATAAGGAAATAATTTCAATCTTACCAGATTATGAATAAATAACACAGAATTGCTAGCAAAACTCAGCTGAGCTGCTGGCTATAGTATGGCGTCCCTAAACTTCTTACACTTTCTTTCATATGGAAATCACCACACTTTAAAATCTGTGTCTATCACTGAACAACTATTGAAGAATGGCCCCACTTTCGCGTCTGAGCGCTAATGATATGATTGTCTGTGGCCAATCACTGCCTAGGTTTATTTTAAATTTCAAATTTCCTACCATAAAGTCATTTCAGTCATGCTTCAGTCAAGTATGGATGGTTATCTGTTAGTCTGTCCGTCTCTACTTGTGTTTCTACAAAATGTACTTGATTTTTGAACCAACCTTTCTCTCCCCTCCAAAATTTTGTCGTTAAAAGTTATATTTAGACACAGCTACCACCCAAAACCCTCTCCTCCATACTAAGTAAATTTGAACACCTGCGTCTCGAGGTCGTGTTTTTTTGTGCAATTAGCGACACTTTTAGATTCAATACAGTCTGTCGATGATGTGAACAACACTGTCTTTTGTCATTATCTTCAATATTATCTATCCGTCTGTAAAATTAAGAACATATTAGTTCACTGCTCAGAATAGGCCATCCGGCCAGCTAATTTTTATATTCCTAACATTAATATTAAGAAAAAAGTACTTTTTAATTTTTGTAATATTCCTAACATCTGCGTTTAGCCGCTGAATTCAAATCAAGGCCTTGGTATCGCGCAAAAGCGTCCAATAAATGACTGTGGCGTAACATATCTATGGTCCCTTCTGTCGAGTTGCTTACTTTTTATGTCAACTTGGGAAACGTGACTTTTCTCCGTTTCCCCCCTGTCATGAAATATTCTAATCCACATATATAAATTATTAGGTAAATATGAAGCCTAACAAATAAAATTAATAAAGAGAAGAGCAATGGTAAAATAACAGTGCTGTCACAAAGAATGTACTCGAAATCCCCCTTGTTTTCTGCTTCGTCTGAAAATTGTAACGCTTTCACGTTGATATAAAAGCTTACTGTATTATTACCCGCCTTCTTCAATGAAACGTGTGCTGCATTTCTAAGAAAAACATTGAGACGTACTGCGTAATGACCTAAATTAATCCTAACATTAATTATACTGCGTTACCAAAACGAACGAACAGATGGACAAAAGGATAGCGAGAAGGGAGAGGCAGAAAGCCGAACATTAAACACGCGTCGCGCGATACACAATTACTACTATCACGCGTGTTAGGCTACAAGCACTAACTTTTTTTTTCAGACGGACAGTGATAAAATACACTACCCTTCCCCAGAGTTAGGTTTTAAAATCATAAAAAACGCTTATTAGGAAAGATAACAATAGATGGGTTTACGGTTGAAAACATAACAGTACCCAGACAGCATATCTTCGAAACAGGAGGTAGAAAATACATATTTTGAACGCAGCCACGTAGCTCTTTTAAAGTGGGAAAATTGGGTTCCTTAGGGCTTGCTGACAAATAATATGTAAAACGTTACGCCAATAGTCCAGGAATTAATAAATTATACCCAAAATAAAATAGTGAGGCTGCCAGACAGCATAAAATCATTTCTGCTCATAAGATTTTTTTTTAACGTGTTTGAAAAAAATTTACGTTACAGAAATAGCCTACCATGTAAACTCCAAATTGATTGGAGCGCAACAAATGAAAGCCTAACCACGATTGGTCGGGCTATAAATACTATCTTGGTTGTTAGGGGAAACGGGGAAAGGTAACATTTTTTCAAACACTTGTCGAAACGGGGCTCATTGGTCAGACTCGCTGATATACACACTTGGAAGCGTTAGTTCGAAACCACTTGTTTAAAATAGCTTGATAAAGCATCAGTGCGTTGAAGCCAGCTTATATTTGGCTCAATAAAAGCCTGGAAGATAAGCAGATGGGAATTTGTGCCAGTTTGTGCCAGAATTCATTGCTAATCAACGTATCTGTGTTTATTCGTATGAATTGTGGTAAGCTTGAACCATTCAATATCTTTTAATGAAAATTGAATGTGAATTGTTGATTTATGCCTGTATATATATGTGTAGTTCAGTGGCAAATGTGAGGTAAAGCCTGTAATGCTCCAGCCTGAACAGAGGGTGTCGGAGGGTAGTAAAACGGCATGGAATGGCCAAATAGTACACTGACACCTGGATGATTGATTAGACAGAAATAATGCTGGAAGTGCAGAGGCGTAGTAACCATTAAGAAGGGTAATACTGGAATAAAGTATTTCAAATGAAGCTGACTGTTGGCCTAACGCTCTGAACGCAATGTTTGTGATGTATTGTGATCAGTGTAAAAAGAAAAAATTAGTTATGAAGTAGAAGGTACATCCTTCTTGATTTCAGGGACAGTGGTCTTGATGGTACTGAGCAGCACCTAGTCAGAGCTTTGCTGAATCCAGTGTCGGACAGCATACTCCTTGGTCCTTTTAGCTATCAGTGAGGTGTCTCCAGAGCCCAGAGGAGAATTCGAGCAGAGGAGTCCTTTCCTGCCGCCATCACGCCAGATAAGCTAACTTGGCCAGCTGAGCTCAACATTATGTCCCCTCATCTTGAACTGACTTTATAAAATTAACATTAAGAGGGGAATTTACTTGTCTTAAAATCAGGAACTGTGAACATCTCCAATACTAGTCCCTAAAGACAAACTATTGAAGTCATGATGACAAATACCAACAGAGCTTGAACAAAACAAAACCAGTATTACCTCATTTTACTACTACACAACTGACACACATAGAACATTTGTAATAATATATGTCACGACAATATTCATATTAAATACATTCTGTACATAACTTGTAATTTAAATTGATTGTGATTCCTGGTTCCCTTGTAGTTGAATCAGGACACATATTCATTCATGCCAGTAATGAATACATATTGTTATTTGAAAGTTTATCAGTGACTCTTTTAAGATATCTTTGTAGAGTGTTATATGTATGTGAGTGTCACAGTGTTGTCAAGAGTAGTGGATTAAATTAAATTGTTTATCTGTCTGTTGTTGTGACTTACACTTCATCATACACATACCCTAGACACATAACGTAGCATCACACTATTCCAGAATAATTCTGACTGAGATATATAGATATGTGGTAGCAAGTAAGGTTATCTATAATACACTACTCTTAATAGATATAGATACCTTCACAGCTGATCTCAGTCAGTACACTAAGTTCCCTATAAGTATTTATAACATCCCACTTCACCACATATATTGGGGTCTCGCTCTTGGGATTTTGAATCTTTAACTATTAAAAATATTGGGGGTAATTCACTTCAGGGAATATAAGAATTAAAAGGTATCCTTGGGTGGAATTAAATAAGGTTGAGCTCACGGTGCCTGTGTTGTCCATTAGATATATAGTTAGAAATTGAATTGTTGGGTAGACATTATAAAAATTTACCTGATAGACAATGGCGGACCTGGCCAAATTTCGATCTGCTGCGGTTCAGACTGCAAAAGAGTTAGGATTAGATGGGCAAGCTATGGTTGCCTATGTCACGACGGAATGTGACAAATTTATTGAACGCGAAGAAAGAAGGTTTGAAGCCGAAAGAAAGTTAGAGGCTGAAGGGAAATTAAGAAGTTACAGTTTGAAGCTGAGGCTGAGACTAAGAGGTTGCAAGCTGAGGCTGAGACTAAGAGGTTGCAGATTGAGGCTGACAAAGAGGCTAAGAAATTGGAAGCAGAAAGAGAAGACAAAAGATTAGCTGCAGAAAGAGAAGAGAAGAAATTAGCTGCAGAAAGAGAAGAGAAGAAATTAGCTGCAGAAAGAGAAGAGAAGAGATTAGCTGCAGAGAGGGAAGCAGAAAAGGAGGAGAAGAGATTACAAAGGGAACATGAGTTACGACTAAGGGAGTTTGAGTTTCAAGGCCATGCTCCTGAAAATGGTGCCAGTCCCTTTGCCTCTGATGCTACGGTTACTCAGGGAGCCTCGACCTCAGCTATGAACTTTCATTTAGATCATTTTGTTGAGAAAGACGATGATATTGAGAGCTATATAAATAGGTACGAACTATTAGCTACCACGTATGGGTTAGAGAGAGAAAGGTGGAGCTTAAAGTTATCTCAGGGACTTCGTGGGGCAGCTTATGAAGTTTTTGCAAAAATGAGCAGGGTGATCAGGAAAATTATGACATGCTAAAGCAGGCTCTTTTGTTAAGGTATGAAAAGAATGCAGAGTTTTACAGGAAAAAATTTAGGAATGCTAAACTACTGTCAGGTGAAACCTATCACCAGTTCTCTGCACGAATCGAGACATACTTGGAGAAATGGACTTCTCTGGGGAAAACCCAAGATCTTAAGGAAATGGTCCTTATAGAGCAACTAAGAGAGTCCATGGCTCCAGACCTGAGAAAGTTTCTCATGGAACAAGGTGCAGAGAGGCTGGGTGAGTTGCTAAATGTTGCTGAAAGGTATCAAGCAGCTCAAGCAGAGGTAACAGGTAATAAAAAGAAACAGGTGGATAACTTCAGGGCACCACAGAACTTTAATAAATTTGATCCTAGGGATCAAAATAAAGGTAAGCACCAATTTGATAGGCCACGGTATGACAATAAAAATAAATTCCCACAATTCGATGAAAGGAAATATGATGAAAGAAAATCTTTCAACCAAGGAAAAAGGTGGTGTAAGAATTGTCAGATGGACAATCATGACACTGACCGTTGCAGAAGGAAACCTGTGTATATGGCAACCCTTCAGGTCAGGTCGACCTCAAGACGGAGGAGGATATTATGTTAGATACCACTCCAGAAGAGATGAGGAAGGCACAGGCTGGGGATAAAACACTCAAGCCTTGTTTCAGAAAATTGTCAACTTGTCATACAACTCCAGGCAAGGGAGATTTTTACATGAAAAACAAGTTGATGTATAGGAAGACTGGAGCTAGATCCAATGGTCACGGACAGCTGGTTCTTCCAAAAAGATATAGGACAGAATTAATAAGGAGCCTACATGTGAAACCAGATGGGGACCATGAGAAGATAGGTACCATCATTCAAAAGGTGGCTCACAATTATTATTGGCCCAAAGCAAGATGGGACATTGAGAATTTTGTAGAAAGGTGTAGCATAGCACATGAGGGAACACCCACAAGTGGGAACATGGATCAGGACCTGGACACGCCCCGGGCAAAATTAGGCCTGATAATAAAAAGCAATATAGATTTGATAAAGTGGACCAAATGGAATGGGAGGCCGCTTTTCACGGACAAGCTTCACTTAACTGTTTTACAATGGCATCCCTCAATCGGACTTAAACAAACTGGAGGAAGAGGATGTAGAGAGGAAATCTCTCATCAAGAATTTTAAGTGGGGAGAAAGCCCCAAAAGAATTGGTAGCGGTCGTTTTGTGAATGATAATTCTGGGAGGAAAAATCATCACTATAAAGCTTCGAGTGGAAGAGACCATACCGGTGCATGGACAAATAGGTCCACACAATAAAAGGTCCACTTGAAGCTTTGTTAAGAACGTGGACTGATGAAAAGGCAGAGGAAAACATTACATCTTCATACCAATATGTGAATGAGCTGACCACTCGGTTAAAAACTGGCTGGAAACTTGCCAATGAAAATTTGAAACAAGCCAGGAAGAAACATGCTGCCTATTATAACAGGAAGGCGAAAGACAGAAATTTGGCTGTGGGAGAGGAAGTACTGCTTCTTTTGCCCGGGAGTCAGAATAAGTTACAAATTGGATGGCAGGGTCCATATACAGTTCTAGAGAAGGTGTCTAGAACAAAGTATAAGATAGATAAGAAGGGGAAAGAAAAAATCTATCATGTGAATCTCCTGAAGAAATATTTGGAAAGAGAACATCAGGAAGAGACACACTTGTTGACCTTGTCCATCGCCATGGAGATGAAAAAGGAACCACTTTCATCATTTGAATATCCATTACACCCCTGTGAGACAGCAGCACAGGTGAAAAATCAGTACACATTTAACGAAAACTCAGAAAGAGAGAGTGCAACAGGTTCTAAATAATCATGCAGAGGTGTTAACAGACCGACCAGGGCATACAAACCTATTGGAATATGATTATGAAAACTCATAGACACCACAACCTGTCTGTATGAAACCATATTCGATTCCGTTTGCTAAGGAGAAAGCTTTGAAGGAAGAGATAGACTATCTGTTGAAGGAAGGAATTATTTCGCACAGTGAGTCTTCGTATAGTTCCGGTGTTGTACTCTTAAGGAAGCCCTCTGGAGACATAGACTCTGTATAGATTACAGGAGACTGAATGCTATTACAGAAGGACAGGTGGATCCATTGCCGGATACAAATCAGCTGTTTGCCAGGCTAAATAAAGCTAAATATTTCTCAAAAGTGGATCTGAGTAAAGGATACTATCAGATTCCAGTAAAGCCTGAGGTTAGACCATACCTAGCTTTTAGTACCTCAGAAGGACACTATGAGTTTAATAGATTGCCATTAGGATTGAAGAATGCGCCTAGTGTCTTCTCTAGAATGATGAGAAAATTATTGGATCCTCTGAATAATCCCTGTATAACAAATTTTATGGATGATATCCTTATAGCAACAGAAACATTTGAGGAACACATTGACTCTCTGAACATGCTGTTTGATCGACTTAGGGAGGCAAATTTAACATCCCGACCAACCAAATGTTGCGTTGGATGTAAAGAATTGGAATTTTTGGGACACACAGTTTATCAGGGAAACATGACCCCTGACCCAAAGAATTTAGAGAAACTACAGAAAGCCCGAGACCACAAACCAAGAAGGACGTGAGATCCTTTGTCTCATTATGTGGTTTCTACCAGAAGTATATCAAAAAACTTTAATTCCATATGTGCACCTTTAACGGAATTGACACGTAAAGGACATCCAGATCGCATTACATGGACACCACAATGTGAAATGACTTACCAAGAATTGAAGGAAAAGCTCACAAGTAAACCCATTTTGAAATTACCTGACTTAAGTCAAGAATTCATAGTAAGGACGGATGCAAGTAATATTGGGTTAGGTGCAACTTTACTACAGAAATCAGATGCATTGGATGGGGAATTAAGCCCAGTGGCATATGCTAGCAGAAAGTTGAATAAAGCTGAAATCAACTACTCAACTAGCGAAAAAGAATGTCTTGCAGTAATATGGGCAATAAAGAAATTCAATATTTTTCTATATGGGAAGGCATTTAAGTTGCAAACTGACCACAAACCTTTATCGTTTTTAGCACAGGCTAAGCATGAGAACTCTAGGTTACTCCGATGGTCTTTGCTTCTGGCTCCATATAATTTTAGCATTGAGTATATATCTGGAAAAACCAACTTGGGAGCTGATTTTTTAAGCCGCCATCCGTTGGTGTTGAGAATAAACTCGTAAAAACACTGAAATATAATAATCAAATTTCTTATTAAGTGGTATATTGAATAAAGGGACTGATATATAATGCTGTTTTAAGGAGGGGGAAGGTGTCATGGATAATATATTCTATTCCACATATAATAATTTAATTAGGTTAAGATATGAAGCACTAACAAAATTAAAATTAATTAAGGAGAAGAGCAAATGGTAAACAATCGACAGTGCTTGGTTCAAAAGGAATGTACGCGTAAATCCCCTTGTTTTCTGGCTTCGTCGCTGACATATTGTAACGCTTTCACGTTGATTGTAATAAGCTTAATGTTTTATTAACCCGCTTTTATTCATATGTAAAACGTGGTGCTTGTATTTCTAAGGAAATAACATTAAGTGGCAGTACTGCCGTATCTATGATCCTAAAATTTTAGAAATTCCTTCCATGTCTTTTTTCTAAATTACCAGCGTACACCAAAAACGTAACGAAACAGTATGGACAAAAGGATTAGCGAGAGGGAGAGGCAGAAAGCGAACATTAAAACGCGTGCGAGCGTTAACTACTTAATACAACGCGTCGCGCGATACACAATTACTACTATCACGCGTGTAAGTCTACAAGCACTAACTTTTTCAGACGGACAGTGATAAAATACACTACCCTTTCCCAGAGTTAGGTTTATAAATCATAAAAAAACGCTTATTAGGTTAAAGAAGTAACAAATAGATGGTTTACGGTTGAAAACATAACAGTACCCAGACAGCATATCTTCGAAACAGGAGGTAGAAAATACATATTTTGAACGCAGCCACGTAGCTCTTTTAAAGTGGGAAAATTGGGTTCCTTAGGGCTTGCTGACAAATAATATGTAAACGTTACGCCAATAGTCCAGGAATTAAATCAAATTATACACCAAAAACCTAAAATTATTGGAGGCTTGCACTGATAAGCATAAAATTTAAATTTCTGCTTATTAAGATTATTTTTTTAAAGTTGTGTGTTTCGATTGAATAATTTTACGTTACAGAAATAGTTCTACATGTAAAAATCCAAATTGATTGGGGGCTCAACAAATGAAAGCCTACCACGATT